>JAWDGP010004990.1:0-325000 GCA_033675545.1 Elysia crispata | reverse complement strand
GAAATTGATTCACGTTTTTAAAAGATATACTTAGGAAATGTGTTGAATATTCAGTTACTCTAATTGTAATGTTTATTTTTTATGAAACTGTCATGAAAATAAGGATTTAGTCTCAATGGAGCTACATTTTTGTACTTTCTCTTGAGATCTAGAATTAATACATTAACCCCAGCCCGAATGATCAACCAAGGCCCTGAACTCATTACACTTGTCACAACCATTCCTCAGAAAAGTCAACTCTTTTGTCTCCTGCAGCTGAACTTTTTTTTTTTTAGAATTTGGATTCGGCTGCCGCAGGCGTGTAACACGCCAGCACGGAACAGTCTCATCACAGACGACAGAGCAACGCTGGTTTAGGACAGAATCTCTACAACTTAATATTTCTACAGCTCGACTCGAGCTAGATGCAGACCTGCAGAACCACGCAGGAATAATCTAAGCCTCCACTTCTCACATTTGTCTTCTAAACAAGACCTAGTATTGAAATTATCGAATTATGTTCCATAATTATCGTGCACGCTTCATATTTGATTACACACCTTTGCAATGTTAGCAGAGGTTTATCCTAAGAAAATCAGAAAACACAAACTTCAAGCGTTCTACCTCTGTAAATAATTAAATTAAAAATATATATAAAATGCGGGTTACCTTCTCCATTACAAGACGGGCCACTTTTACCGCGTTTGGACATCCAAGTGCGCCGCACACTGCTCCACTGTTCAATGGCGTCCATTTGTGCGCTCCCGTTCAAGTTAAGGGTGCACCCATAGCCTACAATACATAGCAATGTTAGGAGATTTATGAAATACCATATGTATAACATATTTTACTTTTATTGTATAAGCAGATACTAGTCAAACTAAATTTTCGAGCATGCCTTCTCTAAGAATGTACCATACAAAATAACAAAATGGGTTATAGCATGTTTGTAGCATTGATCTACTGAGCTTCAAATAAGCCGTTTAATCGCAACCTAATGCTTTAATCCTAAATCTTAACTCGTTTTAATTTGATTCATTATTTCCACGCACATTTATGAGGTAGCATTTGTTAATGCTTTATTCCATTTGAAGCAGACTAGCCTTTCTAAATTCTGTAGCCTATGCTTTTATCAGATTTTCAAAGTTTTTAAAAAATCCGAACATCATGTCTTGATAAGGTATATAATAGTTCAGCAAAGTTCAAAACCAGCAATACAGGTAAAAAAATTCTAATTTGTAATAGACATTCATATTTGATGAGATGTTACCAAAATATTATTTTTCGATATCACATTAGACGATGGGTCGAATTTATCATGGATAAAATTATATATAAAAAAAAAATCTTGAGAAATCAGATGCGATGAAAGAGGTGAAAGTGCAAGTTCAGGAAAAGGAAAGACAAAAGTCAGTGAAGTTTAATTCTTCTTTCGTATTGGAAAAAAAAAAAGACGCAAAACAAGGAAATTAGTTCAGTCTCCCGGTAACTTCCCCCCACTACTTTATCCAAGTCCAGACTGATGCCCATACCGACAAACAGGATAAATGTGAGACGTTTACTTATTTACCACAATTAAACAAAGGGTTGTCTTCCATAGACGTGACCGCTGCCTCTACCGCGTCGATCGCACTTCCGCCTCGAGCCAGAATGGCGTGACCTTCACGTGCGGCGGCCTTGGTCCCTTCCATGAGCGGCTTCTTGAGATTTGATTCAGATGGGAATCTCGCAAATCCTCCATGGACAATGATAGCAGGTTCAAACATGGTGCCAGACACTTAATTATCAGATTGGTTTTCAGTTCAGCGGATCCTCCCGTTATCTGCCTTCATTTAATCTAGCAAATAAAAAAATGCATTAAGAATACCATGTGACATAACAATGATAAAAATTAGTTTCAAGAAGATTGTCATGAATTAGCACACGTTTCTTGACTTACATAGTACAAGCTAAAAAGCCCGTTCTACAAACGGGAAACTGGTGTCATTTGCTGGGGCTGTGTGTGTGTGTTTTAAAAAGGCTTATATATATATATATATATATATATATATATATATATATATATATATATAAATGGTCTTAATCCCTATTCTTTTATTTACGTGATCCAGATGTATAACCTTCCGCCTATCTTTAACTAGAATCTAGATATCCATAATTCTTATCTAAATACAAACTACAAATCTAGATCTTAAATCGTTTTAAAATCCTAGTCTAAAGGTAAAATCTAGATCCATGTAAATCTTGATTGTAACGTTTTGATTTGCTTCTAGCTGCTGTAAATATTTAGGCCATGGTTCTAGGACCCGTGTGCAAACAAAATTTTTAGGTTCTTCACTTAGATCTATTCTAGTAATGCTGGGTCGTTGATTCAAAATATTCTGAATGTAGAGATATAGAATGAATATATCTACAACACACCGGTATAGGATAAAAGATATAGATCACTAATGTAGATCTGCACTGCGTTCTATATAATAGATCTAATGCTAGACACTGCACGCACACTGTCAGGACCTCATTGCTCCACGCTAAGAGTGCAGACTATCTGCACAAGATATATGTATATATATATATATATATATATATATATATATATATATATATATATATATATGTGTGTGTGTGTGTGTGTCTGTGCTAAGAAGTATCCCTCACATTCTCTCTGTCTCTCTCTCTCTCTCTGTCTCTCTCTCTCTCTCTACTCATTGTATGCTATTATGTAGATAATTAGACTTAACCATGAATTCATCGTGCCAAAGCTAGAACATAAGTGTTAAGTTAAAAAAGAAGTATATCAATTAGGTGAATAAAATTTATAGTTTCATCATTAATGTAACGATTTGTGTTTTATAACTAAAAACAAAAAACGTTATCTTTGTATCGTTTTATCTCTTACTCTCTGATTTTCTCTCTCTCTGTCTCTCTCTGTCTCTCTCTGTCTCTCTCTCTCTCTGTCTCTCTCTCTGTCTCTCTCTCTCTCTCTCTCTCTCTATATATATATATATATATATATATATATATTCTTCTTCTTCCTCTTCTTCTTCTTCTTCTCCTTCTTTTTCTTCTTCTTCTTCTTCTTCTTCTTCTTCTTCTTCTTCTTCTTCTTCTTCTTCTTCTTCTTCTTCTCTTTTTCTTTCTTCTTCTTTTATCTCATTCAACATAAATACAACTTGGCATGCTTATATGTAATCAAGTTGTGGTAACATGACTATTTTTTTTTTTGAGTTCTCGAAGTTAAATATTTTTTTTCTTTCCCAAATAGCCATTGGAGAGGATATGCTTACAGGTACTTAATTTTAAAATGGATTGGTTTATTTTACTAAGTTAGAATAGTTATACTCATCACTACATAAGTGACTGAGTTTTTCTCTAACCTAAAAACCATAAGCTTCACGTTAAGTTTTAAATGTATCATGTGGCCATGTTTGTTGTTCTGAAGGCAGATTAGCTCGTCGAAAAAGTTTTGTACGTATTTAGAATGTCATATCATGTGATCAATCGTTTCTGGTTGACAATTACCCAAACTGCAGAGTTCTATTTAGTCAGGCTTGAACTTTGGTACTGATCGATTTCATATAATGTAGAATTTGGGATCTTTTCTAGTTTTTTTTAACTGTTTGAAGAGCAACGACCATAGGTGGACTTTGTACTTTTTGTTTTTACTTCTAATGATACACTTGGGTCTTTCAGATTATTTGGATGTGTGCAAGACGAGCCTTTGTTGTTTGCCAGCAATAGTTGTAACGGAAGGTTTTGATTTGTCAAAACGATTCCTAAGCAGGTCTTGCATCTCCCAATTACCCTTAGGAGATCATGGTATGTGTGAAAATTCAACTTGATATTATACTTTAATCTCTCTAAAACTTAGGAATTCATTATTTAAATTTTTAAAACAAATTTGTGTAAAACATTTTCTTTCGTATAAGAAGTATTGAGTTTATCACTTCATTGGTAATCGATGTTTTCCGATTATACTCTGTTGGGGAAGCCGGAAAACCACAATGTTATCTAATTTGAAATTGTAAAGAGCTCTCATAATAGGCTTTTGTTACTACCATAATTTGTTTCCATGCATAGTCTGTGAATTCAGATCCAAAATGCTGTATGCCATATTATCTGTAAGTACCATATAGAAAAATATGCCATTTCTTCTTTACATTGCTTAAATTATTCTTACCCAAAGCCTGTTATAAAGCGCTTATAAATTTTCCTAGATTTATCATATTTCATATGCTTTACTTCGTATTATAGGGTCACTTTTTTCCATTCCAGAGGATTGAGAATATTAATTTTTTTCTAATTCCTTTATTCCTTTTGCCGAACGGTTAGTGAGTGGTATTACATTATGGACGATCTTTGACAACACTAAAAATTTCAAAACTACATCTATTCCAAACCGTGTCAAATCCCTTTTCCACCAGTGACCTATTTCATTCCTCATTCTAGTTATATGCAGATTGATGTTGGTATCAGTTATGTTTTCAATGTTGACTGTAAAAGTGTTTCCGAGAAGTATAAAGTGCTCCACGTTCCACTCAAACTTTCTGTCCTTCAGATACTTTATTTTTGTAGGAGGAAGTGATCTAGACCAAATAACCTTGGTTTCTTCTGCATTCAAATGAAGCCCAGGACACTGGCTAAACGTATATATCATAGCTATAATTGAGACAAAATATTTCTTTGTGTCATCCAAAAAATATAGGCATATCATTTGCAAATCTCTCTCTATCTCTCTTCCTCCAACGGGGGCAGACAGCCTCTTTATTCTATTTAGGAGTATCCTTGACAACCATTAACCAGAGAGCGAACAGGATAACTACCCTCCCCCCCAAAAAAAAAAAACAAAAACAAAAACAAAAAACCCAAAAAAAAAACAACCAAACAAACAAAACAACAACAACAACAAAAAAAAAAAAACAACAACAAAAAAACAAAAGCACAAAAAACAAACAAACAATAAACACATACAACTTTAAAAAAGTGAACACCAACATTAAATTTAAGGGTTCTATATTATAAGGAAGAAAAACTTCATGTAATATGATAATCCAAGATCTCAAGAACTCAAAATTTGGAGTGTGTCTTTACCGCAGCAACGAAATAATGACTTCGTCAGAATGTAGTGTACGGCAGCTTTTCCGGAAACGCCTCTTTGGATTGAGAGCTAGATTCTGGACATTGTCTTTTTTTAAAGTTTAACTTATCGATATTGACTCTAGCTATAAAATACTCAGGATAATATCGAAGTCTCTTGTTGATTTTGATTGTAAAATTCGAAAAGCCGCTGCAAGATTATCCTTCACCATTACGTGAGTGGATGAGTGGATTGGTATGATGCAGACGAATTGAATCATATTCAATTTTGATTTATGATCCAGCTACTTCCAGAACAATGCCCAAGGCAGATTTTTGCTAAAAAAGTCACGTAACCTTTACTTAGGCCTTGACCAAAAATTGGCTTGCATAAACTGTGTTTTTGGTCGAATTATATGGTGAAAGACTCCAAATTGAAAATGAAACTTCAACTTCAATTTCAACTTTAACTTTATTACTACCGAGTCACGTAGTACACGAGTATAGGTGAAAATTGAAGTTGAGGTTGGAAATTGAAAATAAATATTTTACATCATGTTTGAAATGCGGTATCCGTAGTGCATAATAAAAACTTAATGTTCGACAATTTTAAATATGACGAGTATGTAGTTACTAAGTTTTTTTGCGACAGAAAAATTGAAGTTAAATATTGTGCACAGCCATATTGTGTCCAGATATGCTCAGCATATTAGATGGGCCATGATTATTCAATATATGAAATTCTGTTACTGGGTTTTCTTTAGTTCACATGAATTTGGGTACAAGATATTTACACACGCTGTAACAGGGGTCAAGCATTCTTGAAAACATGATCATGAAAAATCTAATGACTAGGTAAACTTGCTTGTCTGTCTTTCTCTATCTATCTATCTATTTATTAGGCTCCTCCCCTTTTTTATATACAAGTGTTTCAGTAAATTCATAAATACTTCTTTAAAAAGGGAGTTGTAATGTGTTGATGATGGGAACACGGTTTTTGAGTGGAGCTAAATTTTAGTTCACAAATATTGCATAAGAACTATGTCTTCAAAGTCTAGCTTAAATTGAAAAATTACTTATCAAGAGAACAAACCTTAAAGCTGATTCAATTAAATAATAATTGCATGCTTTTTACGCACTGTGCCAATAGCAACATGTTAATACAATGTTAAGGAAAAATATGCGCAAAGTTATTTCTAGTGGTTTTTTTCCTTCTACCCTAAAGAAAAATTTACAATGATATAAAAATTGTGTTATCTTTATCAAATATTTCAAAACTTCTGTAAAACTTCAAAGCTAAGTAGTTTAAAGCACTCTTCACATACATGTGCACGCCCACAATTTTACTGACACGAGCGCATAGACGCATCGCAGAGATTTCAGGTTAATTCTCGACCTAATCAAACTTTTGCCAGAAGTGGAGAGAGAGGGAGGAGAGCGAGAGAGAGAAAGAGAGAGAGAGAGAGAGAGAGAGAGAGAGAGAGAGAGAGAGAGAGAGAGAGAGAGAGAGAGAGAGAGAGAGAGAGAGAGAGGACAGAGGAGGCCTATAGGAAGAGGAAGGGAGAGAAACTTAGAGCAATGATATGATGAGAGGAGAGTATAGGACAGAGAGAGGGGAACAGATGGGAGGAGAGAGAAGAGGTAGAAAGAGAAGAGAGAGAGAGAGAGAGAGAGAGAGAGAGAGAGAGAGAGAGAGAGAGAGAGAGAGGAAGGGAGAGATAGAGGGGAGAAGATAGGTGGAGGGAGAGGACAATAGAGCAATCTGAAAAGAAAAGATGGAAGGACGAAAGAAAAGATAGGAGGGAAGAGGAAGGGAGAAAAAGAGGAAAGAGAGAAAAGGGGGAGAGGCGAGGCGATACAGAAAGAGGAGGGAAGACTAGAGAGGAAGAAGAAGAGATGGACAGAGGAGATAGAAAATGTGATAGAGAGAGGAGAGCTGTTCTTTGGTTTTCTTTTAAGGCATCATGGCTGAGAGACCGGCCTAACCTGATCGATTCACACCTGTGACCGCCAAGATTTGTTGACAAAATTTCCAGACAAAAGAAAATAGCGAGTTTTTGTGTTCTGAATTTAGGTGGTCTCATTCGAAGAGGTGATTTGTAATTTTGTTCGTTTATAATTATGTGGTTCTAGCCGAGATTGAAAAAAAATCACTTTGTATTACCTTTTCTTATTTACGTTCGGGGCATAGCAGTTTTTATTGCCAGACTAGATCCATTATTTGCCCATAATTAAATAAAATCTAGATGTATGCCTAGATTTTTCTGGTAAAAGCGGGCAATATTGTTGACCCCTCCTTTAGTCAAAGTGTACACGCCTCCGGGCCTGCTTAGTTCAGTGATCACACTCGACGAGTGACTTTTTTTTTTAATCAGGGCA
This sequence comes from Elysia crispata, assembly GCA_033675545.1. NCBI lineage: Eukaryota > Metazoa > Mollusca > Gastropoda > Plakobranchidae > Elysia > Elysia crispata. Next base: position 317,566 of record JAWDGP010004990.1, on the reverse strand, counting down.
CGGCTTGCGCAAGGTGAGGGACACAGTCATTCACTTAGGCACTGAAAATCATTAAAGTTGCACAGCCACACATTCACTTCAGCTTTAAACCTTTACGTTTTTATTAAGGCTTAACATGATATTTATCAAAGAAAATAACACTTTGTAAAAAAAAAATAATTCACAATTATATTGGTATCCTGCACACGCGCCAAACTTTTACTTCACTCATTTAGATAAGTAAGCTAATTTTGTAAATTCCCAATCTACTAGTAGATCCTTTTAAAGGCGCATAATATGACGTGTGTAAGATCAATAAATGGGTAGCTACGGTTTACTGTTATGTACTGCATTGCTGGCATCAACGTTTGTACATATACCCTTATAATGAGGGTTTGGAATTATTTGGAACAGATTGCAAAGTAGAGGACTTTTCACTTAGCTAACGTCTATACTGAAATATTTTTTCCATATAAATAATGACACAAAAAGGGTTAAATGCCATGAATATCAATCATAAAACGTTCCAAGTGCAACAAACTAGAAATGCTTGTGATCCGAAATTTTTTTTTTCCTTCTAAATTTTGGGATTTAAAACATTTAAGCAAACGCCCAAGGAAAATTCAAGATTCTGACATTGAAAGACAAATTAATGGTCTTAAGAATTGTGCTTTCTCTCTCTCTCTCTCTCTCTCTCTCTCTCTCTCTCTCTCTCTCTCTCTCTCTCTCTCTCTCTCTCTCTCTCTCTCTCCTGTCTTCCTCTGTCTACGCTTCATTTCCCCCCTTCACTCCCATTGCCACTGCATTGGTCTCAAAATTTCCTTTTTTCTCAATTGGAGCTTTGGTGAATAAACCTTGTTGGGTCCACGCTGATATCCGCAGCTATGGGCTACTCTTCCCTGGTTCTTCCTCAACATGGTCAGAGAGTCAGTTAGAGAGCCTCATCTGTTCAGGTCCACTGAGCTTAATGTAGCTTCAGAAAATGCCTGCTGTTTCCCTCCTGGGCATGGACTTTTAAAATGTCATTAAACAACGTTTACATAGAAATTCAACTAAAGTTTATTCATGTATCCATAATGCATCGTACGTAAAGCGTGATGCGTAACGAACGATAGAACCATCGATCGAATAAGCATACAGTCAGGGTGAAGGTTGGGTGGTGTGCTGCGCTGGGGCTGGAGTCTTATTCGATGTCGCCGGGGCTGGAGTCGTATACGATCTGCCTGGAGTCGTATTCGATGTGGATCTGGCTGGAGTCGTATTCGATGTCGCTGGGGCTAGAGTCGTATTCGATGTCGCTCTGGCTGGAGTTTTTTTCGATGTCGCTGGGGCTGGAGTCATATTTGATGTCGCTGGGGCTGGGAGTCGTATTCGATGTCGCTGGGGCTGGAGTCGTATTCGATGTCGCTGGGGCTAGAGTCGTATTCGATGTCGATCTGGCTGGAGTTGTATTCGATGTTGCTGGGGCTAGAGTCGTATTTGATGTCGCTGGGGCTAGAGTCGTATTCGATGTCGCTGGGGCTGGAGTCGTATTCGATGTCGCTGGGGCTAGAGCCGTATTCGATGTCGATCTGGCTGGAGTCGTATTCGATGTCGCTGGGGCTAGAGTCGTATTCGATGTGGATCTGGCTGGAGTCGTATTCGATGTCGCTGGGGCTAGAGTCGTATTCGATGTCGCTCTGGCTGGAGTTTTATTCATGTCGCTGGGGCTAGGGTCGTATTCGATGTCGCTGGGGCTGGAGTCGTATTCGATGCCGCCGGGGCTGGAGTCATATTTGATGTCGCTGGGGCTGGAGTCGTATTCGATGTCGCTGGGTTTTGAGTCGTTTTTGAGGGGTGTCAGAACAGGATTATGAATATAAACGAATGAAAACCTGACGGTTTTCTTCCTTTTTGAACTAATGGCAAGAGATCCAGAGCCCATGAGGTGTGAAGAACAAACATGTCGGTCGGTACCAAGATACGAAATGGGTATTTAAAGTTACTGATACATGTATTTGGGTAATACCAGTACAGAAGAGCGAACAAAAGTTCTAGACATCGATGATTTTACCACATGGCCCTAACCTTCTTCCTGACTTGCCCCTACTACAACGCCAGAGTTCTGACAAAGAGTAGGAATGACCACTGCCCTCAGCATTCCTCGAATCATGTGGATTGCAGCTAATGAAGATGTTGGATGGGAAGTAACGTAGTTGGCTGATTTCTGTAATATTGTTAGACAAAACATTCGAGTTTCAGCTCAATCGGAGCCCCTTGTTACTCTGAAGCCGATTAAAAAGGGGAGGACGTTACTTAGATGGAAACAAAGGCGTGGTGAGAGCTTGAGTAGGATATCAGTAAAGAGGATGAATATTAGTGCTCAACCTTTGCTGTTGGTGATTTTTGATGTCCTGTCTGTCTGTATGCAATGGTAGGAAAGCATAGTCGGTGGCTCAGATTCTTGAATGAGCATTTTACTTAATGTCTCCTAGTTTATCTGAAACAATCTATGAGATTGCAACTATTAATGTTGCAATCAAGGTTAAATAAGTGAAAGGAACGAGGAGGAGGAGGACGGGCAGGGGTGGGGCGTGAAAGGAGGAAGGCGGGAGAGTAGATGTATTGGATCTCGCACAACCCTTATCGCTTAAGGCAACGAGAAATGGATGATAATGGTGATAAATAAAGATCTATAAATATGAAATAGAGACTATGTATCCCGAAGTATAAAACTCTTACCGCCAGATCTCCCTTTTTGATAATACATGACATTCACTAGGAGTCTTTGTAATTTATTTCTTTGTTCTTTTCTTTTTTTTTTGCTGTTGCCTTACCAAAAAAGATTACTAAGAAAAATTTCAAGAGGTTTTAGAATTTTCTAGCCCTAGAGCATCACACTTAAGGCGATGGAGTATAACTATGATATGGTTGAACGCTCCTTGCATCTTTTTAGATAGTATTTGACATAATGGAATACCTTTGTAGTGTATCTGTAAATTTCTCACTTTTCGTCAATGAAAGGATTTTATATTATTGATTCAATACATTGCATTTCAGCCTTTTACACCATTATTTTGGTTGATAACGGTAAAGTACTATCCATTCCTTTAGCTTATTTAATGGGTTTTAAACAAAAGGTAATCTCTTACGTCATCAATTCCATGTACATGTATTTATAACTATAAGTGCAAACCAGCCAGCTGTCTTAATGAAGAAGATTCTGGTTTCCATCTCTATTGTAATAAATGGCAGATCCTCTGTATGCACACTTGTCATAAGAATCAATAGTCAATATCGACGTAAAATGTGTATGCTTAGATTTATCTTTGCATTAAAAGTTGTGAGAATATTCTGTAGATTTCTGCATGTAGTTTAATAATATTGTTTTCATTAGTAGTTAAACTAAGTACAAGATCACTTCCCCTCTTGTTTTTTCTTTCTCTCTCTTTTTTGATTCACCCCCAATTTCTGCGATTGTCTTATCTCTGTCTATCAATTCATCTGACTCCTTCTTTCTCTCTCCCTTTCTTACTGTCTTCATGTTCCTCTTTTCCCGTTTTCTCGTCCTTACTATGTTTCCACCTCTCTCTTCCAATCTCTCTCATATATTTTTCCATCTACAGACCTTTCTCTCACACTTTCTCTCAATCCACAGACTTTTCTCTCTCTTTCTCACTTTCTCTTTCTATCTGCCGGCATTTTTAACAATGTCTGATTCTCATTTTACTCTCTCTCTCTCTCTCTCTCTCTCTCTCTCTCTCTCTCTCTCTCTCTCTCTCTTTCTCGCTTTCTTCTTTAAGTTTATGTTGCTCTCCCACCTTGCGTGGTTTCTAATTGTTTGGTTGATTTAATTTTTATCCCATATGATGGAGAAGATTTTCATTCTCTCTAGAATATTGGATTGAGCCAAATTACACTGAACTAGAACAGACGCTATCAAATCTGCTACATTCTGTCTACTCTTTCTTAACTTAAATTTTCTTTAAATGCATTTTAGCGTGAGAAAGATTTGTAGGATGTTTATTGTATCAGAACTACTGTTACAATAAAGATTTTGGCATATTCTAAGAAACATAACACAATTGGTTTCCTCTCCTTCTTTCACCTTTACTCATACATTTTTTATGCTGCTGTAATGGAAATATTGTGTGAGCACCATACACAAACTTCAGCATCATACTAAAAGGCAACATGCTGACCACCCAGAGAGTCTCCTACATGCAGCCTCCTAAACATGGGATTTTTCTACATACTCTTTTAACATGATAGTTATTATCTTGTGATCTTGCAACAGTTTCTTTGTTTCTTTGTGAACTTAGATTTCTTCAACAAAGACTGTATGACCGTTCATTAGATCTTGTATTATGTCTGCTCACAGTGTTGGTTTACCTTGAGCTGTAAGGTTTAAAACTATTGTAAACTATCAAGTATTTTTTTATCGTTCATTTTATTTTTAAGCTAAAGGTGGTGATACAATAGATTACGAGTGTTTACATTTTGAGACTGATATCCCACTGATATTTCTGTCGACTTCACATCAATTTGCAGAAAGTGGAGAAAAAATAAAGGGGCCTGAAAATTAACTACCATGTGACAGCCACATGTTGAATGAATGATATTAAAATTAAATATTTTTTATAAACAGCAGTTATATGCTAATTCTATCTTTTGATCACCAGCGCTCAATGCTTTGAAAGCCTAGTAGTAGTAATGCATTGGGTCCCGAAGTTAAACTGTTTTAAGCTGTCTTGTACCTATGGTCTATTCTGGTGTGGTCGTTTGATCCTCAGTCCTGTTACAGTTGCAGCGGTAGAAGATCTACAAGTGCCATCAACATTATTAATTTTTGTTTATTCTGTTTGTTAACGTTATTCCGCTCCAGCTCAGTATCCATTATGCTTATTGCCAATTAGCACATCTTTATCATCGTCATCATAATGAACTCATCAAAGGTAGTTGACGGTCGTTACTTCCTAAACTAGTTTAAATTATCTTGTTTCTAGCTCCATGCAAGCGATTCCTACTCCCACGCCATATTGAACTTACTACACACCAGTCACCATAACGAACTTACTACACACCAGTCACCATAATGAGCTTACTACACACCAGTCACCATAATGAACTTGCTACACACCAGTCACCATAATGAGCTTACTACCACACCAGTCTACGTAATGAACTTACTACACACCAGTCACCATAATGAACTTACTACACACCAGTCGCCATAATGAACTTACTACACACCAATCGCCATAATGAATTTACTTGCACACCATTCATCATAATGAACTTACTGCACACCAGTCAACGTAATGAACTTACTACCACACCAGTCAGCCTAACGAAGTAACTACATACCAGTCCCCATACTAACCCCACTAGACCGACAAAGGTAGTTGATGGTCAATACTTCCAAAACCATTTAATAGCATCTTGATTCGAGGCTATCTACCAGTCTTCACTACTACCACACCAATAAATATAATGAAACCACTAGACCGGTATAGGTAATTGATGTTCGTTGAATCCCAAACTAGTTGAAAACATCTGATTTTAGGCTACCTACAAATCTTCATTACTACAACATTCGTTACCGGCACGATAATGAACTTTCTTGATCGGTATAAGTAGTTGACGGTCGATACTTCAAAAACTGTTTGATAACATCTTGAGTTTAGGCCACCTGCACGGCTTCATCACTACCACACCAGTCACCATAATGAACTCACTAGACCGGTATTTGACGGTCGATGCTTCCCAAACTAGATCATAAAATCTTAATCCTAGGCTACAAGCAAATCTTCATCACTGTTACACCAACCCAGTTTCTGATACCATTTGGCCAGTATTTTCTTGATCTTTCTGTCCCCTCTTCCCTTTTAACATTATTTTATCAGCAACATGTTCCCATAAAGGCTTTCTTGTCTCGTTATATAGCAAAACATCAATTGTTTTGCTCGACAGCAAGTTTTGTGTTCAACATTTTCTATTCTTTTATTACGTATATATATACCAAACTGCGCGTAACATTTATAATGATAACAAAGATGTTTTTTGTTCTATCATGACTCTGATTAAATATTGTTGTATTTTTATAAAAAAATTATTGTTCCGTCAACGTTGGGATTAACTTGGATTGCAATTTTGAAATCGGCCGCCATTATCGTCCGTCAGGAAGAAAGTGGAAGTCGGACGTCGAATAAAAGCGAACACATATAGCAGATCTAAATTTAGAAAAGGAAACAAAAAAGAGAAAGTTGTTATTTTTATTATTTAATTGTTTCATGATTTTCTAAAATTGTACTATAAATGCATGTTCGCCAACACTTAGATCTAGACTAGATCTACCGGTTCCGGCGGAAGAATCATTAGATCTAGAGCATTGATACTCTGGATCTTCGTCTGTAAGATCTTTTTTAAACTTTTCAGAAGTTGTCACGTCTTGCAAAGTTTCGAAAAGGTTTTATTTGCTCAACTGGTGTGGGTGCATGGAGTTTTAGAACAAGACATTGTTCGAAGAACGTTTGGTATTCATTTTTCTAAGGAGTCAAGGCTAACGCTTGAATAAGTTGGTAAGTTATTCTTAATTGATGTTTGTTTTTAACGTCAAGAAGGCTGCGTGCTAGGATTTTGCATTGTGTGTGTGTAAGTGCAAGTGAAGAAGTAATAGAAGAAGAGTTGTTTGTGTTAGTGTGTGATACATAGTGGGAAATTTATCTACTGTTACTGTTTGTAGTAGTAGCGCGAATACATTTTTTGTTGTTTTCATGCTTTTTTGATGTGTGGTTTTGTCGGGAGTCATTGTCGGTGTTTTGTTGTGTGTAATAAGTAAAACAGTTTTCTCTCCCCCTCCCCCCTCTCTCACTCTCTGTCTGTCTGCCTCTCCCTTTCTCTCTCTCTCTCTCTCTCTCTCTATCTCTGTGTCTCTGTCTCTCTCTTTGTCTCTCTCTCTCTGTCTCTGTCTCTCTCTGTCTCTGTCTGTCTGTCTGTCTGTCTGTCTGTCTGTCTGTCTGTCTGTCTGTCTGTCTCTCTCTGTGCAACTTGCAGTGAAATAACTCAAACTATTTTTTATTTTTATTTTATTAAGCTGCGACAGTCTCGAAAAGTTTTGGAGTTGACATAAGTTGCCTCACACAGATGTCAGGCAGTCAAGTTCCTTTTAGCTGAAAAAGTAAGTGGAATTCCCCCTCCCTCTCTCTCTCTCTCATATGGGTGCTGCTATCTTTTTTTTCGTGCAAATCCAAAGAAACAAACAAAATATCACAGAACCGAATCAAAACTCAAAGAAAAAAAAAGTTATTAAAAAAACGAAACCAAAAGGTTAAACCTGGCAGGATGCATTTTTTACCAATTCCAGTTGTACTGAAAATATCTTGAATTTCAATTTGGATGTTTCATTCTCTGCCATATTTCTCATCCGATGTATACCTAAAACTCACTTTTACTTTTTTCATAGAGATCCCACGGAGACGAACTGCAACATTAATTGGGCTTTCGACGACCGATGTAGAACGACTCCGTGCAAAAAGACAATCCAATGTAATTAATCGTTAAGCAAACGAAGAGGTTGTAACTACATTACCTCAAGCTCTTCCATATTCTTCCTCCTATTTTGCTCAAAAGTCTTCGATTGAAAATCTGTGTCATGTTTGAAACATTGTGCTTCAGTCAAATTTCAAAAAGATACTCCTGGAATGTGTTGCTACAATGGCAAAAAAAATTGACCGTTATCCTTCTCTTTCAAATGAATTTAAGGATCTGTAGTCTGGTAGTCGGAGGAGTCGAAACATTTTACACAAAATATTAGACAGCACAGTTGTGCTTTTCAAATGAATTCTTTTGGATGTAAGATATCCAGCCAACAAGGTTGGAATCCAAACTTTAGAATTCAAACCCTCCATTTAATTGGTCCTGTTGCACCCGACTCTCAACAGAGTGCAACTTTTTTTCAAATATATTTCATGGGTTCTAATATGGATCAAGTGCATCGATTTTCCACTGTGGCAGCCACTGCTTCTACAAATTCAAACTGTCCTCGGGGATCACAACAGCTATGTAAAGGAAGTAAAACATGTTCATAAAATTACAAAAAGGGAAGTCAACAAATCTCAAACTTCAAAATTGTTATTCGAGAAGATGCTCTGCCTCTCCTAGAACATGCTCACCGTTATAATACACCGACTGCTTCAGAAGTGGCTGTGATCTTGCGAAATGATGCTGCTGAACACCGAGATATTGTTCTATACAGAGACACAATATACTGCGTCGGATTTCTGAGCTTCATCCCATATATGAACCCCTACAATATCCCCTACTTTTCCAAAAGGAACACACGGTTTGAACCTCGACACGAAAAGATCAGGAAATATTTTCCAAAACCAGTTTTACTGTTTTCAAATTCTGACGCGTTTGAACAATTATTTGATACACGCACGCCGTTTGTTTCAACAGTTTTTGGTAGATGTGTATACCAAAATAGAGACTGAAAACCTCAGTTTTTGAGAAGGGAGAAATCAAAACTGAGGTCTGACAGCTACCAAAATCTGAAGGATGCTTTATCGCATGATCCTTTCATTGTGCCGGTCCCAAGTGCTTCAGAGGTGGCTGTGCTCTTGTCAAATGATTCTGTTGTACATCGAGATAGTGTTCTCATGCAGTGAGACAATATACTGCTTCATCCCGCATAATGTGGACAAATAATGGTTCAATCTCAATGACTGCGATATCAATTCATGCATTTTGAAATAAGCATGGCAGTCTGTCTCATTATTCCCGATTTATTACCACGCCCAGTGGAGCCTGCAGCATAGGAGCAGAGTGAAAGTTAGTGTGTTTTGAAGTGGTACGTGTAAATGCAGAAAATCAGACAAGTTATGTAGGTTCTTTTTAATTTTTTCTTTGTTTTGTCGGAGGTATACACGTATAGTTTAATGTTTTAAGATTTTGAAGATTTTTTTTTTGCATTCAAGATTTCTCGTGATTTTATTTTTCACAAATCTCGCTTCTTACTTTAGATATAGAATTGAAAAAATGAGAAAATAGCTGGCGTTGAGGCCTTCATTATAATGCTACACTAACCTGACCCAATAATCTCTGCAATGAATATTTATAAATACATTCCATTCATTGATTGTTAGAAATGTATTCACATTTAAATTATCTAGTCATAAATAAAAAAAGCTATGTCTGGCCAGTACTAAAAAAAAGATAGTCTTCGTAGTCATGTAGTTTATGCATTTCTGGCAGTTTTTTAAAACATACCAGTGGAATTAGACAAAAAAAGGTATTATCAATACAAAAAAAAAAATTAAATCAGCAGACGTATCTAACTTTAGATGCATAGGCTTATAACGTAAACACATTCCCCCATATAGATATTGTTATACTTTTCAGTTCAAAGATTCCAATATGTTATGCAACTGTTTTCAAAAGTCATTTAAAGGGTAGATAAACAGAAATAAAGACAAGAATTTACCGTCAAGTCTGACAAGTTTGACTAAACGTTATGACGCATATGAAGTCTGACACAGTGCAACACCCAAAGCTCTTTGTCATGAATATATTATAGAGAATTCTATGATTTGTTCTGAAATTACCAGTGATATAGTGATAAGTATCTATGAATCGTTTTATGATATATATATTTTTTTCTTTTTCATTCGTCTTAGTTGTTTTTTTTCCCCACTTAACTCTGATCTCTATAACCCAACCAAGGCCATGAATATCTCATTTTTCTCTAAGTATCCATATTGGTTTTCCTGGTTCACTTTTCCCGCACGTCCAATTTTTCTTGGTGTGAACACACTTAGTCCGGCAATACGGTCACCCAGATATCAGCCGGAGGATCGAATGTTCCGAGTGCATGAGATGTTGCGTGTTTAATTTAAAGTTTGTATTTCATTCATTCCATCCCAGAGTTGTCTAAGTTATGTGCCAGATCTTTCCTAAATCTTATACCTCCTCGACAAACATTGGTGGGTTCTATTAGAATTTCAAATACTTAATCTAAATGTTGTGCTGTTGATTCTATAAACTCTTCTAATTTCTCGTGAACCGAAGCGCCTTCTTGGTGGCTGTCGGATGGTTGGATTGGAAGTTCCCTAATTTTTTATCAACAGGTCTCACGGGTTTGTTAATTAGGAATGCTATATTTGCAGCTCAATACATCGGTTCTATCATAAAAGAACATTGACAATCAAAATCAAGTATGCCGGATCAAGTGAACCGAATACCCGTTTTACGTTAGTTCTCTTTACGATCATACTTGAACTAATTCTGCATCATCCAGCAAAATTATTTTTTTATCGCATTGTAGTCCATTAAAAATTGCTTATTCTGATCATGCGTATAATTCAGGGGAATGTTTTTGTCTTCATACAAATATCAAGAAGGTTTACATAGACAATGAAGTTTAGTTCGTTAAAAAATGTATATTCTGATTTTAAGCGAATGATTAAGAATCTGAATCGGAAGAAAATGCTGGTTTCCATCTCTATTGTAATAAACCACAGTTCTTCTAGCATGTATATGTAAGGTGGTCATAAAGTTGAGAAGTCAGTATCGACATACAATGGATATATTTTATTTTCTCTTTGCATTAAAGGATGTGAAAATTTTCTATAGGTTTCTGTCATGCAGGTCATTAATTTTCTTTTCATTGATAGTTAACAGAGCACAAGGCCACTGTCTCATCTGCTTGGCTGATATAAATTTATGGTTGAGCTATTTTGATTCTCCTTAGAGCATCGAATTAAGTCAATGAAACGTAGATAGAGCAGACAATGTCATTTCTGTTACATCCTAGCTTCTCTTTCTTATCTTCCTTTTTCTTTAAATGCAGTTATGTCGGCATTTAGTGCTAGAGAGATTTGTGGGATGTTAAACGTGTCAGAACTACTGCCACAATAAAGTCTTGGGCATATTCTTAGTGACATAACTCTTTTTGTTTCCTTTTTCTTCTCTCACCCTCGCTCATTCATTGTTGATGCTGAAGCAGTGGAAATATTGTGTGAGCCCCACATACAAACTACAACATCATGCAACAAGAGAAAAGGCTGACCACTCAGAGGGTCTCCTACATACATCCTCCTAAACAGAGGAGGTTTCTACATACTCCTTTATCATGATAGTTATTTCTTCCTAATATTCTTCAGCATACGTGACCAGTCATTAGATCTTGCATCATGTCTGCTCACAGTGAGGATTAATCTTGAGCTATTTGTTTCAACGTTTTTGTATTGTATCAGTTTTTTTTTCTTAAATTGTTATTTCTTTACGCGGAGAGAATTAAATCTCAGGTTATCAGTGGTAATATTTTTCAGGTTGATATCTCATTCCTTTTTCTGTTGGCTTTACATTAATCTGGAGGAAAAGTCGAAAAATTAACAGAGCCTCAAAATTGACGACAAAGTGACAGGCACTTGTTGAATGAATGATTTAAAATTTTTATAAATGTTTAGTTTAGCAGTTGTCTGATTGTTTCTTCTAAAGAATGCCAGCCGTCAAGCCTCTGAAAGCCTTGCAATAATGTATTGATTCTTGCAGTCGATTCATTTGAGCTGTGTTGTAGGGCTATGCGATCTATTCGCGTGTGGCCGTCTGACTATCATTCCTGTGACAGCTGCAGTGGTAGAGAATCTATAAAATGTTACCAGTGTCATTAATATTTATCTCGTTTCCTATTTTAGCGTTGTCTTACGCTATCTCAGGATCAATTATTCTTATTTCCAATTAGCACCTCATAATCATCCCTAGCATAATAAACCCAGTAAGCTCGTATAGGTAGTTGATGGTCGATACTTCTCAAACTAGCTAAAAACATCTTGATTCAAGGCTAGCTGCATGTCTTTACTACCTTCACACAAGTCACCATAATGAACTCACTAGACCTGTATAGGTTGTGGATGGTTGATACCTCCCAAACTAGTTAAAAATTATCTTGATTCAAGTCTCCACTACTACCACACCAGTCAAGTCTTTAGTGCTACTTAGCCAGAGTGTTTTCTTGTTCTTTCTATCCCCTCTTCCTTTTTAACATTATTTTAACAATAACATGTTCGATTGAAGGTTTTCTTATCTTTTTATGTAGCAAAAACATCCATTTTCTTGCTCGAAAACCAGTTTTGTATTTAACCTTTTCGACTCTCTTATTATGTATCATGATATGGAACTTTTTTCCTCTTATTGGTCAGAATCTTTTTCTTCTTTCTCTTTCGTATTAGACCTATTTTTTATACCGTGGCATTCTTTTCTTGCCAGGAGCAAGGCTTCGAGACTGTCAAAAGTTTGTAATAATAGTGTGGAGTGGTTGTCTCACAGATCGTCAGTTTCCTTGAAATCTTTTACCTCGGATCCAAAATAAAGGTTTTGTAAAGTGTCTGACATGACGATTCTTGTGATTCCTTCTGTGTAAATGCTGAAGTGGAGAGGTGAGACAGTACAGATCGATCTGACCCTTGCCTGAACTAGAAAATGGACCTGTTCAATGCTATTAATTTAAGGCACATAGTTCTAGAATTCATCCAAACTGATTAATGAGCCTTTGTGGAAAGTATAATAACAAAAATCTATAATTGTAGACTGATAAAAGAAACTGCATAAAAGCCTGATCGATTGCGTTAAAGAATGGATCCTCAAGTGGATAAAGATGTATTTTTAAAAAAAGATAAGCAGCCTGTGAGGCTCTTGTGGAAAAGGATTCGAGAAGTTTCAAATTTCGAAATTGTTAGGAGTTGATTCAGAGCAGATGTACTAGTCAAAGTTTTGTTATTTTGATAACCTCTAATTTCTCAAATACTAAAATATAGGCCTTCTCAGCTCAACAAGCTAGTCTTTGAGTGTATATTACAATCAAGAAGCAAGAACAACACAGGAAAACCATAATTCTCTATGATTTGCCAAAGAATATTTAACAAAATTAAATACCTGGTAACTTTTCTCATCGATTCGCATAGAAATGTGAAAATCTTCGGGATGCCCCTGCAATTCCCGTAAGTTATTTACAATTTCTTTTGATTGAAATTAGTGCCAGATAAGTAACAAAAGACTAATTGGCAGCGAAACTCACCTTGTAGATAAAATTCGATGTACATTACCAGAGTGTTATGAAATATTTACGTCACTGTACATATCGCTTCTTGTTCATGACATAAGTTGGAATAATGGGCGCGTGAAGAAGTGCAGTTCATTAAAAAGAAAGATTGATAAGAGATAACTATACTAAATCATATAAAATAACATCAACAACAAACACATAGAGAAAATTTAGAGAGAGCATCGCAAGTTAGTGTGTTTGACATTTCTTTGACCATAAATAGTTCTATTTATTGTAATGAGAGAGACCAAGAGAGGAAATTAGGAAACAGAAATAACACCATCTAACACTGACTTTGATTAAAGCTTGTACTGTCGAGCTATTTTTCTACACCCAAAGACACCCACAAGTGGTATAATTCTTAATATTTGATCTTGGGTGCTAGGTAGTTTATGTTTTTTGCAAACTTTCCAAAAAGGCGTTTTGTTTCTTTACAAGAATATTCAGCAGTCGTCGAACTCAACTATCAAGTGAATATCTGACGACAGGTAACATTTTGAGAAATTCAGAGTATAATGCACGTGTAGAAACTATTCTGAAGCTTAATCACCCCAATTGGAATCAACACAATTAAATCGAAGCAGCCTTCAGACCAGAACTGTGGCGATACTTTGACTGGCGGTCAAAATAACAACGAGGTAAACATGGAAATCTGAGGCTTTCACTTTCAGTCATTCTCCAAGAATGCCTGAAACTTTTAGACATTCCTAGAAATGCCTGATCAAAACAGGAATTACTTTGGGAATGACTCAATTTTCAGGCATTTCCAGAGAGTGACTACTTTCCAAGTTTCACTGTAACCTTCAACTATTTATCAATTCACTGAGATGTTAAGGCATATCTGACACTTTCTAAAAATGTATTAAGTTACTAGGAAAACATATGAAGGTTTTCTATTTATACAAAATAAAATTACATAATGTATATAAAATAAATACTTCTGCACATGATTAAAGAATTATGAGAGCTTTCCCAATATACAAATGTAAATAACACTTTCAAAAACCACATCCACAAGTATCAGTTTACAAAACTTAGTTTCATTCGCTGCAAGTGCTTTCTCATACTGGTCTTGGGGAAAAATGGAAGAAAAAGATCTAAATTATAAGATCAAATTTGGAGCTGATAACTACTTATTGATTCATGCATTGATATTGCTATCAATACTTAAGCAAAATATGGTAGCGGTAAATTTAAGATTTTGCAGAAAGTTTCCTTCTTATTTTTTTATTTTACATGAAAATGACTCAATATTTTATTCAGTTCAAACATGCGTGCTGCATTTGCCCAAATATTGTATCTTATATTATTCAGTTGACTCAGTTTAACTTATATGAGCTGTAAATGCAATAGCTTTATATATCAAGTAATTGCAAAGCATCATATTACTAATAATGTTTTGAGATGTATAGGCATATTCTATGCGTGATAAATGCATGTTAAACAAATAATGTTTGGGAGGTTTCAATTCAAAATTAAAAAGCGCAACACAAACGAACTGCAATATTTGAGAATAAGGGACAAAAGTACATTGTTTGAAAACACTAAAGGTCCCAGGCATGCCAGCGTAGTGTTAGTGACGTACGTTCAAATAGTCAACTGCAGGATAATATTTTCGATTACGCCAGTTAATATATATACATATATGTATAATTTCAGGCTCTCAACATAGATTATTTCTCAGATTTGACTCCATACATTTTCTTAGCTCTAAGGATAGTTGCAGTGGAAAGAATTAACATTTTAATGATTTTTTAATGAGACAAGGAACAGCAAGTACCCTGAAATAACAAGCATGTGTTAATTGCCCTGAATTGTAATGTGTATGAAATATACAAATATACTGCCTTTGTCCAATCAAAGAAACACGTATAAAATTTAATTTACGATTACTCTTCTATCTATCGTGTTGCGAAATTTTTTAGAGTAGCCCTAACGGTAAAAAATCCGAGAGATGTAGCAGCAAATACTTTAAACAATGAAACTTGTAAGAGCAATTTCTTAAAACACAAATATACTCAGGCCGAATTTTTAGATGAAATGAGAAATATGTCATGGACCAATGTGAACAACATGAGTACTAAACAGTGGACTAAGAGAGAGAGAAAGAGATAGAGTAAGAGGAGGCAGAAAAAGGAGGGGGTGGAAAAAAGAAATAGTGAGAGAGAGATAGAGAGAGAGATGGAAAGAAATAGAGAAAGATAGAGAGGGAGAGAGAGAGAGACAGACAGACAGACACACACACACACACACACATATATATATATATATATATATATATATATATATATATATACATAAGTTGCTAGAATGAATCTTCCCATCTCACACTCCTTGATCACAATCGAAGCCGTTCACATCTACAGGCAGAGATGCCTCACCAAAATCAAAACTTTCTGCATGATGGAAAGACCTCTACAAGTTTTCGCACCACATTAAAATTATTCTTCCCAAATGCTTTAAGTATAAAGGAAAGCCTCTTGCTGCAACCTTCACTTCAAACATTTAGTAAATTTGCAGATTCATCCACTTTAGCAGGATTTAGCAAGGGTGGCCATTCTGGTCTTCAATGTCTTCATCACATACGCGCTGTTATTCCCGCTACTACTTTAAAATAATATTTTATGTAGATGGTTTCAAAGTTGCACTGCTCCACATCGGGCCGACTTGCCTTCTGTGTCCTGTACGCTTATGTCGACTTGCCAAACTTTCAATCATTGAGCGTACCATTTACAGGAGAACCTTTCTAGATCATCAACTTTACTAAGTAGGCATGTTTTGCTACAACTATGAGCGTTAGACATCTTTATTCTTTGTATGTTCCACCGTCGTATACTTCAATGCAAAAGAGCTACTGAAGAATTTGCTTTTCCCCGCATTCACAGCATTTAGCGGGCTTTATATAAACACAAATTTCAAAGTTTGCGATCTTTTTTTTACAAAATGTCTCTCAATACTAGAAAGTCACTACTGACTTAATCGGATAGACAAACTTCTTTACTTCTTATAGCTCTCTTCTCATCATAAGAAATCACTTTGTGTTTAGCTGGTTTTCTTGTGTTTATATTGTTTATCCTGCATTGGAGTTCGGAATAAAGATAATTCGTTATTGTATTTATAGAACGCTGTTTGGAAAATGATACGATGACATCAACTAAACTAATCAAATAAGAAAATACAAGTTTTTTTTTTTTTTTTGAGCAGCAATAGGAAGTATCATATGCAAAACATAAGAATGTGTAGTTAATGGGATTTTTAGCCTAACGTTACATACCTACACATTCTTAAGTTAAGTAGGTAACTTAATTTACTGCAATGAAGAAGGTTCAGAATCCTTTAAGTAATAATAAATTTATGTAACTTGAGCGTTCTGACCAGAATCTGAATCCTGCAGTTGCCCGTTTTAATGAGTCGAGTTCAGGAAGAGCGTATCGGGGAAAAGCCTCCCAAACTTTTGAGATAAGCGCACGAGGTGTCTGTAGATTTGCTGCCCGAGAGTAGCAACATCGACATACTGAGCACAGTGAGCAGTGACTTCGCTGATTTCTCAACTCACTAAATGCCGCATTTGACACAGGTATCTCCCTGAGGCCACATCTTGCAAAACTTCGAGTTCCGGAATTTTTTTTATCGACGGTACACTATAAAGCCACAAAGGGAAGGAAATTTGAGTAAGATTAAATTACTCACTCGCAGAATTGAGGTGCATGTTTTAAAATTAAAGAGACTCTTTGCCAAAATGAAAAAAAAATGGCTCCTCAGAACACAAAAGAGAACCTAGATGCCATCGTATATTCTACTACTGATATCTTACGACTATTGATTGAGAAATCGATCTTTGCTAGACCTAAGGTGTTGTGGGAACATTTGAAAAGACGGGGACAATAAAATAATACACAACCCAAAGAAACCAAGCACTTCAAACATGCAGCACTTCGTGAAAATGAAAATGATTTTTTCCGCGAATCGATCGCCTGTCCTTTCAAAAGAGACAAAGTATTAACAGAAACGTATTGTTTATTTTAAAAGATTTTAAAGATCCTACACTGCAGAATGAAAAATGAAAGTAATCAAAGAAAATAGAAAGAAAATAAACAATATCAAATACTAAAGAAAAATTTTAATTAGACAAATGTCATACCAAAATTTTCGTATCCATTAGGATCAGACTGAAGCCTAGAAACGCAATGGAAAAAAAAAGGTTTGATGCATTCTCGTGTGAACTGTGGTTCAGTAAAATTTGTAATCCAGTTGCTACAGGATCTGGTGGTGATGACGATCATAGTCTGCAATAAAAGATTGGAAGCGTAGTGTAATCTAATTCAGTGGCGGAGATATTCTTAAAATAGACTGGAAACATCTTCAAGCGGCGTATTATTCTCACAAAGAGATTTGAAGAGTTGTATAACCTAATAAACTTAACGAATATATTCTAAATTCAGGGAACTGAAGCATTGTGTAACCTTATAACGTTGATAAACATTTAGAGGACACTTGATGTGGTTTGTAATAATGCAGTTTGCAAACACGAAAAAGAGACTTAAACGCCGTGCAACATTATACACTTAGCGAACATTTCTCAAATGAGAGATTGAAAACATATGCAAGTGATGAACATATTCACAAACCAGAGATGCAAAGCATATATCTACATTTGACGAACAATTATTCGAAAATAAAAGATTGAAAACATATATAAGCGACAAACATAATTATTCTAAAAAAAGGGAGATTTGAAACGTCGTGTTACCTTATACTGTTTATGAACATATCAAATTAGAGATTTCAAGAGTTGTATAACCTAATAAAAGCGTCGAAAATATTCTTATATATGAGATCTGTTTTTTTTTGTAAGTTTTGAAATTCTAATATTAAAGGCTTTAAGAGTATCGTAAAAACAGTAAAGTTAACGATATTATTTTCTAATACAACGTTTTTAAGGGTTGCGTAACCACATCATTGACAAACATATTTCTAAAATATAAGGATTTGAAGCATTGAGAACATGGTAACGTTAAATAAACAATATAAGAGATTTGAAGCATTAAAAACATGGTAACGTTAAATAAACATTATAAGAGATTTGAAGCATTGAGAACATGGTAACGTTAAATAAACAATATAAGAGATTTGAAGCGATGTGTAAGCTAATACAGGTAACACGCAAAAATCAAAGGCTTGAAGCTTTGTGTGACCTAAAACGGTTGATGAAAATCTTCTCTAACTAGAGAATTAAAGCGAGTTGTAGCCAGTTACAAATGACAAACGTATTGTCAAAGAAGAGATTTAAAGCATGGTGTAACCGGAAACAATTGACGAACATATTCTAAAATCAGAGATGTAAAGAGTAAACAGTAGGTTGGAACTTCATGTAAACTGTTACATTTGGTTAAAAAGAAGAGATTGGAAACATATATAAGTACTTTTATATTCTCAACTGTAACTCAATAAATCTGGACACAAATTGTTACATTATAGATTTAAATAACTATAAAATCTGGTGTGATTAATGAAGTGTTACGTAAATTAATATAATTTGCATACATATTCTCAATATTCTCTTAGCATTAAATATGATATTTTTTCAGCTGTTGTTTTCTTTTATTAATATTCCGATTGAAACGCGTCCTTTCCTTGATTTTTTAAAAAATGAATGTCTATTTATCAAAGAGAAATATATGTATATATATATATATATATATATATATATATATATATATAGTCATATATATACCATTCTAGATATACTCTCAATCTAATTCTACAATAAGTAAATATTCTGCACTCTAAAATGTTGATCGAACATGAGCGACACAACAAAATGTTATTCGTAAGTTTTTCCATCGTGAACATGATCATGTGAGTCCACGAACAAATTTTGTTGAGAATACTCATAAAAATTAATATCTTTCTCTAAATTCATAAAAATAAAACATAAACTTGGTGTTGTATTGCAAATCTATTCAGATGTTTTTTTTTTTAAATTGTCTTTTTTTGGTTTTAATTCTTTAGTTTAATCATTTCCGATTTCTATGCTTTCGCTTCTTGAAATTTTTGCCCCAAATAAAGAAGTATCTTAAGTTTCATCATTCCCGATTTTTATGCCTCAAATAAAGAAGTATCTTAAGTTTCATCATTTCCGATTTTTATGCCTCAAATAAAGAAGTATCTTAAGTTTCATATTTCCGTCAAAATAATGTCGTTACATGTGACTTTCATAATGGTTTTACATCTTATAATTTTTTTTCCTAATTCTTTGCATCGAAATCGCTACTTCTCACAAAAGCAGAAAGAGTGAACGCCGCTTGTAACAACAAAGGAGCATCGGAATCTTTTTACACATTTTCTTATATCACATACTCGTTTATCAATTTAAATCAGATATCTAGCTGTTAGATCCAATACTCTTTGGGACAAAATTTTCATACAGAGATAAAAAAATGACCATCTACTTTTTACGAGAGAGCAAAGCAGAACCCATCTGTGATGAGGAGGCGAGCGAGCAGCTGATATCTTATTTCCATGCCGTTACTCGAATTGAGGTCAGATTTTTCGTTCGCACTTTGATAACGTGTGAATGCAGAACGACCAAAGAAACAACATTTTGGTGCATTAAATAAAAAGAAACAAAGCAAGCATTTATGATTTTTTTACTAGTTTAATTTGTAATAGCGTTGACAGATTTTAGGTTCACCCTATGATAAGATGAAGGCTAGTTGTTAGTTAATATGTTACAGTAACATTTCGATGTTAAAGTGATATCTATAACACACAAAAAATAGGGAGAATATATTCATGCCTCAGCTAGTACCGTTAAAAAATACACGTTTTTCGTGTAAAAATATTATCCTGTAAAAAAAAACAACCCACAAAAAACAAAACAAAGAAAGGAACAAAAGACTAAATAAGTCCAAAATAATTAAGTAAGCGGATTAAAGAACTATTATAGCTGTAATTTAATCTTAGGATATACACATATTTGCATGTTGTCATGTTCATCCAAATAGCATTCTTTCTGTACGTTCATATTTTGCCATGTTTTACCATTTAATAAATATGAAACTTTAGAAATCATGATAATGTGAACTGCATTTTTTGTATTGCAACTTTTCTTTTCAACTTTTACTGGTTTCGCCTTTCATGAAGAGTTATGATCGTTTTCTTTGTATTCGTGAGGAAGTGAGTTCTCCTTCCACCTGTGCCCATCATTTGGGATGTGTTTATCACTTAAGGAAGTTTTAGCGGATGCACGAGGAGTGTCATGGTTGGATTCCCCGCAGATCTGTCTTATGTCCCTATCACATACGTCTAGGTCAGCCGAGGATAATGAAGAATATATTTCTTACAAAAGGTTCCAATGAACAGGAAAAGGTCACTGTGGACGCATCAAAGATTCCAAATGTATTTGAAAGAATATATTTTGACTGGATAGAACCGTGCGAAAATAATAATATTGACATAGCGCGGACTCCATTTATTCTGTCACAAACACGTGAAATGAGCAGAAATTTTCTTCTATCTACCAGTTTTCTTCACCAGATACTGGAATAGCCCTTACTACAAAAATGATACTGTTTAATGCCTTACTTGGTCTCGTCGTTTTTCTGAATCATTTGGGGAAGTTGAATTAATTTGTTTCACTATATAACTAAACTTTGAATTATCTGACCTGAATTATCTTACTTGACCATCGCTAGAGGTATTTTTATGCTATGACAAACTGCTATTAATGATAATTTTTCAGAAGTTATAAGTAGATGTGACAAGAATGTAGTGGAAAGTATTTTGAATATATTACATCGTAAGTAATAAAAAACACATAACTTTGAAAGATAAATATATAATCAATCTGGTTTCTTAAAATCAATGAATTGGAAGTTTTATCCATTTTCGCTTGATTCTGGCAATTTTATAACCTGTTTGAACTTGTTGTGCTGTTTGAAATTTGAATATCAAATACTGGCTAGTTTCTAGTTCTTGACTCATATTTTAATGGCATACTTAAAGATTAAAAAAAAGTTCTTTTCTTCATTACAGCATAATTTCACTTGATTCTGGCCATTTTATAGTCTTAACCTGTTTGAACGTTTTGTAGTGTTTGGATTTTTAATTTTAAATACTAGTTAATTTTTAGTTCTAGACGTATATTATAATGGAACAATAAAACATAAAAAAGAATTTCTTTTCTTCATTACAGCATAAGCACGGTTATCTGTATAACATGATATGATCATAAATCATTACACGCTACCACCTACATCAAGTAAAAAGAATATCGGCCAACATTTGTCGTTTTAATGTGAGAGCACAGTACACAGTAAAAGATGTTAACTTGCTTTGAATGCTTCACAAAAAGCAAACTTTTAATTATATCACCTCAGAATGAAGTTTTTACTCTTGCATATGGTCTAAGAATAAAAATACCAGCCGTGTGTACTTTTACTTACATAAACATAGTAGGAAAATCAGTCAAATATTAATAGTTTGTCTACAAGGTTGATTCTTGATTTTTTATACCTATTTACAATTGTGTCCATACATTTTGGGTCCACTATATCATAAGAAGACGAATCGTTGTTATTTAATATTTGCATAGACACCTTGTTCCAGCCTAAAATTTTGTCACACCCAGCAGAAGCGAAAAAAAGTTCTTGCTTTATACATCAAGCTATTAGAATTTATTAAAGAATTAAGATCTCTTCATGTAAAAAGCAGCACATTAATGAGAATGAAAATTGTTAAAAAGAAAGAAAAAAATCTAAAACATTCAAAGATAATTATAGAACTGTCTTTAAATTTAAAAACAAAACATTGTAGCGCTATATCATAGTTTTTTTTTTTAATTAAGGACTGCAGGGCTAGTTATTGTAGAAAAAAGAATACTGTTAAAGAAACTTCACTTTTTCGAAATACATAAAAAATTGGATAAGGTGTTTGCTGTCATGATCAATTTCATACCAGTTTTTACTGTTCAAAGTTTTGTACTTCCTGGCCTTAAAACCACAATCAAAATGATGAAAATAAATCATTGCGTCAATTTTAGCCATGTACATAGGAGAAACTAATGTATCTAGTACTTATTTTGTTGACCAAATACAAAGAATATATTTTTTGGAAACTATCAAGAATTTGATGAATGCTCTGGAACTGTTTTCACTTCGCGTTCACCAAATACAAAGAATATATTTTTTGGAAAATATCAAGAATTTGATGAAGCTCTGGAACTATTTTCACTTCGCGTTCATTTCTTTCTCAATGGTTCTTGTATGAGCTAAATACTTCATAAATAACTTATGCACATACAAGGATTGCAAATGAAGAACACCACGCGATTGAAATGGTTTAGGTGGGAAGTGCACAAATGGGTGTAAAGATTCTCTAAATCAAAGTTGCATCGAAGTACAGAGGAAGCCTCCATAATGCTTAAGTCCGTCTACCACAAAGGTTTAAACTTACAATCAACTTATTGCCAGCTGCTTAACATATTTTCTTCTTGATATCTTAAGAGCAAACAGCGTAGGAAATAGAGAAATAGATCTTATGCAAAATATAAAAAAAAATGTTATTGATGCAACTAATAAAAAAACAAATAAAGTATTTTTTTTCCACAAAGCAAGTACGAAAAGAAAAGAAACTAGAATTTTTGGAATCTTATTTAATCTAGATCAAAATGAGATATACAACAGTCAGTGCAGGCTGAATCTTTAAAGAAAAAATATCCTAACAAATTACGTGGCATATGGTGACGCAAACCAATTATTCCGGTCACAAATCAAAAGTTAGGATTATTAGAAAATAAACGTGCATCTTCATAAACTAAGAACAATCCTACGAAACGCTTTATAAAGGTCTCAGGAATTGACCAAGAAAAGATGACATTGTCTGTTTCAAATCCTACAGGGTAGACATGGATCTATATAGTGTGTGGTGACTCCTAAGTGCCTTCTTACTTTGTGTTCGTCATTACTACGGTGCGCCAGTGTAGTGAAGACGCATGAAATGGAACTTTCAACCATTACCTTAGCCAATTTAAAAAGCTGATTATATATAAACTGGATCACTGGAACATTTTACCTGCCCCTTCAAATTTTCAATACCAATGTTATCTGAGGATCACTTGTCTTATGTTTGTGTGTATGTGTGTGTGTATATATATATATATATATATATATATATATATATAAAGACGAAAAATAACAGTAAAAGGTTGGACGGCAATCAAACACACCTGAGTCATACCCGAAGAGAGAGGAGGACAAGCGACAACTTTGTCTTCCGCTTGAAACACCACTGTCGTATGAAGAAAATTTATGGTAAGATCTTCTATATCTATGAAAAGCTCCCACAGTTGAGCACTCTTATCAGTTATTCCTACTTATCTTCAAACTACATTTATATATATATATATATATATATATATATATATATATATATATATATATATTATACTATAATTATTATTATAATTATTATTATTAAAAACAAATAAACCATTAAAATGGTGAAAAAATACCCTTGAATAAACCGCAGGATTTGCTAAGCCTTTCTGAGTTATCAAGTATAGACTGAGAGGGAGGAAAAAAAAAGAAACCTGAGTTCCCAGTGGACCCTCAAATAATGGAGCAGACTGAAAGTTAATGCGTTTTTAATTGGAGGGTATGCATGCAGCAAATCAGGCAAGTCATGTTCTTTTAAAATTTACATTGCGTTTTGGAAATGATAAACTTACATGCTTTAAGACAATTATACTTCTTGCATTTAGAATGTTATTCGGTAATATTTGTGATGAAGAGCTTTGAAGAATTGAGTTAACTTTTATGACAGCTTATAGAGAGGAAACATTGACCAGAAATGTTTGTTCTATAAACGTGTCAGTTGGTTTTGGAATGATATCAATTTTTAACAAATAATAAATTTAGCAGTTGTATGATTTTTCCATTTATAGTATTCCAGCCGTTAAGCCTCTGAAACCCTTGCAAAGATGTATTTATTCTCGCACGAACCACTTAAGTTGTGTTGTAGGCCTGTATTATCTTTTCTCGTGTGGTCGTGATACTATCATTCCTGTTACAGATGCAGTGGTAAAGAATAGAAAAAAGTAGTCATTCCCATCACTATTCATTTCATTTTCTTTGTTAGTATTGTATCGATTATTCTTATTGCCCCTTAGCACCCCATTATCATCGTCAGCATAATAAACCTACATGACCAGTATAGTTTGCTAGATGATTGTCGATTCGTCCCAAACTGGTTGAAATCATCTTGGTTTAATGCTTTCTGAAGGTCTTCACTTCCTCCATATCAGACACCATAAAGAACCCACTAAACCAGTATAGATAGCCGGTGGTCGATACTTTCCAAACTAGTTGAAAACATCTTGGTTTAATGCTTCCTGAAAGTCTTCACTTGCTCCACATGAGACACCATAAAGAACTCACTAGATAACCGGTGGTCTATACTTCCCAAACTAGTTGAAGACATCTTGATTCTAGGCTACCTGCAAGTCTTCCCTAGTACCATAGTACTCCAGTCTCTGGTGCCATCTGGCCAGTGTTTTCGTAGTCTTTCTTTTCCCTTTTCTTTTTTAGCATCATTTGAACAATAACATATTCTACCGAAGGCTTTCTTGTATTTTATATAGCAAAAACATCTCTTGTCTTGCTCAAAAGCCACTTTTGTGTAAACCATTTGGATTATTTTATCATGTATTGCGATATGGAATTTTTTTTTCCTATTGTTGGCTAGAGACGTTGTCTTTCTTTCTGTTTCGTATTAGACCTGTTCCTCATATGTGGCATTCTTTTCTTGCTCAAAGCAGGGCTTTGACTGAGACACAAAAGTTTATAATAATACTGCTGTGTGGTTTTCATCTAAAATCGTTCGTTTCCTTGAAATCTTTTACCTTGGATCCAAGATAAGTTTCGTACGGGGTCTGACAGGACGCCTCCTGTGATTTCTTCCGTATAAATGCTGAAGATGAGAGGTGAGACAGTACAGGTTGATCTGATCCTTACCTGAATCAGAGAATCTATCTGTTTATTAATATTTAAGATTGACAGTTCTAAAGTTGATCCAAAGTTGTGCGTGAGTCTTTGTGGAAAGTAAAATAAAACAACTATAGTTATAGACTGATAGAAGAAACTGCAAAACAAAGCCTGATTAATTGCGTCGAGTGTCAAGTTGATAAATATGCACTTTAAAAAGATATAGAAATCTTGAAAATGGAGAGAAAGAGCGCGATAGGGACAGGGGAAGACAAGAGAGAAAAAAAAAGAGAGCGAGAGAGAGAGAAAGAGAGAGAGAGAGAGAGAGAGAGAGAGAGAGAGAGAGAGAGAGAGAGAGAGAGAGAGAGAGAGAGAGAGAGAGAGATGGATGGATGCCGAGATGAGTGTGAATAAGGAACCATTGAAACCATCAAGCTCACTCCTATGATTGCCTTTAATAGTGATATCCAAGGCACTCTCAATATCCTCAATCGTTCATATCCAAATCCGAACCTTGTTGAATAAGATTTTCTATAATCATGATTCATCTTTATAAGCAGCCATCATAAAGACTGTTCAATGGTTCAATAATCCATAACCAGTAACCAGTAAACTTACCGGGAATATCATTCACACCTGTTCCATGCAACAGTAACATGATGAATTTCAACAAACATGAGAGCCGTGTCGCTTCAGGTGGTTGTCAAAATCTACATCTACAGCAGCTTGAAGCAATAATAAAAAAGCTCAACATATACCGCTGCTTGAAGCAAAAGGAAAAAGCTCAACATACAGTGAATCTTCCCATCCCACACTTCTCACCATCTGAGTCGTGCATACCTCACAAAAATCAAAACTTTCTATGCATGATGAAAGACTTCTACACTTTTTGCAGCACATCAAAATTATTCTTCCCAGATGCTACAAGTAAAGGGGACAGCCTCTTCTTGAAGCCTTCACTTCAAACATTTAGTAAATCTGCAGATCCATTCATTTTAGCGAGATTCAGCAAGTGCGTTCATTGAAGTTTTCAAAATCTCTATCACAATATTATTCGATGTCATTCTCGCTACTACTTAAAAACATGTGGATAGTTTCAAAGTCGCACTGCTCCACTGCTATCATGAGGGTCCTGAACTTTTATGCCAGTTTACAGTTGTTGAGCAGATACAGAACTAAAACGGAGCAGCAGTTGCCATTAATACTGTCCTACTGGACGAATCCCTACCACTTGTAGGAGCAATTTTCTCAGTCATCAACTTTACCTACGTCAAGGTTATCATAGCTATAGGCGCTAAACATCTTCTTTCGCTGCTTCCACTAACACATACCCCATGGCGCTAGAGCTGCTGAAGAATCTGCTTTTTTCCCCTCAGTTACTGCTGTTAGCAGGGCTTTATATCCACGAACTTTCAAAGCTTGCAATATTTGTTTTCCAAACTGTCTCTCACTATCAATTGCTTTACTGAGCCTGACATAACCGGAGAGGCAGACTTAACTTCATCGCTTCTCTCTCCTCATCGTTAAAATCAACTTATATTTAGCTGGAATTCTTGGATTCATATTGCTTGTCCTGCCTTGTGTTCAAAATGAAGATTACCCATTACTGCCTTTGTAGTGCCCAATACTTTCATTGTGAATACAAAAAAGCATTTTAGTTTTCATAACACAGGGAATGAGTGACTTTGTGGCTAATAGTACTTTAAGTTCATTTTACTTTTCACATTTAATTTAAAAACTAAAGAATTAAATTGTCCGTTTTTAGAACCATGAATCATGATATTATATACAAGACATTCAATCTTTACCAGTGTGTTTTTTATATGCCAAAATGTTTTTAAGAAAAAAATGACAGCTCATTACAAATTTATCGTATGACACAACAATAGGCTACTGGGACTACGTATATGTCATTTGTAAACACATACTATGCTAGATCTAAATGATATTAAAGGCTTAAGCAAAAATAAAATTTAAAAAAGAATGTGATTGTTATGAATTTTCAATGTCGTAAATGATTTTATGGCATTATATATCCTAGATAGTTCATATGATAATAATTCTTACAGTGATGATGATCAAATCTACAAAGAAATGTGGTCACAAATTACATGAGAGTTTCATTATCAATTTATCAAATTGATATATTTTTAAAAAAGAAATGATGGATTGATCCAACATGTCAGGTTTTTTTTAAGTAATAATCTCTAATTAAAAAGAGAATGTTGATTTTTTTAGATACTAAGCCATAGTGAAAAAAAAAACAACAAACGTATACTATTCATAAGTTCTGCTTAGTAGACAGACTAGGGGCCTCATTCTACTCTTGGGCCAGTCTTAAGCAAACATAACTTCATCTAATAACCAGGACAGCAAATAGTTTTTAATTTTAACGGTAATCAAATGCGATCAGAGAATCTTCGAAGAAATTAAGAGATCTTATCTATGAGAAAGTTTTCTGCTAAAGATGGAGTTAACGGGGTTTTCTGCTAAAGATAGAGTTAACAAGAGTTTCAGCTTGAAGCCAATGCCTAAAGTGTAGAAAAATAGAGGCAGAAAAGGAAACAGCAGGCTTTGATGAATGAGAAGGCATGATAATGGAATCATTTTCAGCTTCCAAATTCTGTGGTCCACTGTAAAAGCATTGTGCGAAGGAGATTTGACCACGGTTAAATTACTTCTCGCAGAAATGAGGTTTGTGTTTTAAAATTAAAGAACCTCTCTTTGCCAAAATGAAAAATGTCTCTTCAAAAAATAAAGAGCGTAGAGCCCATCATATCGTCTCTCTCTCTCAGCGTTTGTCATTTAGGGTTACCACTCTTTTGTGAGAAATAATGTTAAGGTAACTATAATGTAGTTCAAACGAACATCGAGATAAAAAATAAGGTACTTTTTATTTGTAATTTGTGTGATCTGCAAACAATTAAGAATTAAAAAAAATATTTTTTTTTAATATGTAACATACTTATTAAGCTTGAGAGATATGTCTTGAATACCACAATACTGAATTGGGGGAAAAGAAAACAGCGACGCTTTGTCCGGAAATAAATATCTTTACATCAAAACTACAAAAGCCCAAAACGAATAACAAGAAATTTATAAGATCGCGACGGCAACATGACTCTTCATATGAATGAAGAGAGCGAAGGACAAACAACAGCCTTTTACTCTGCTCTAAACACTTGTGTAGCGTGACAGACCATTTAAAGTGAGATCTTTTAATTAATATTTATATCTTTGCATCTATTCATTGCAAAATCGATCTTTATTGGACCTTGGTTCTGAAAGGAAAAATTTGAATACACAGGAACAATAAATATAGAACGCAAAAAAACCAAGCACTTGGAAAACAAGGCTTTACACTTGGGGTGAAAAGAAAAATGATTTCTGTCCTGTTATTGATCGCCTGACCATTTGTTGCCTTTCTTGGAAGACAATATGTGAACAAACGTATTGTTTAATTTTTATGTCATATGGCCTGTGAATTAAAGTAAAGAAAGTAACAGAAGGTGTATAAGAAAAAAAAAAGGCAATGAGAAACTTAAAAACTTTAGGTGGTCAAATACCATACCACAGTTGTCGTATATATCAGGATCAGAATAGACGGTCAAAAATTTGTGAAACGGTATACAGTTTATGAACACATCAAGTTAGAGATTTAAAGCTTTGTATAACCAAATCTAAGTGACGAATATATTCTTAAATTGGAGATTTCGGGCATTGTGTAACCTGAAAAATTCTTAAGTTAAAAGGATTGTGTAACGTTAATACAGTTAACAAACTTATTTTCTAACACGAGATTTTAAGCAGATACAGTTGACGAACATATTTCCAAATAAAAAATATGAAGCATTGAGAATCTGATAATATTAAATACACAATGTTTCTGGCATGGTGCCACCAGATACAATTAACAAAGATGTTCTTAAATATAAGATTTAAAGATTAAATATTAGATGAACAAAAAAAGTGCTGCAGCTTTGAAGCTTTCTGTAAACTGATACAGTTGGCTAAAAAGAAGAAATTGGAAACATATAAAAGTAACTCTATATTCTCAACTCTTAATGAATAAAGCTGGACACATTATTTTCAAATGAGATTTAAACTTCTTTTAATCAGGTACAATTAACAAACGTATTTTCAAATCAGAGATTTAAATTTCTTATAACCAGGCACAGTTAAGGGACATATTTTCAAATCACAGATTTAAAATATTTTGTAATCTGGTACAGTTAACGAACATATTTCCAAATTAGTGTTTTGAAGCGTTGTGTAACTTAATGCATTTTAAAAAAATTATTCTCAGTAGTGTAAGTCAATGCAGTTGATGAAAATTATTCTCAAATACTTGAAGCCTCGGGTAATCTTATAATGTTGGTGTATAAAAATACAAGACTCTTAGTTTTGTGTAAGTTGATACAGTTGATGGAAAAATGTGGCTTCCAGCTTTCAGTAACATAATTCAGTTGAAGAATATATCATCGAATAAGAGACTTAAAGTGTTGTGTAGCTTGATACAGATAACGAACACACACACACACAGACACACAAAATATTTGGAGTGATGTGGGAGCTTATACAATTGAGGAAAAAAAATTAAACACTTGAGGTGTTATGTAACCTAACTCAATTGACGAGCGTATTCACAAATAAGAGACTTGAAGTGTTATGTAACCTAACTCAGTTGACGACAGTATTTACAAATAAGAGATTTGAAGTGCTACGTAACCTAACTCAATTGACGAACGTATTCACAAATAAGAGACTTGAACCGTTGTGTAACCTGATACTGTTGACAAAGCGCATACAGTTGATGAATATACTCTCACGTAAAAGGATTCTCCTACAGCCGAGGATCATATTGTCAACATGGATTTGAATTGCCAATTAATGATTTATGTTATTTCTTCCACCACAATTCTAAAATTTACTTCTGGAGTTATGTTTAATTTTCATAACATTGAGGTTTTGCGCAACTTCACATTACAAGAAAGATTCTGTAAAGATATGAGATATGATGGTCTTGCAGTGATTAGTTCCCCGGAAGCTTTCGAGTACGCCTTCAAACTCACCCATAAAAACAGGTAATATTTATAGTAAAACTGAAGAAGAATCGTCAGCTCATGGCAAATTTAAATAATAGTGTTGAGATAAACCTGATTACAGATTTTTTTTTATTTTTGGAAAAGTTTTTACAATTTTTCTTAGCTTGAACCTGGTATTACTTCAAGTACCAATATTTATAATGGCAAAAATCCACCTATATAATTATTTTAACAACAGCATAAGGATGAAAAAAAAAGAACCTTTGAAAATATGAACATATGTTATGAGTTTGGATGACCTGATCAAGTTTCATTTTTGTTTAGAAATATTTTTACAAGTTTACTTAGTTTGAATCTGGTATTATATAGAGTGCCACTATTTATAACAGCAATAATCCTCCTATATAATTCAACAAGAGTATAAGGCTGAACCAAAAAAAATTAGAGTCTTTGAAAACCAAGATCGGCCAACCTTACATTGTCCAGATTATGAAAGTAAATATTCTTATTTAATTATCTGTTAAAATCAATTAATTATTTTCTAGAAATTCGATTCTGTGTTTGAAAATATGAACAATAATTATGACAGTTAATTCTAATATTTTTTTTTAAATCACAATTGTGCTTGTTAACATTTTTCATTACAGCAGGAACATTTACATTGGAGCTCATTACTTGTCCGAGACAGGAATCATGATGTGGAATGATGGGACAGTTGCCAGATCTGACACTCCATTCGACAGTGAAATAGACTATCCCGAATCAAAAAGTGGTCGTCTAGAAAGAGGAGCAAAACTAATCAGAATGAAAAGGGGTATAATGAATAGAACCGGGTTGTGTGGAAACCGTAAGTCATGGCATTAATGGTCGCAAGTAAAATGCATTAGATCTATGCGCTTAGAACAATATGTATCACCAAAAGTTTAATTTTCTATATGCCATAATACTTCTTTATACACACTACTACTCGTGAAAAGAAATACATGCAACAATGATTATGACTAAAAAACAAATAAGAATCATAACAAAAAAGATTGGAACATGAAAAGTGCAATGGGTCATTAGATTTTTTGTGACCCACAATTATCCAGAAAAATATGGTAAAACTGCTCTAGATCACGCGATTTTACGAGGGCATATTTTTAGATCCCAAAGTTGTTTTACAAATTTACAAAACGACATTTCAAAACCCTATTTACACCCAATCAAGCATGCGAGGCAAACCATTGAGCTAGGTAGACATTTTAGTTAGCCGTACAAATCTGTATTTGTTTTTGATACGAAACGAACACAACGTTTGTTTTGATTTTTAAATCCCGTGGCAGTTGGAATAAGTTGGAATGTCGAAACTAGATCTAGGACGTTAGCCTTATTCTCAATTAGAATATTAGATCTTGAAACATATCTCAAGAGTGATTTAGATCTAGTCTAATTAGATCTACACCGTACAAATATTTGTTTGTAATGCGAAAGGAACACACCGTTTGTTTCAATTTGAAATCCAAAAGGAATTAAGCTCTATATCTAAATTTTGTGTTAGAAATTAGAATTATTGAGATATCTAGATTCTACGTAAAAACGGATAGGTGTAGACATATAATTTTATGTGAATCATGTAAGTAAAAGGAGAATATCAAGACCATTAATAAGCCTTTTTAGATACACACCTGCATCCCAGCCTCGGCAAATTGACACCAGGGCCCCGTTAGTAGAACGGAGTTTTCAGCTAGCAAAATGAATTAAATAAATTGAATGTATGCAACATTCATATTAATTGCAGAAAGAGCTTTACTTACAAGTAAACTTTCTATTTCATCGATGGCAAAGGAAAAAAAGAATAATCGAATAATTTAACAACAAGAAAAACGGCGAGAACAACAACAACAGCTGCTACTACTACTACTACTACTACTACTACTACTACTACTACTACTACTACTACTACTACTACTACTACTACTACTACTACTACTACTACTAATAGTTCTACTACTACTACTATTACTAGTTTTACTACTACTACTACTACTACTACTACTACTACTACTACTACTACTACTACTACTACTACTACTACTACTACTACTACTACAGCTGCTGCTGCTGCTGCTGCCTGCTACAGCTACTGCTGCTGCTGCTACTCCTACTACTACTACTACTACTACTACTACTACTACTACTACTACTACTATTACTACCACTACTACTACAACTACTTCTACTACTACTCAAAGTACTACTACTATTACTACTACTAGTACTACCACTAAGACGACTACTCCTACTCCTACTCCTACTCCTACTACTCCTCCTCCTCCTCCTCCTCCTCCTCCTCCTCCTACTACTACTACTACTACTACTACTACTACTACTACTACTACTACTACTACTACTACTACTACTACTACTACTACTACTACTAAGTAGTAGTATTTTTATTCTTATTTTTATCATTATTAGTATTAGTATTGTTATTATAATTTTTGTTATAATTATCATGTTTTTATTCCTTTTTTTGTGATTTTTGTTTTGGTGGTGTTATCATTTCTGTTTTTATCGCCTGTATAATTTTTTTATTACTTTTAATCAATGAGGTAACGTGCTCTTTACCGTAGGCAATCATGACCTACCTGTTCCAAGCATCTCTATTCCTCGTCTCTTTCGATGCTTCTGTAACTCTTCCGAACTTAGTCTATCCTACTCTTTTCAACCTGTTTCCCCTATTGTTTTCATTGTTCCAGTTATCACAAGACTTCTAGTTTCTCTCTTCTCTTCACATGACCAAAAAGTTAGTTTTGCGTTTACATATTCTGTGCATGAAAGATCCTGTTGTGTACGTTTCTCCTAACTCAGTTTAGTGTGATTTTTTTTGCAGTCCATGAGATTCGTAGCATCCTCCGAAGGAACCACATTTCTGTTGCCTCCAGTTTCCTTTGGACATGTACCTGATTTGAAATTGTCCTTGCCATACAACAGAATGGATTCAATGTATCATTCGAAGGCTCTTCTTGTCTGAATCGAGATGTGGTTATCTGTTAGTATAGAATTCATTCTCCAATAACTCTTTTACGCTTGCACTATTCTTGATGCGATTTCAGTACTGTTGCGTCAAACACTTGATATTAAAGTATCCGATATTCGAATTGATCCCCTTGCTTGAATTTATTCCCCTTGATAAATATGTTCATCTGTGGACACTCATTGTTTCCACTTACGACCATTGCTTTTGTCTTTTTCATTTTCAATTCAAACGAAATCTTTTCTTACTGCTTTCGTTTTCTTCAACGATGTCTAATAATTGTTGCAAGTTTTCTTTATTTTCTGGCATGTACACAGTGTCATCAGCGTATCACAAGTTGTTTACGTTGTGCCCTCCTACTTTAATTCCTGGATATCCTTTTAGGTTTCGCATAACAATTTCACTGAAGAGAGAGAAAAGTCTGGTGAAAGCATACATCCTTGTCTAACACCACGTTTTATTTTTTTTTAAAATAAGCTGATTTCCCCATCAATTTGCATTGCTACTGTTTGTTTCTAGTACATTTTTTATAACCAATCGTAGGTATTTTCGATCTATCTTCAACTGTGTTAGTTGTATGATTATTTCATCATATCGTACTCTGTCATATGCCTTGATATAATCAACGAAGAACAAACATATACATCTTTTTGGGCTTTCAGATCTCGTTCAATTATACTTCAAAGTGTTTAGATTGCTTTTTTGTACCTTTTCCCTATATAAAGCCACACTGCTTATCTGCTATTTCTGGTTTGATTTTATTTCTGACTCTCATCATGATTATCCTTAAAAACATTTTTTATTACTTTACTTTGCTCTTGAATATAAACAAACTTGTCTAATCCCTGCACGTGTTTCTTAAGACGAGCTTATCTAATTAGAATACGAAGTAAAAAGTGTGACACATTTTTCCCGTCTCTAAAACAATCGTACAGAATCTTACCCAACCATGAAAAATTTCGGATTATTTTCATAAACTGAAATGTCGAACTAGAGCTGAGCAAAAACAATCAATAGAGACGCTTCCAATATTTGTTTTTTGGGGGGAGGTTTGCGCTAACTTTAAGTTAATCGTCTCATTTTTTAAACCTTACCGTTAACTTATCGTCGTTGAAAGCCTCAAGAATTTGGGTCCCAAAAAATCAGATTTGACCTTTGAAAAACTGTATAACCAATTTACCCTCAAAACACTAATGCTTGGAAAGAAATCAGTGCTAGTTGTGATGTATGATGTAATATCTTTTTGTTTTCCATTCAGACAAGAACCATCCCACCGAGAGTAGAGGCACCACTATGCGAGGCGAGCTTCTCACAACCGAGAAAACCATTGTCTCTGTGAGCCAAGTTTTCTCTTATGTGGAATGTGCTGTACTCTGCGGTATGGTTCACGAGTGTCGTGCTGGAGAGTTCAACTCTGACCTTTTGACCTGCACGGTGATCGGAGAATATCAGTCTTCAGGTCACATACCCAAATCTGAGGTTGTTACGTACATCAGGCAAACTTTTTGGTCATAGGACAAAGCGAACTGTAAAGCCAGGTCTTACGTGATGATTTACAAAACATATAAGTGGTGATAAGTTCTTCTTAAATTGTGGTCCGCGCAATTAGCCGGATGATAAACTTCAAGTCTCTTTGTCAGTTACAAACTTGAAAGTTACTTCAGAAGCGTCCAAATCTCTTTCCAACAGAATTCCTTGGAAGAGATGCCTGCTAAAAATGTAGAAAGTGTAACAATATTTTTCACAAAAAGAGTTTTTTTTTTTTTTTTTAAGATAAAATCAATTATTTCTTTGAAGCTCATAAAAAAGAATCATTTTTTTTCTTCAAATGATGGATATTACACTTTTTTCTAGTACACTTACAACTATCTTGATTTTAGTTTTTGATAAACTATGACCATTTAGAGTAAGTAGTTAAGCGTTATAAATAGAAATTGTTGTTATGACTATTTCTCTCTATTCGAGAAGATTAATTGAAAGGTTAAGGGGGCATGTGGATTTAGTCTCACATCTGTTTTTTCCTGTTTAGCGCAATAAAATGTTAAAAATAGAGACTTTATAAGAAATGAACAAAGTTTTCATTTCATTCTTTTTTGTATGTGTGATGGTTTTTTTTTGTTTTTTTTTATTGAGCACCATCCATTTAGTAAAGGTAGCCTGTCTGATTTAATGTCTATAAAGATACTTATACTAGATATATATATATATAGACAAGCAGGATTACCCCTTCAAATGAACAGGTTAGGAAGACAAATTATACTCTGAAGAAGAGGTAATTGCAAAGTTCACAAATATAATAGACTTGTATCCTCGGGAATCATACAACTACACTTCAGAAAAGTGAATAGGTTGAAAAGAATACTACAATGAAGGAAAGTAAATCATGACAATAATAGATAGATCTCTTCTGGAGCTAAGCAAAAAAACTTTACAACGATAAATCTCAAGAGCCGTACAACTACATAAACAGATAAAGGCGAAAAATAGAAAAAGGAAAAAAAACCCAACAACTTAACATCAAATACAGAATAAATCCAGAGCCACAGAACTGCATAAATAAAATAAAAAAGATAAAATTATTCTTTCAATAAAATATGCTGTAACAGAATTGCCTCCTTCAGAGCCACTCATAGTACAGTTTTGAAAATATATAAAACCTTGAACCATTGGAATTTTTCTCAAGTTGTTATAACGTCATTTTTTAAAATGAACATTAATGAAGCAATGACCTCAAACAAAAAGTACACAAAATGTGGGTGCAATAGTTGAAGCAGCCCTAGTTTTAGTTTATCTCTCCACTGAGAACCTTTGTTGTGCTGAACTGACACATAGAGGATACAGAGGAATGTCTTCCAGTCTACCATATTGGAGAAAAATGAACCTCAACAATAACAGTTATACCTCTTCCACAGGCATACCACTGCATGAAAAAAACACAACAAGAAATGTCAAGAGCCCTACTACTAAATATAGAAAAAAATGGAAAAAGAAAAGAAAAGAGAAAAAAAACCCCCAAAACTTTACAACAAATACAGACTTATCTCCAAGGCCACAAAACCACATAAAGAATATCAAAAAAGAAAAAAAATTCAATAATACAGCTAAAGAATTGTAAGAACCCTAAAACATTGGAATTTTTCTCATGTTGTAGAGTATAAAGTAAAAAACTCAAGCAAATAAAGTAAACTAAATCTGCATACACTTGTTTAAGCAGCCCTTGTTTTAGTTTATCTCTCGACTGAGACCGTATGTGTTGCTGTTTTGACCTTCTACAGATAGAAAGTAATGTGTTCTTAACTCATATGGTGAAAAACTGATCTCCAATACAAAAAAGAAGAATCCAAACACGGATGCTTATCTTTTTATGTAAAGACTTATCTCCAGAGCAACAGAAGTTCATAAAGAAAATTAAAAAAACAATGGGTTTTTTTTCAGCAGTACCTCAATCATGTAAGTAAAAGGAGAGATATCAAGACCATTAATACGCCTCTTAAGATACACATCTGCGTTCCACACTCGGAAAATTGACACCGAAGCCCCGTTTGTAGAACTTGGTTTTCAGCTAATAAAATGAAATAAAGAAATGAAAGAATTGAACGTATGCAGCCTTAATGTTAACTGCAGAAAGAGCTTTACTTACAAGTAAATTTTCTATTTTATTGGTGGCAAAAGAACAAAAGAATAATCTTATAATAAAACAACAAGAAAATCAACAACAACGACAACAACGACAACAACAACAACAACAACAACAACAACTACTACTACTACTACTACTACTACTACTACTACAACTACAACTACTACTACTATTACAACAACAACAACAACAACTACTACTACTACTACTACTACTACTACTACTACTACTACTACTACTACTACGACTACGACTACTACTACTAAAAGTACTACTACTATTACTACTACTACTACTACTACTACTACTACTACTACTACTACTACTACTACTACTACTACTACTACTACTACTACTACTACTACTACTACTACTACAGGCAAAGAAATAACATTTTGGTGCTTTCAATACAAAGAGTAAAAGCATTTGTACTTCTAAACGAGTTTAATTCGTATTTGCGTTGACAGGTTGTAGGTCCACTGTATGATAAGAAGAAGGCTAATTGTTAGTTAATATGTTACAGTAACACTTTGTTGTGAAACTGATATCTATTGCACACAAAATATATGGGGCTATATACTTGCTTCAGTTATTATCATTCTTGAACATAATTGCACTTTTCTTCATGTGAAAACTTGAACATGCCAAATCAATGTACCCACAAAAAACAAAACAAAGGAAAGGAGAATAGAAACAAAAACATGTCCATTATATGTTAACGGATAGAAAAATATGAAAGTGTAATTTAATCAGTCAGAGTATACACATATTTGAGTGTTGCCATGTTCATCAACAATGTTTTATTTTCTACATTTTATATTTTGCTTTGTTTTTACAAAATATAAAACTTAAAATACTAAATAATGTGAACTGCATTTTCTTGTATTGTATCTTTTCTTTTCAACTTTATATTGTTTTGTTCTCCATCAAGAGTTAAGGTAGGATGCTGTTGCTATGAGTACTGCTCGTTTTCTTTGTGTTGAAAAGGAAGTACGTCACTCATCCACCTGTGTCCACCATCTGGGGTGTGGGGAAGATTCTTGTATCACTTATGAACGTTTCGCGGATGCGCTTCTTGTGCGAGGAGCGTCATGGTTGGTTTCCCCACAGATATCTCTTATGTCCCCACCACACACATCACGGTCAGTCGAGGATAACGAATTGCATTTCTTAGAAAAGGGTTTCAATGAAAGGGCAATGGTCGCTGCGGACGCATCAAAGATTCTAAATTTTTTTAAAATAATAAATTTTGATTGAATAGAAAGTGCGAGAATGATAAAATTGGCATAGCGCAGACTCCATTTACTCCGTCACAAACACCGCGAAATGAGCAGAATGTTTCGTGCTCAGTTTTCTTTACCAGATACTGGAATAGTAGCGGAAATAGGCCTTACCATAAAACTCATTCTATTGTATACTTTATTTGGTCTCTCTGATTTTCTATAGCACTTAAATTTTGTTTCACTTTACAACTAAACTTCAACGTTTTCCATGTTATAGCGTGCACTCGAATTGTCTTTTTTGGTCATTGCTAGATGTATTTTGTGCATTTGTCTTCATAACAGCATAATCACGTTTTTTTGTATTGCATAATACGATCAGATATAAAAACACACTACATGTACCACCTACATCAAATAAATAGAACACTGGCCAACATTCGTCGTTCTTAACGTGAGAGCAGAATAAAAGCATATAAAGCTAGGCTTGAATGCTTCACAAAAAGCCAACTTCTTATGGTCTCTTCATACAATAAATTCCTAGGCGCTTTTTAATAGTCTAAGAATAAAAGTAACAACTATGTGCACTTTTAGTTACATAACCATAGTGATAAAATCATTCAAATCTTAATACGTTATCTCTTGCAATTTCATTGTTCCCCTCTAACATAAGAAGACGGCTGGCTGTTGGTTAATAATTGCATAGACATGATGTTCTAGCCTGGAATTTTGTCATACTCAGCAGAAGTAAAAAGAAATTCTTGCTTTATACATTAACTAGAGTTTATTAAATACTGCTGGTGTCTTCATGCAAAAACCAATATAATAACGAAAATGAAAAAGAAACTAAAAGATCCAAAGATAATTATAGAATTATTTCTAAAATTTAAAGAAAAATGTAACGTGATAACATAGTTTCTGAAATTTAGGGCTGCAAGACTGTTTATTGTAGATACATTGTAGTATTTGGGGGAAATATTCTTATTGTTAGAGAAACTTCACATTTTTAAAATCGAAAACTGTATAAAGTATTTACAGCCATGGCACAATTCGAACCCTTTGTTACTGTTCATAGTTTTTTGTACCTCTTGATGTTAAAAACACTATCAAAACGATGAAAATAAATCCTTGCCTCATTTGTAATTGGCCCAATTTCTGCAGCTGGCCTAAAAGTACAACAAGTAGCTTTTATTCTCTTAGTCTTATTAAATATGTAGACTTATTCATATTATTATTGTAATAAAATTGTTTAACTGTAAATACTTTCTCTATAAATTTGATCGTAACGATAATTCTTTTGTCTAAAATTATTTGTATTTATCTTCTACTAATATTTTAACCCCATACGTCGCCCCATAAAAATCATTTTGAGTTCGGTCTCACAGTATTCATGGTAATAAAGAGACGCACCTTTCTTTCTGAATTTAATGAAGAAAATGCATGTGCAATATTGTCACTCGACATTCGCCACGTAGGAAAAAAAAAGAATTAACTTAACATCTTCACCCACATTATAGTTAGTCACAGTATTTCAAAGTATTTTATCTTTAAAATTGAGAAGTTAATATCAGTCAAACAAGAGTGTAATCATAAAAAAATTGTTATACAAATACCAGACTTGGATAGAAAGCCGTAGCGATGAAGAAAATGGCATAATGACAATCATTTCCTCGTTTCGTTTCCATTACTGAACGTAATTTCTGTACTCGTGTCAAAATGTTAACCCACAGGATTTTCTGCAGACCTTCTGACATCATTACCTTCTTGCTCATTTAATAGTATACTGATTTTAAAATGGGATCTAACGACCTCAGGATCACCGCACGGTAGCATTTTTCGCTATAAATTTTAAAAATTAGGCCGATGAATTATTTAGATTAATGAATTAAATTATTTCATTGACCAAATCTTTTCGTATAATTAATAAAGACCCATGTTATTCTTCCTTTTTTTTTCCTTTTTGATAATAATTTTTTTACCATTTTGTCTCCTTTGATCTCAAATCATTAATTCAGCTGAGTTATTATCTTCTTGTTTTTTTTGGAAAAATTAGACAACTAATTTCTTTGAAATAAGAAATACTTCCAACGAGGGATTCAATACTTTTTTTTTAATCAAACCCGTAAGGAACAAAAATTGGAATGTAAAAAATGTTCTTTTCCGTTCTTCCTATTTAGGGAGATTGATTTAGATGAAATGGTTTTGGCGTCTTTGTTGATTTCAACTTCGAGATCTATCCTCAACAGCTGTAATACCAAGCTTATAAGTCAAAAGTCACTGTCTCCTTGTCATTGGTAACTCTTCTCTTCTGACTAAGGTTAGAAAAAATCAAAGACGATCAGCAACATGTCCGCTGTAAATATCTCCGCTCTAGATTGGTCTAGCCTGCCTTTCTACCGGGAATTACTTTACTTGACTGACATTTTAACACCTATTTGGCCTACCTTAGTCTTGGCAGGGTTAATTTCAAACGCGATCAATATTGTTACTTTTCTTAAATCTGGTGTAAAAGACAGCGTAACTACATTGCTTCTGTGTTTGTCTGTCTCTGATGCCCTTTTCCTTAGTTTCATGATACCCTCCGTGATATTTTATCAAGTTAAACAAACGCGAACAACAACGACATTACATTTACTCTGCTATTGGCCAGCCATGACTTTCTACGACTACTCGTCTTATATTTCCCTTTTTCTCGGTGTTACTAAATGCGCCTGTGTGGTCAAACCTCTCCATTTCAAATCTGTTTTTACGAAGAAACGGACTGTCGCTGCTGTCATCATGTTGTTCTGTGTTGACGTTCTTCTTCACATACCAGTCTTAAGCTTACACCGTCTTCAGTGGAGAAAAGACGGTGCAACAAATAGTTCCTACTTGACTGTGGTGAGAGATTTTAATGAAGAAGGAGCGAAAGTAAGAATTAACGACGCCCTCAACAAAAATACCATCGCAGGGACGTCGTTTATAGTAATGATAGCCTGCACAGCTCTCCTTAGTTACAAGCTGTTTGAGTCGTCAAAAATACGATCACTTCCTGCAAGCGGTCCACATGCTCGTGAATCTGCCCATTCGACCGAGGCACAAAGGCAGAAATTATCTCCAAAGGACACCCAAGTCGTGCAGTCTGTGGTGTTAGTGTGTACAATTTTTATCGTGGCTCAGACACCGTCTTTCTGTTACTCAATCGCTCGTATAGTTATTGTGGATTCGATAGAGATCGTGTGGATAGCCAGGTTTATAATCAAGATAAGTTTAACATTTTATATGACTAACGCGTCCATCAACATTTTCGTCTACTACAATTGTAATAGCAAGTATAGGGCTGAATTTCGCTCATTACTGGGAATAAATTGCTGGCAAAAAATGGAATCCCAACCACAGCCATAGAGCTTAATAATAAAACAATCCATATTTCATACTCTTGGCACCGACATTTTTTTCGCTTGTTGTCTGTTGGGAAACATGTGTGTAGGAGTCCAAACAGACAACAAGCTGCACAAAATATTAAATAAAAACACCGTAAAGCTTACCTAAAGCAGCATGAAGAATATGAAGCAAATAAATTCCAATCACAACAAAATAGTTCTTGAATCTACAAAGATAAAAGAAAAACAAAGAAAAAACTTGCAACTGCAGGGATTAAAAAATCCAGCCCGCTCAAAGACCAGTGCCTCCAAAACGGTGTGGTATACGAGGCAAATGTCGAACAGAAACCCTAAAAAACAGGATACTTACACAGGAATAACCGAAAATGAGTTCAAAACCAAATACAACCAGCTTACATCGAGCTTTAGACTTAAACGCAAAAAACAGCCACAACTTTAAGTGAATTCGTATGGAAACTAAACGAATCAAAAACTGAATACCACTTATCATGGGATATAATCGAAAGGGCGCAGCCATATTCAGCAGTAACAAACAGATGCAACTTGTGGATAGCAGAGAAATATTAATTCTAAAAACAAAACCAAGCCTCACCAAAAGAGGGGAAATCTTTTCATCATGCCTCCACAGGAAGAAGTATTTGCAACATAATTTTCATTGGCCCGGAAACGAAAAACAACAGTTCAAGGTCAGAACGGCAATCGAACACACCTCAGTCATACCCAAAGAGAGCGGAGAACAATATTTTGTCGTCCGCTTGAAACACCAGTGTCGTATGAAGAGAATTCAAGGTAAGATCTTATATATATATATATATATATATATATATATATATATATATTAATATACATATGTATATATATATATTAATATACATATGTATATATATATATATATATATATATGTATATTAATACACACAAATCAATCAATAAAATGGTGAACAAACATCTCGAAGAAATTACAGGATTCACAAATCCGGAGGCAGGTGCTTGTAAGCGCTGCTGAGTGATGAAGTATAGGCAATGAGGGAGAAGGAAGTAATCAGAGTTCCCAGTGGACACTATAGTATAAGAGCAGACTGAAAGTTAATGTGTGTGTTAAATGGAAGGTGTACATGCAGAAAATCAGGCAAGTCATGTGGGTTCTTTTAAAATTTTCATTGTGTTTTTGAAAATATACACGTACATGCTTTAAGATGTACTTCTTACATTTAGAATGCTATTCGGTAATATTCGTGGTGTAATAGCTTATGAAGAATTAAATAGACTTTTATGCTTAAAGAGAAGGAATATAAGCCAGAAAAGTTTGTTTTGTGGACGTGTCAGTTGGTTTTCAAGTGATGTGTGCTCTCTTCAGCCATCACTTTCATGCATATTTAAGTATAAATGTACAAGGCATGTGTCTCAATGCTTTATACAAATAGCAATTTTTGGAGGATTATTTCTAACCTTGATGTTTTACAAACTGTTCATGAGTGCAGGGCTGGTTTGTTAGTTGATATCTATCATGTACATAAAGCCACATACTTGTAGACAGACAGATTGTTGGATCACTGGAGTGGAAAATAAAGATGCGAACACATTTGACTTTTTTCAGATATTGTATTTTAATTCATAGCATTGGTGTCATGGTTTTTCTTGTCAGATTAAGTGACACAAAAAGCTGCAGAGAAAGATTAATGAGACTTTCTAATGGCTTCAGATGAGATAAAAAAAAACACTGTTTTTCTTGGAAGTTACGCAAATGTTTACTCTGGCGTACTTATTCGGTGTTTGATAATAGAGCTGGCTTAAAGCCAAATGCTTGAAAACAACTGTAATCAAAACGCAAGGATCAGTCATTAGGCTAAGTGTTGATTTAAAGCAATCTCACAAATGAGTCAAGTCGTAGGTTTATGGGCCTGTTTACAATGTTTTAGTTTAAGGGATTTTGAAGGATGTTTGTATTTTTTTAGAAAATAAAGTACTTTCCAAGTTTTTG
Source organism: Elysia crispata (assembly GCA_033675545.1). Lineage (NCBI taxonomy): Eukaryota > Metazoa > Mollusca > Gastropoda > Plakobranchidae > Elysia > Elysia crispata. The sequence goes on along the minus strand of JAWDGP010004990.1, from coordinate 274,234 downwards.
CATCATGAATATATTTTGTACATCTGTGATTTTTCGTGAGCTTAGTTTTGATGTCTCTCGCTTCGTACTTTAAACATTAAAAACGAAAAAGAGGAAAAATAGAGAGCAAAGAGGCCTCTATTTGAATGCTGCACTAAACTAACCGCATTATCTCTATAATCAATAATTAAAATTAAAACTATTTAATCTTAGGTAAATAAAGAAATGCATAATTATTAAAAAAAAAATAAAGAAATGCATATGCCCTATCTTGCAAACAAAAACAAATGGTTGGCCAATACTTAGAGTAAAAAAGTAGTCATCGTAGTCATGTAGTTTATACATTTTAAGCAATTTTTTAAATTTATACCAGTAGAATTCGATAATAAAATGTGTTATCGACCAAAAAAGATTCTAAATCAGGAGGCATATCTAGCCTTAGATTTCTGGTAATTACATAGACTAATAAGGTAAAGAAGTGCTCACATATAGATGTAATTATATTCTTATGTTCATAAAGTCTTACTTGTTAAAAATTCGAATAGAATTATGCAGCTTTTGTCAAGAGTCATTCAAGAGCTAGATGAACAGGAAAAAAAAGGACAAAAACTTTCTGTCATGTCCGACGAAATTGTCGAAAAGTTATGAAGTATATGAAGTCTGACACAGTGGAACATACAAAGCTCTTTGTCATAAATATAACTTGAGAACTCCATGATTTGTTTTAAAAATACCAGCAATTTTGATGACATTACTCTTTGATTTATGCTATTTATAGTTTTTGTTCTTTTTTTTCACGGTTCCTCTGAACTCTGTGAATCAGCTAAAGCCATGAACATCGCAGTCTACTCTAAGTATCCAAGTTGAGTTTTCTGATCCACTTTAGCCAGAAGTCCGATTTTTCTTGGTGTGAACACACTTCACTTACACAGGCGATAAGGCTTGTCCGGTATCAGACAGAGGAGTGATTGTCCGGAGAAGATGCGGTGCTCCATGTTTAATTTAAAGTTTGTAATTATTTTGTTTCATCCAGACTTATCTAAGTTGTGTGCCAGATTTTAACTAAACGTTTAAACTTTCTTGACAAACACGTACCCGTGCTAGTCTCAGAACTTAAGATACGTAGCCTTTGTGTTGTGCTGTTGGTTTTAACATGTGATACCAACATCAGAACAAGATCAGGCTGTATCTTTGTTTTAGTGTTGTGCTGTTGATTCTCACGTGTGCCACCAACATCAGAACAAGATCAGGCTGTATCTTTGTTTTAGTGTTGTGCTGTTGATTCTCACATGTGCCACCAACGTGAGAACAAGATCAGGCTGTATCTTTGTTTTAGTATTGTGCTATTGATTCTCACATGTGCCACCAACATCAGAACAAGATCAGGCTGTATCTTTGTTTTAGTGTTGTGCTATTGATTCTCACATGTGATACCAAAATCAGCACAAGATCAGGCTGTATTTTTGTTTTAGTGTTGTACTGTTTGTTTTCACATTGGAGACCAACATCAAATCCATCTGTCCCTTATTCTTAGTGTAGTGCTGTAGATATGTACATGTGACACCAGCACAAGATCCCGCCGTATCTTTGTTTTAGTGCTGGGGTTCGAAACATGTATGAACCGAATGCCCTTTTACGTTAGTCCTCTTTATGGTCATGCTTTACATAACAACTTACCTTATTGAAAAAAAATTCCTTTTTTCTCGCACTGTGGTGCATTGCAAATGGCATATTCTGCTCTTTTGTATCTAACTGCTCTCATACATATTAATAAGGGATGTTAAGTCCGTAAAAACTGTATTATTCTGATCTTAAGCGTCGAAGAAGATAATGTTGTTGGCCTTTTACCTTTTTAGTCGACGGTGAAATAGGCCATTTTTATAGATATGTTAATTCATATAAAATAGAGTCTATGTATGCTGACGTTTAAAACTGTTATGGCCCGATATTTATTTTTCATGATACATGACATTAACCGGAAGTCTTTGTAATTCAAAATTGTCTTTTTGGAAGTCGTGTCACAAAAAAAAAAGAAAAAAATAACTTGGACAATTCCAACAGATTAGGGAGATTTCTAGACCAAGCACACCACTCTTAAGGCGGTGGAGTGAAAATCTCATGGAAATGAATGCTCCTTCTTGCATCCTTTTTGATTATATTTGACAAAGTGGCATATTTTTGCAAATTAATCTCTTAATTTCTCACTTTTTCGTTCATTAAAAAAGTTTATATAACATATGCACTGAATTTGAACTATTGACGCAATTATTTTAGATAGTTTCAGTAAAGTTTGGTAAATTAATTGCTTTAAGTGTATCTAATAAGTTTTCAAGCAATGGGTATATTGTTGTGTGAACATTTTCAATTATGAAGAATCTGAATCTGAAGAAAACGCTGGTTTCCATCTCTATTGTAACAAACAACAGTTCCTCTAGCATGTGTTTAAACACTTGTCATAAAGATCAGTAGTCAATATCGACGTACAATTAATATGCTTGGCTTTCCCCTTGTATTAAAGGATAAGAGAATTTTTTATAGGTTTCTGCCATGCAGGTCATTAGTTTTATAGTTATTTATAGTTAACTGAGCATAATGCCACTTCCCTTATCGTTCTTTCTTTCCCTCTCATTCTCAAAACAATTCCCATTCTCTGCAATTCTCTTACTGTCTATCTGTCCATCTAGCTCTCTCTCTCTTTCTCTCTTTTACTGTTTTCATGTTTCCCTTTTCTTCCATGTTCCTATCTCTGTATCACTCCCTCTCTCTCTCTCTCTCTCTCTCTCTCTCTCTCTCTCTCTCTCTCTCTCTCTCTCAAGGCTTTTCTCTGCCATACTTTCGCTCTACAGGCCATTTTTCTCTTTCTATCTGGCGCCAATTCAATCTATCTCTGATTTCCATTTTACTTTTTCACTATGTCAATCTCTCTATCTCTTACTCCTTTTTTCTTTCTGTCTGACGGCCACTTTCTCTGTCTGTCTGTCTGTCTGTCTGTCTGTCTGTCTGTCTGTCTGTCTGTCTGTCTGTCTGTCTTCTCTCTCTCTCTCTCTCTCTCTCTCAATTTCACGTTCTTTTTCTCCTTCTTCTTCTTCATGCTATTTTAGTATATCTCTCTTTGTCTCTCTATCTTTCTCTCTTCCTTTAATTAATGTTGCGCTTCCACCTACTGTGATTTGTTTCTACTTGGCTGATTTAAATTTTACTCCATGCGGTCGAGTTTTTCATTCTCTTCAGAGCATCAAATTCAGCCATTTGAAACTGAACTAGAACAGAATCTGTAATTCTGTTACATTCTGGCTTCTCTTTCTTAACTTCCTTTTTCTTTAAATATAGTTATGTCGGCATTTAGTTCGAGGCAGGTTTGTAGGATGTTAAATGTGTCACAACTACTGTGTCTTGGGCATATAATTCCATTTGTTTCCTTTTTCTTCTCCCACCCTCGCTCATTCCTTGTCGATGCTGTTGCAATGGAAACATTGTGTGAGCCCCATACACAAACTACAACATCATACAACAAGCCAACAGGCTGATTACCAAGAGAGTCTCCTACATTCAGCCTCGTATACAAGGAGAGGTTTCTACATGCTCTTTTATCATCATAATTAATCTCTTATGGTCTTCAAACAATTTTTTCGTTTGTTTGTGAACTAAGATACTTAGGCATACGTGACCAGTCATTAGATCTTGTATCATGTGTGCTCACTGTGATTTTTAACCTTGAGCTGTTTGTACTCAACTTATATATTCCTTCAGTTGTTTCTTTTCTTAAACTGATGCTTCTTTATGCTAAGGAAATAGAAACAATAGGTTACCAGTGGTAATGTTTTAAGGGCGATATCTCCATGTTTCTGTTGGCTTTACATTAATCTGGAGACAAACTGAAAAAAAATTGATGGAGCCTCAAAAATTGACTACAATGTTAAAGGCACATGTTGAATGAATAAAATTACCTTTTAATCAATACATGTAATTAATTTAGCAGTGGTCTGATCGTTTCATTCATGGAATAACAGCCGTGAGGCCTCTGAAAGCCTTGAATTGATGTATTGATTCTCGCAGTTGGTCCTTTTAACCTGTGTTGTAGGCCTGTATCATCTATTCTCGTGTGATCGTCATACTATCATTCCTGTAACAGCTGCAGTGGTAAAGATTCTAGAAAAAAGTTTTCATTCCCATCAGTATTTATTTCATCTTTTATCGTTGACTCACGCTTGCTCAGTATCGATTATTAGTTTTTAATAGCACCTCATAATTATCGTCAGCACAATAAACGTACTGGACCGTTATAGGTAGTTGATTTTCGATACTTCCCAAACTGGCTGAAAACATCTTGATTCAAAGCTACCTGCATGTCTTCACTACCTCCACACCAATCACCATAACGAACTCACTAGACCAGTATAGATAGTGGGTTGTCGATACTTCCCAAACTAGTAGAAAAACATTTTGATTCGAAGCTACCTGCAACTACTACCACATCAGTCAAGTCTTTAGTGCCATTTTAACTGTGTTATCTTGGTCTTTCTATCCCCTCTTCCTTTTTAACATTATTTTATCAATAACATGTACCACTGAAGGTTTTCTTATATTTGTATGTAGCAAAAACATCCATTTTCTTGCTCGAAAACAAGTTTTGTATTGAACCTTTACGACTCTCATTATGTATCATGATGTAGAACTTTTTTCCCATTGTTAATCAGAGTCTTTGTCTTCTTTCTCTTTCGTATTAGACCTATTTTTCATACCGTGGCATTCTTTTCTTGCCAGGAGCAAGGTTCGAGACTGTCAAGAGTTTGTAACAATAGTGCGGAGTGGTTTCCATCTAAGATCCTTGAAATCTTTTACCTTGGATCCAATATAAAGGTTTTGTAAAGTGTCTTACATGACGATTCTTGTGCTTCCTTCTGTGTAAATGCTGAAGTGGAGAGGTGAGACAGTACAGATCGATCTGACCCTTGCCTGGACTAGAAAATGGACCTGTTCAAAGATATTAATTTAAGGCACACAGTTCTAGAATTTCATCTAAACTGATTAATGAGCCTTTGTAGAAAGTATAATAACAAAAAACTATAATTGTAGACTGATAAAGAAACTGCTTTAAAAGCCTGCTTGATTGTGTTAAAGAATTGATCCTCAAGTTGATAAAGATGTAGTTTTTAAAAAAAGATAAACAATCTATGAGGCTCTGTGGAAAAGAATTCAAGAAGTTTCAAACTTTGAAACTGTTAGGAGTTGATTCAGAGCAGATGTATCAGTCAAAGTTATGTTATTTTAATAACCTCTTATTTCTCAGATACCACGATATAGGCCTTCTCAACTCAACAGGCTCCTCTTTGAGTGTTCATTACAATCAAGAAGCAAGAACAACACAGGAAAACCATAATTCTCTATGACTGGTCAAAGAATATATAAAAATATTATAACACAAGTAAATACATGGTAAACTTTCTCATCAATTCGCATAGAAATATGAAAATCTTCGGGATACGACAGTAATTCCTGTAATTCATTTACACGTTCTCTTAGTGAAAATCAGAGCCAGATAAGTAACAAAAGACTAGCAAAGTGAAACTCATCCTGTAAGTAAAATGTCAATTTAGATTACCAGAGTGTTATGAAATATTTACATCACTGTACATATCGCTTCTTGTCCATAACATAAATTGGAATAAAGGGCGTGTAAATAAATGCAGTTCATTAAACAGGTAGATTGATTTTATACATACATATATATATATATATATATATATATATATATATATATATATATATATATATATTAACCAAATTACATAAAACAAAAACAACAACAACAACAACAAAATACATAGCGAAAACTTAGAGAGAGTATCGCAAACCGAAACCCAGTACAAATGTATAGTGGAAGACCTTGATATTCGATCAGTTAAGCCTTATGATCATGATGAGCAGTGAACGAATGTGAAGATGATAAAAGCAAAAATCACAATAGGCGGTTAAGCAGTTACTTTCTCAAAGAAAGATAAACATTTAGGTGTTTTCTTTGACAGTTACTTTTTTTTAGCTCTCGCCATTGAAACAATTCACACACTTATTACGTTATGATCTTAGAGGAAAAAGTAAAATGTTCCCGCTCATTGTTACCGAATCATCCGAATGTGACTACCGACTAGTCATGGGTCTAATCTTTCCGAAATTGCACTACTCTATGTCCCTCTTGGCTAGTATTTATACAAAGATGTTACAAAATCTGTAAATTATTAGGAAAAATATTGTAAAGCCGGTATAACACATAAAAAGTTGAGCCAGCAGCATTGTTGTAGAAAGAACCACACTGGCTTAAAATAAAAACCGTTATTTAAATAGCACAGGTGCTTAAAACAAAAATCATCTCGGCTTAATTTTGAGGTAAAATAGGAAACATATCATGAACAATTTCAACAACATGAGTCCTGAACAGGTGGACTAAGACAGAGATAGTGTATGGGTGGGGGAGAGGGGTGTAGGCAAAAGATATAGAGAGAAAAAGAGGGAAAGAGATAGAAAAGAGAGATGGGGACAAGATATAGAAAGAAAGGGTGAAATAGGGACAGAAGAAGACAAAAGATATATATATATATATATATATATATATATATATATATATATATAGAGAGAGAGAGAGAGAGAGAGAGAGAGAGACAGACAGACAGACAGACAGACAGACAGACAGACAGACAGACAGACAGACAGACAGACAGACAGACAGACAGACAGACAGACAGACAGAAATACAGATTGAGATATGGATGGATGTCGAGATTAGTGGGCAAAACGAATCATTAAAATCATCATCCTGTATAAATTTTATACTTGCTTCATAGGTAATCAACGCTTCCACAAGCTCATAAGATCCCGCCTGTATGTGTTTACAAAGAGCTCCTTTTACCACAGTTGGGAGTCCTTTAACAGCTCATAGCATTCAAGTTTTGCAGCATTCTATTAAGGTATTTAGCAATTTTTGTTCATCCCTCAACTGCTTGTTATAATTTGTTAAACTTGCCACTGTATCAGAGGAAGCTGACCACATGCCTTGTGGCGTCCTTTGATAGTGATACCCGGGACACACTTAATATCCTCATTCTTTCATATTCAAGTCTGAACGTTGTTGAATTATATTTTCTTTAATCATGATTCATCCTTGCATGCAGCCATCAAGGCTGTCCGACATTTCCAAAAAACCAAAACCAGCAATAGCATTCACACTATCTCCATGCAACAGTAACAGAACGTATTGGCGCAAACACGAGAGTCGTGTGGCTGCAAGTGATAGTTATAATTTATGTCTACCGCTGTATGAAACAACAAAAATATGCACCAGTTTAACGCTACATTGATTCTTCCCATCCCACACTTCTCACCATCTAAGCCGTGCATAGACGCAGACAGAAATGCCTCACCAAAATTAAAATTTTCTATGCATGATGAATAGATCTCTACAAATTTTCTTAAAATAATTCTTCCCAAATGCCTTAAGTAAATGGAACAACCTCTTTTTGCAACCTTCGCTTCTTACATTTAGTAAACCTGCTGAACCACCCACTTCAGCAAGGTTTAGCAAGTGTGGCCACTCTAGTTTTCAAAATATTCATCATGATAACTAATCGGGGTCATTCTCGCTGCCCCTTAAAACATGTTGATGGTTTCAAAGTACCACTTTAATAATTTCATTGAGAATACAGAAAAGCAGTTAATCTACATAACACAGAAACTGGGTAACTTTGTTCCTAAAAATTGATTATACTTTTTACTTCATTCCATATAGAAACTAAATCATCTGCATTTTTCAGACGCAGTTAAATACAAGACATTCAATCTAAATCAATGTCTTTTGAGATGAACACAATTTTTGTAAGAACAAGAGTTTTCGACCACAGCTTAATACAAACTTAACTAATGATGTAACAATTGGTTACTGTGACTAGGATAAATGTAAGAGAATGCTGATTATTTTATGGGAGACTAAGCCAGAGTAAAAGGAAAAATAAACTTGTACAATTAAGTTTAATCAATGTTACATAATGGAGAGACCTTACATCTTATTCTACACTTGGACCAACCTTAACCATAATTTGTTTGTCCTTAGACTTACAATATACTTTTATAGTCACAATTATAATTAAATGAGATTTTTAAGAATCTTTGAAAAAGAAAAAAGAAATCTCATTTATGAGGGAGTTTTCTGCTAAAGATATAAATAAAGGAGTTTTTCGTGAAAATAGAGTTAACGGAATTTTCTGCTACAGATAGAGTTAACGGAGTTTTCTGCTACAGATAGAGTTAACAGAGTTCTCTGCTACAGATAGAGTTAACGGAGTTTTCTGCTATAGATAGGGTTAACAAGAACTTTCTGCTACAGATAGGGTCAACGGAGTCTTCTGCAAAAGATAGAGTTAACAGAGTTTTCTGCTACAGATAGAGATAACGGAGTTTTCTGCTACAGATAGGGTTGACGGAATTTTCTGCTACAGATAGAGTTGACGGAGTTTTCTGTTAAAGATAGATTTAACAGAGTTCTCTACTACAGATAGAGTTAACGGAGTTTTCTGCTACAGATAGGGTTAACAAGAACTTTCTGCTACAGATAGGGTCAACGGAGTCTTCTGCAAAAGATAGAGTTAACAGAGTTTTCTGCTACAGATAGAGTTAACGGAGTTTTCTGCTACAGATAGGGTTGACGGAGTTTTCTGCTAAAGATAGAGTTAACGGAGTTTTCGGCTAAAGATATAAATAACGGAGTTTTCTGCTACAGATAGAATTAACGAAGTTTTCTGCTAAAGATAGAGTAAAAGGGAGATTTCTGCTAAAGATAGAATTAACAAGAGTTTCAGCTTGAAACCAATGCCTTAAGTGTAGAACGAGAGAAGCAGAAAGGAAACAGCAGGCTATGATGAATGAGGAGGCATGATAATGGAATCATTTTCAGCTTCCAACCTCGGTGGTCCACTTTACAGGCTGAGGAGAAAGGAAATTTAAACAGCCTTTAATTACACACTCGCAGAATTGAGGTTTGTATTGTAAAATTAAAGAGCTTTTCTTTGAAAAAAAAAATTGCTCCTCAGAAAATAGAGGGCAGAGCAGAACCCATCACATCGTCTTTTCCTCTCAGCGTTTCTCGTTCAGGGTTTCCACTCTTTTGTGAGGATTCATTTAAGGTACTTTTTAGATAGTTTAAAGGAACCTTGGGTTAAAATTAAGGTATTTTTTATATGAAAAATTGTGTGATCTACAAAAAGGGAAACTTTTTGCATTAAAGAAATATTCATGTTTTTTTTTATATGCGACATAAAATTAAACTTGAGAAAAATGTCTTACAGATCCCACAACTCTGAATTTGGTAAATAACTATCTTTACTACAAAGACTCTGAAACGAATAAAAAGTAGTTTTCAAGATCGCGACAGCATCACGGCTCTTCACATGTATAAAAAGAGTGGAGAACAAATACCAAGCTTTTCTTGTCTTCGAAACACTTGTGTAGCATTGCGGCCCATTGAAGGTAATGTATTTTTTGATTGATATTTTAAATTCTCTTCACATCAAAATCGATGTTTATTGGACCTTGGTTCTTAACAAGAAAACTTGAAAAGACGGGAACAAGAAATATTGAACACAAAGAAATCGAATACTTGAAACATGCCGCTTTGCACTTTGGATGAAAATAAAATTGATTTCTGTCCTGGAATGAATCGCCTGTCCTTTTCTTGTCTTCCTGAGAATAGACCAAGCAACGGAAGGTTTATGAAAAAAGAAAAATACTTTAAGCAGTCAAATATCACAACAGACCGTAGTTGTATTAAATTAAGTAGCAAAACGTATTGCGAATAATTAGTTTTGGTGCCATTCTAGTGTGAACTGTGGTTCAATGAATTTCAAAATCAAGCCGTCACAGAATCTGATGGTGTTGACGATCATAGACTAAATAAGACATTTGAAGCGTAGTGTAATCTAATAGAGTTGGCAAACATATTCTAAGTATGAAATATGGAAACATCTTGAAGCAACTATTATTCTAAATAAGTAATTTAAAGCGCTGTGTAACTAAACTTAACGACTATATTCTCACATGAGAGACATCAAGTAATGTATAACCTGACAGCGTTGACAAACACTTAGAGAACGCTTGGTGTGATTTCTAAAAATACAGTTAACAAACACAAAATATTGTGCAACTTTTTTTACATGTGACGAACATATTGTCAAATGAGAGATTGAAAACGTATACAAGCGACGAACATAATTATTCTAAAAAATAAGAGATTTGAAACGTAGTGTAACCTAATACAGTTTACGAACATATTAAATTATAGATTTTCAGGGGTACGTAACCTAATTCAAACGACGAATATATTGTACGACTGGAGATTCAGTGGTTGTGTAACCTACGAAATTTGAAATTTTAAGGCTAAAAGGATTGTGTAAGGTGTTAACAAACGTATTTTCTAAAACGAGATTGTAAGTGTTGTGTAACTACATACAGTTGACAAACATGTTCCCATTTATAAGGAATTGATGCATTGAGAACATACTAACGTTAAATAAACAATATAAGAGATTTGAAGTTTTGTGTTCATGAACATTTTCTCAAATTAGAGATTAAAAGGATGGTGTAACCAGATACAATTGACAAACACACTCTCAAAGAGGAGATTTTAAAGCAAAGTGATCCAAATGAATAGAATAGAAGAATAGATGAACAAATTTTCAAATAAGAGATACGAGTATACAAATAAAACAGTTGGCCGAAATGAAGAAATTCGCAAACATTTTTAACTAACTTTATATTCTCAACTGCAACTAAATAAATCTGGACAAATATTTTTTTTCTAATAAAATATTTAAATAATCATATAATCTGGTACAGTTAATGCACATATTTAATATTAGTGGTTTGAAGCGTTATGTTACTCAGATAATGTAAGCAAATTTTTATCACTTTGAAGATTTAAAACGTTGTGTAAGCTAACGCTGTTGATGAAGACAGTTCTCAAATACTTGAAGAGTTGATTAATCTAAATTAAAAAGGATTCTCGAAGACCATATTCTCAACATGGATTCGAATTGTCCATTGATGATCTACGTCATTTCTTCAGCCATAGTTCTTAATTTTACTGTTGGAGTAATGTTTCACTTTCATAATATTGAGAATATACGCAACTCCACGTCCCACGAAAGTTTCTGTAAAGACATGGGATATGATGGTTTTGCAGTCATCAGTACCCCAGAAGCTTTCGTATACGCCATAAAAATTACCCATAAAAACAGGTAATATTTAAAGCAAAGTAAAAGAAAATTTCAAACCAATGGCAAATTTAAATAAAAGACTTGGGATGAACAAGAATGATGATTTTTTTTTCCGGAAAAGCTTCTACAATTTCACTTATTTTGAATATGTTATAACTGTAGGTTGCAAGATTTGTAATGGAAGTATTGTTACAATATATTTTAACAACTGCATAAGGCTGAGCAAATGAAGAAAGCCTTTGAGCATATAGAAAGGCCAAGCTTACATTGGTAAGATATGAAAGCAAATAAAGATCCTATCTGGTAAAATTAATTTCACAACCACAATTCTACTTTTAAAAGAGTGAGAAATAATTATGACGGTCAGGCTTGTAAAATCTTTTAAAAAAGGTATGCTAATCAAGAGTTTCCCTCACAGAAGGAACGTATTCATTGGAGCTCATTACCAGCCCGAGGCGGTAACCACCATATGGGATGACGGCACAGTTCCCAGATCTGACACTCCATTCGGCAGTCGAAAAGGAAACCCCATATTTAAACAAGGTCGTCTACAGAGGGGTGAAAACGAAATCGTGATGGTAATGGGAAATTTTGGAAAGACCGGGTTGTGTGGAAATCGTAAGTAATGGTTTACTTTTAATGCCTACAAAAAGTTATATGATAAACATTAACAACAAATTTTATTTTCTTTAAGAAAAATACTTACTTACAAAATAATGAAGTAAATGATTGATCGTTACCATTGGCTAGATATCGAGTTAAATATTAAAACTTATTACTAGTATAAGCAGTAAAAAGAGAAAACTAATTCTTCTTCTTTTTCTAGTACTACTACTACTACTACTACTACTACTACTACTACTACTACTACTACTACTACTACTACTACTACTACTACTACTACTACTACTACTACTACTACTACTACTACTACTACTACTACTACTACTACTACTACTACTACTACTACTACTACTACTACTACTACTACTACTACTACTACTACTACTACTACTACTACTACTACTACTACTACTACTACTACTACTACTACTACTACTACTACTACTACTACTGCTACTACTACCACTACCACTACTACTGCTACTACTACTACTACTACTACTACTACTACTACTACTACTACTACTACTGCTACTTGTATTATTGCTACTACTACTACTACTACTACTACTACTACTACTACTACTACTACTACTACTACTACTACTACTACTACTACTACTACTACTACTACTTCTTCTTCTTCTTCTTCTTCTTCTTCTTCTTCTTCTTCTTCTTCTTCTTCTACTGCTACTACTACTACTACTACTACTACTACTACTACTACTACTACTACTACTACTACTACTACTACTACTACTACTACTACTTCTTCTTCTTCTTCTTCTTCTTCTTCTTCTTCTTCTTCTTCTTCTTCTTCTTCTTCTTCTTCTTCTTCTTCTTCTTCTTCTTCTTCTTCTTCTTCTTCTTCTACTACTACTACTACTACTACTACTACTACTACTACTACTACTACTACTACTACTACTACTACTACTACTACTACTACTACTACTACTACTACTACTACTACTACTACTACTACTACTACTACTACTACTACTACTACTACTACTACTACTTCTTCTTCTTCTTCTTCTTCTTCTTCTTCTTCTTCTTCTTCTTCTTCTTCTTCTTCTTCTTCTTCTTCTTCTTCTTCTTATTATTATTATTATTATTATTATTATTATTATTATTATTATCATTATTATCATTTTATCATTATTATAAATGTTTTTCATTTTTATTGTTTATATTTTTAATGTCATTAATGTTTTTTCTTCAATGTTTGTATAGTTTTTTTATATATAATTTACTGGTTCTTAAAAAGACAACGTTTTCTTCTTATGACGTGCATTGATTGGTTAAGTCAATAAAGCTAACAGGTATTCGTATGAGAAAAATTAGAAATAAAATTTTGAAAGTACTTTCAATAAAAAAATATCTATATTCCGCTTCTTATCAAGGTCTTCTAAACTCATATGTATTCAGTCTTTAAAACAATAATACAGAATCTTGCCAAACTATGAAAATATTGAATTATTTTTACAAACTGTAATGCAGAACTAGAACAGAATAAATTATTCATTAGAGACTTTACAAATTTTCTAAAAAAATCCCTTTTCAGTGATTAAATTGTAGGTTAACACACTCCATTGTTTTCAACTTTAAAGTGTTTGAGATTACCGTTGACGCATCGCCTTAGACAGACTGAATATTCTAGGCCCCGAAAACTTTAAAAAAATTTTACTTTTCAATTGTTTTACCTTCAAAACACAATGCTACAAAGAAATCAATGTTAGTTACGATGTGTAATTTAAAACTGTTTTTGTTTTCCATGTAGACAAGAACTATCCCACCGAGAGTAGAGGCACCACTATGCGAGGCGAGCTTCTCACAACCGAGGAAACCATTGTCTCTGTGAGCCAAGTTTTCTCTTATGTGGAATGTGCTGTACTCTGCGGTGCGGTTCACGAGTGTCGTGCTGGAGAGTTCAACTCTGACCTTTTGACCTGCACGGTGATCGGAGAATATCAGTCTTCGGGTCACATACCCAAATCTGAGGTTGTTACGTACATCAGGCAAACTTTTTGGTCATAGGACAAAGCAAACTGTAAAGACAGCTCTGAGGTGATTGTTTATAAAAGTAGAATTGGCGGCGTAAAGTTCGCTCTAGAATATTGTCCGCGCAATTACCGGGATCATAAAGTCCCTTTGTCCGTTACAATCTTGATAGTTACTTCACAAGCGTCAAAGTCTCTCTCTAACAGAAATCTTTAAAATAGATGTCTGATAAAAAATGTAGATAGTGCAGCAATATTTTTTGACAAAACTATATAATATATATATATATATATATATATATATATATATATATATATATTTATTTATTTTTTTTTTTTAAGATAAAAGCACCTTTTTTCTTTAAATTTCACGAAAATGAATCATTTTTTCCTCAAATCATGGATACTTTAGAAAATAAAGTGTGCAGTTACTATTTACTTTAAATTAACCCATAGTGATAGGTTCCAGGCTTCAAAACTGTGATTCTCTGCAAAACATTCATTGTATGAGTGGTGTTTTTTATGGAACATTATTCTTTTATTAAAGGCGCAATTCTCATTTTATGTTAAAATGATATTTATACTAGAATGGAATACATATTGTTCATTTTTTAAATTAATATTCCGATTGAAACAAGTCCGTTGCTCGATTTTTTTGAAAGATTAATTATCAAAGATCTCACAGAAGCAGCCATACATATCATGTGACCTTTAAATTATTCTACAAGAAGTAAACTTTCTGTACTCTTAAAAGTTGACCGAGGGAAAGTGCATAGAATGCTTAAAGGTTCAGCTCAATGGCCAAGGATGTCGATGGCATACTGTATGGTCTCGTTGATAGGGGGGTTAAACAAAACTGGTGCGCATGCTTGCTATTAGAGCTTCAAGCTAGATCTACTTTGTTGAAAGAAATAAAAAATAAGGAAATAAAAAAACAGTTTAATTTGTTATAATTCTATTGTGAAAGCAAGGGCATATGAGTGAGTGTGGGATGCGAGATTTAAAGGTTGGTATAAAAGTTATGTAAAAGGAAATGACAGTATTTATCAGATCTCATGGTTGTTACATTTTTCTCAGTGTATATATCGAAATGAAATTGTCTTTTAAAGGTGAAAAAATGGGTACATAATTACTCAGTAATAATATAGCAACTTGCTTTTTTGCCGTGTCTTCTTGTCATGTAAATTCTCTCTGCTCTCATTTTTACTAGCATCCTTATCCTGTGAATTCCTTGTAACCTCCATTAATCTCTTTCTTTCACTTTACGGTCATAGTCAATTCCTTTCCCTGCTTTCTGAATCCCTCCCCTGTATTCTATTTCGTCCCGTGGGACCATCAGTAAAAACACGGTTTAAAAAAAATTGACGTAAATATGAGTTCTCTCAGCCAGAGATACGAAGAATCTTTATTTACGATCATTATTCATCTTTTTTTAAATCTCTTTTACGATTGAAATATGCTTTTAATTTTCTATTTGCTATTTTACTACTCGACTGTATCACGCCTTTTCATTTTAACTACATTGAAAAACCAAATCATGTAACTACTGATGTTACAACATATACATGTACTGTAATTGTCATTCATAATATACTATGATCAGTGTTATCCATTTATTCAAATTGTTGCAGTATCACCATGACCAGAGGTAAAGCTAAGGAGAGAGAGAGAGAGGGGAGAGAGAGAGAGATAGATAGATAGATAGAGAGAGAGATTAATAAAAGAATATAAGGGATTGACAGCGACAAAGAAAACAGAGAGATTTCTTCAGGGATAGTTCAAGGAGTGACAAAACTTCATTTCAGCATTTTTAAAGAAACTAAAGAATTTGCACTATTAAGAGAGAAAGTATATGTGCTAAAAATGCACGCAAAAAGAGATTTCGAGAAATTTTCATATAAATATTTTACAAAGAAACGAGATAGGCTAATTTGAAAACATATTTTTGCATAAAATAGTTGCATGTAACCCGAAGAATTATATTCTCCCCCACAGATCTATGAGATATCCCTACGACATGCTTCATTGTCATTTGAGGATAGCAGTTGTAGCTGTTTAGATATGTATTCCATATGTTTTAGAAGATATTGCAATGAACAGGCAATGGTCGCTATTTCGAATTTATCTATCGTTATCTAGTTTCTTTTCTTTTCTTTATAATGTGCACCCGAAATATCTTAATTGGTCATTGCTAGATGTATTTTTATGCAATGAGAAACTATTGTTAATGGTAATTTTCCAGTGTTTATAAGAAGATGTGACAAGAACGTAGTCGGATGTATTTTGAATGCATTATGCCTTTAGAGATAAAAAAAAAACCCACAAACATTTGAAAGACAAATGTATGAAAATCTGTTTTGTTAAAATCATTGAATTGGAAGTTTTACTCGTTCCGGCTAGGTTCTGTTCATTTTATTGTTTTATTCAGTTTGAACTTTTTGTGCTATTAATTTTTTTTTTATTTTGATTGCTGGTTCAGTTTTAGCTCTTGATTTACATTTTAACGGCATAATAAACATTAAAAATGAATCTCCTGTCTACATCATAATCATACTTATTTATATTACAGAATACGATTAAAGTCGCTACAGACTAACACCTATATCAAATAACTAGTAAAAATCAACATAATAGAGAAAATATATATATATATATTTTTTTTTTTTAAGTAAAAAAGAAATTAAAGAAACCAAAATATTCAAAGATAATTATAGAATTTTTCGCTACAAATGTTTTAAAAGCAAAACCAAAATGTTGAAAATAGACGCTTACCTCTATTTGTAGAGCTCTACTTTACGATGGAAGCCCAATTTCAGCAGCTGGCCAAGAATAAAATTAGCAGCTTAAATTCTTTTAATTTTATTAAACCAGAACTCTTGTTCACATAGTTGTAAGAAAACCGTTTAGTTCTCAATATTTTATCTATAATTTGACACTAGTAATGATTTCTTTGTCTAAAAATCGGCATTCTTCGTATTTTTTTTACCAATAATTGATCCCCATAGCTTGCACCATAAAAATCATTCTAATTTCTTAAAATTTATCTATTAGACACAGACAGCCTTTGTTCTTTTCACTAAGGAATTACATATGAAATCTTTTTGCTTAGAATTAACAGGGTAGGAAAGAAAACGAAAGTATTTACCTTTACATATTTAACCATATTATAATTATCAAAAGCGATTTTATGAGTCACGCTTCTTTTCAGAGTTTACCCATTAAAATTGTGAAGCTAATGTCAATGAAACAAGGGTGAAATGACGCAAACATTATACAAATACCAGACTTGGATAAAAAGCCTTAGTAATGAAAAATAAGGCTGGTCGACAATCTGGATGAAAATTTCGTCCTCGTGTCAAAATGTTAACCCACATGATTTTCTGGAGACTCTCTGAAGCCATTGTTAAATAAACAGTTTAGTGAGTTTACTGACATCATGATGGTATCTAACGACCTCATGACCACCGCGCGGTGGAAGGTAATGGCGTTTTTTCGCCATAAGTTTTTTTTAGTTAGGTTGATGAGGGTTACATGAATTCTTTTACCAAATCTTTTTCGTACATTTAGAAAAGATCTATTAACAATCATTTAATTATTTTTTCTCATTTTATTTCAGAGCATCACATGAATCAGATATCTAATTATCTTTTTGTTTTTAAAAATATTAGCCAAATGATTTCTTTAAAAAAGGGAATAGTAACAACGAGTTAGTCCTTATTTTCTTTGTCACACTGATAAGGTTGGAATGAAAAAAAGTTTCTATTCCGTTCTCTCTGTTTAGGGAGATTAGTTTTGATGAAACGGTTTTTAATGAACTGTGTTGATTTCACTTTCGACATCATTCTGTCCTCAACTGAAATATCAAGCTTATAAGTCAAACCAATAATTTATTGTTACTGCCTCCTTGTCATTGGCAACTCTTCACTTCTGACTAAGGTTAGAAAAAAATCAAAGACGATCAGCAACATGTCCGCTGTAAATATCTCGGCTCTAGATTGGTCTAACCTGCCTTTCTACCGGAAATTTCTTTGCTTGACTGACATTTTTAACACCTATTTGGCCTACCTTAGTCTTGGCAGGGTTAATTTCAAACGTGATTAATGTGATTACCTTTCTTAAATCTGGTGTAAAAGACAGCGTAACTACATTGCTTTTATCTTTGTCTGTCTCGGACGCTCTTTTTCTAATTTTCATGATCCCTGCTGTGATAGATTGGCAAGTTAAACAAACGCGAACAACAACGACATTACAGTTACTCTTCTATTGGCCGGCCATGACTTTTTACGACTACTCGTCTTATATCTCCCTTTTTCTAGGAGTTATTAGATGCGCCTGTGTGGTCAAACCTCTCCATTTCAAATCTGTTTTTACGAAGAAACGGACTGTCGCTGCTGTCATCATGTTGTTCTGTGTTGACGTTCTTCTTCACATACCAGTCTTAAGCTTACACCGTCTTCAGTGGAGAATAGACGGTGCAACAAATAGTTCTTACTTGACTGTGGTGAGAGATTTTAATGAAGAGGGAGCGAAAGTAAGAATTAACGACGCTCTCAACAAAAATGCCATTGCAGGGACGTCGTTTATAGTCATGATAGCCTGCACAGCTCTCCTTAGTTACAAGCTGTTTGAGTCGTCAAAAATACGATCACTTCCTGCAAGCGGTCCACATGCTCGTGAATCTGCCCATTCGACCGAGGCACAAAGGCAGAAATTATCTCCAAAGGATATCCAAGTCGTGCAGTCTGTGGTGTTAGTGTGTACAATTTTTATCGTGGCTCAGACACCGTCTTTTTGTTACTCAATTGCTCGCGCAGCTATTGTGGATTCAGTAGAAATCACGTGGATAGTCAGGTTTATAATCAAGATAAGTTTAACATTTTATATGACTAACGCGTCCTTCAACATTTTTGTCTACTACAATTGTAATAGCAAGTATAGGGCTGAATTTCGCTCATTACTGGGAATAAATTGCTGGCAAAAAATGAAATCTCAACCACAGCCATAGAGCTTAATAATAAAACAATCCATATTTCATACTCTTGGCACCGACATTTTTTTCGCTTGTTGTCTGTTGGGAAACATGTGTGTAGGAGTCCAAACAGACAACAAGCTGCACAAAATATTAAATAAAAACACCGTAAAGCTTACCTAAAGCAGCATGAAGAATATGAAGCAAATAAATTCCAATCACAACAAAACAGTTCTTGAATCTACAAAGATAAAAGAAAAACAAAGAAAAAACTTGCAACTGCAGGGATTAAAAAATCCAGCCCGCTCAAAGACCAGTGCCTCCAAAACGGTGTGGTATACGAGGCAAATGCGAACAGAAACCCTAAAAAACAGGATACTTACACAGGAATAACCGAAAATGAGTTCAAAACCAAATACAACCAGCTTACATCGAGCTTTAGACTTAAACGCAAAAAACAGCCACAACTTTAAGTGAATTCGTATGGAAACTAAACGAATCAAAAACTGAATACCACTTATCATGGGATATAATCGAAAGGGCGCAGCCATATTCAGCAGTAACAAACAGATGCAACATGTGGATAGCAGAGAAATATTAATTCTAAAAACAAAACCAAGCCTCACCAAAAGAGGGGAAATCTTTTCATCATGCCTCCACAGGAAGAAGTATTTGCAACATAATTTTCATTGGCCCGGAAACGAAAAACAACAGTTCAAGGTCAGAACGGCAATCGAACACACCTCAGTCATACCCAAAGAGAGCGGAGAACAATATTTTGTCGTCCGCTTGAAACACCAGTGTCGTATGAAGAGAATTCAAGGTAAGATCTTATATATATATATATATATATATATATATATATATATATATATATATATATATATATATATATATATATATATATATATATTAATACACACAAATCAATCAATAAAATGGTGAACAAACGATCTTGAAGAAATGACAGGATTCACAAATCCGGAGGCAGGTGTTTGTAAGCGCTGCTGAGTGATGAAGCATAGGCAATGAGGAAGAAGGAAGAAATCAGAGTTCCCAGTGGACACTGTAGTATAAAAGCAGACTGAAAGTCAATGTGTGTGTTAAATGAAAGGTGTACATGCAGAATATCAGGCAAATCATGTGGGTTCTTTTAAAAATTTCATTATGTTTTTGAAAGTACACACTTACATGCTTTAAGGTGTACTTCTTGCATTTAGAATGCTATTCGGTGATATTTGTGGTGCAATAGCTTATGAAGATTTTAATATACTTTTATGCATAAAGAGAGGGAACATAGACCAGAAAAGTTTGTTTTGTGGACGTGTCAGTTGGTTTTCAAGTGATGTGTGCTCTCTTCAGCCATCACTTTCATGTATATTTAAGTATAAATGTACAAGGCATGTTTCTCACTGCTTTATACAAATAGCAATTTTGGGAGGATTATTTCTAACCTTGATGTTTTACAAACTGTTCATGTACATAAAGCCACATACTTGTAGACAGACAGATTGTTGGATCACTGGAGTGGAAAATAAAGATGCGAACACATTTGACTTTTTTCAGATATTGTCTTTTAATTCATAGCATTGGTGTCATGGTTTTTCTTGTCTGATTAAGTGACACAAAAAGCTGCAGAGAAAGATTAATGAGGCTTTCTAATGGCTTCAGATGAGATAAAAAAAAACTGTTTTTCTTGGAAGTTACGCAAATGTTTACTCTGGCGAAATTATTCGGTGTTTGATAATAGAGCTGGCTTAAAGCCAAATGCTTGAAAACAACTGTAATCAAAACGCAAGGATCAGTCATTAGGCTAAGTGTTGATTTAAAGCAATCTCACAAATGAGTCAAGTCGTAGGTTTATGGGCCTGTTTACAATGTTTTAGTTTAAGGGATTTTGAAGGATGTTTGTATTTTTTTAGAAAATAAAGTACTTTCCAAGTTTTTGCATCATGAATATATTTTGTACATCTGTGATCTCTCGTGAGCTTAGTTTTGATGTCTCTCGCTTCGTACTTTAAACATTAAAAATGAAAAAGAGGAAAAATAGAGAGCAAAGAGGCCTCTATTTGAATGCTGCACTAAACTAACCGCATTATCTCTATAATCAATAATTAAAATTAAAACTATTTAATCTTAGGTAAATAAAGAAATGCATAATTATTAAAAAAAAATAAAGAAATGCATATGCCCTATCTTGCAAACAAAAACAAATGGTTGGCTAATACTTAGAGTAAAAAAGTAGTCATCGTAGTCATGTAGTTTATACATTTTAAGCAATTTTTTAAATTTATACCAGTAGAATTCGATAATAAAATGTGTTATCGACCAAAAAAGATTCTAAATCAGGAGGCATATCTAGCCTTAGATTTCTGGTTATTACATAGACTAATAAGGTAAAGAAGTGCTCACATATAGATGTAATTATATTCTTATGTTCATAAAGTCTTACTTGTTAAAAATTCGAATAGAATTATGCAGCTTTTGTCAAGAGTCATTCAAGAGCTAGATGAACAGGAAAAAAAAGGACAAAAACTTTCTGTCATGTCCGACGAAATTGTCGAAAAGTTATGAAGTATATGAAGTCTGACACAGTGGAACATACAAAGCTCTTTGTCATAAATATAACTTGAGAACTCCATGATTTGTTTTAAAAATACCAGCAATTTTGATGACATTACTCTTTGATTTATGCTATTTATAGTTTTTGTTCTTCTTTTTTTCACTGTTCCTCTGAACTCTGTGAATCAGCTAAAGCCATGAACATCACAGTCTACTCTAAGTATCCTAGTTGAGTTTTCTGATTCACTTTAGCCAGTAGTCCGATTTTCCTTGGTGTGAGAACACACTTCACTTACACAGGCGATAAGGCTTGTCTGGTATCAGACAGAGGAGTGATTGTTCGAAGATAATGCGGTGCTCCATGTTTAATTTAAAGTTTGTAATTATTTTGTTTCATCCAGACTTATCTAAGTTGTGTGCCAGATTTTAACTAAACGTTTAAACTTCTTGACAAACAAGTACCCGTGCTAGTCTCAGAATTTAAGATACGTAGCCTTTGTGTTGTGCTGTTGGTTTTAACATGTGATACCAACATCAGAACAAGATCAGGCTGTCTCTTTGTTTTAGTGCTGTGCTGTTGATTCTCACATGTGCCACCAACATCAGAACAAGATCAAGCTGTATCTTTGTTTTAGTGTTGTGCTGTTGATTCTCACATGTGATACCAACATCAGCACAAGAGCAGGCTGTATCTTTGTTTTAGTGTTGTGCTGTTGATTCTCACATGTGCCACCAACATGAGCACAAGATCAGGCTGTATCTTTGTTTTAGTGTTGTGCTGTTGATTCTCACATGTGCTACCAACATCAGCACACGATCAGACTGCATCTTTGTTTTAGTGTTGTGCTGTTTGTTTTCATATTGGAAACCAACATCAGATCCATCTGTCCCTTATTCTTAGTGTAGTGCTGTAGATATGTACATGTATATCCTGCTGTATCTTTGTTTTAGTACTGGGGTTCGAAACATTTACGAATGCCCTTTTACGTTAGTTCTCTTCATGGTCATGCTTTACATAACAGCTTACATTATTGAAAAAAATTCCTTTTTTCTCGCACTGCAGTGCATTGTAAATTGCATATTCTCCTCTTTTGCATCTAACTGTTCTCATACATATTAAAAAGGTTTGCATAAACAGGGATGTTATGTCCGTAAAAATTGTATTATTCTAATACAAGCGTCGGAGAAGAGAATGGTTTTGGCCTTTTGCAGCCATATTTACCTTTTACCTTTTTAGTCGACCGTGAAATAGGCCATTTTTATAGATATGTTAATTCATATAAAATAGAGACTATATATGCTGACGTATAAAACTGTTATGGCCCGACATTTATTTTTCATGATACATGACATTAACAGGAAGTCTTTGTAATTCAAAATTGTGTTTTTTTGCAGTCGCGTCACAAAAAAAAGAACTTGGAGAAATTCCAACAGATTAGGGAGATTTTTAGATTAAGCACACCACCCTTAAGGCGGTGGAGTGAAAATCTCATGGAAATAAATGCTCTTTCTCGCATCCTTTTTGATTATATTTGACAAAGTGGCATATTTTTGCAAATTAATCTCTAAATTTATCACTTTTTCGTTCGTTTAAAAAGTTTATATAATATATGCACTGAATTGAAACTTTTGGCACAATTATTTTAGATGGTTTCAGTAAAGTTTGGTAAAGTAATTGCTTTAGGTATATCTAATACGTTTTCAAGCCATGGGTAAATTGTTTCGTGAACATTTTCAATTATGAGGAATCTGAATCTGAAAAAAAAACGCTGGTTTTCATCTCTATTGTAACAAACAACAGTTCCTCTAGCCTGTGTTTAAACACTTGTCATAAGGATCAGTAGTCAACATCGACCGACGTGCAATTAATATGCTTAGCTTTCCCCTTGTATTAAAGGATAAGAGAATTTTCTATAGGTTTCTGCCATGCAGGTCATTAGTTTTATAGTTATTTATAGTTAACTGAGCATAATGCCACTTCCCTTATCATTCTTTCTTTCCTTCTGATTCTCAAAACAATTCCCATTCTCTACAATTCTTCTACTGTCTTTCTGTCCATCTAGCTCTCTCTCTCTTTCTCTCTTTTACTGTTTTCATGTTTCTCTTTTCTATCTCTTTCCCTTTTCTTCCATTTTCCTACCTCTGTATCACTCTCTCTCTATCTCCCTCCCTCTCTCCCTCTCTCTCTCTCTCTCTCTCTCTCTCTCTCTCTCTCTCTCTCTCTCTCTCTCTCTCTCTCGAGACTTTTCTCTGTCATACTTTCGCTCTATCTACAGGCCATTTTTTTCTATTTCTATCTGGCGCCAATTCAATCTCTCTGATTTTCATTTTCCTTTTCCCTATGTCAATCTCTCTATCTCTTACTCCTTTTTTCTTTCTTTCTTTCTTTCTCTCTCTCTCAACTTCACGTTTTTCTTCTCCTTCTTCTTCTTCTTGCTATTTTAATCTCTCTCTCTCTCTCTCTCTCTCTCTCTCTCTCTCTCTCTTTATCTCTCTGTCTTTCTCTCTCCCTTTAATTTATGTTGGGTTCTACCTACTATGATTTGTTTCTACTTGGCTGATTTAAATTTTACTCCATGCGGTCGAGTTTTTCATTCTCTTCAGAGCATCAAATTCAGCCATTTGAAACTGAACTAGAACAGAATCTGTAATTCTGTTACATTCTGGCTTCTCTTTCTTAACTTCCTTTTTCTTTAAATATAGTTATGTCGGCATTAAGTTCGAGACAGAGTTGTAAGATGTTAAATGTGTCACAATAAAGTCTTGGGCATATAACTCCATTTTTCCTTTTTCTTCTCCCACCCTCGCTCATTCCTTGTTGATGCTGTTGCAATGGAAACATTGTGTGAGCCCCATACACAAACTACAACATCATACAACAAGGCAACAGGCTGATTACCAAGAGGGTCTCCTACATTCAGCCTCGTATACAAGGAGAGGTTTCTACATGCTCTTTTATCATCATAATTAATCTCTTATGGTCTTCAAACAATTTCTTCGTTTGTTTGTGAACTAAGATTCTTCAGCATACGTGACCAGTCATTAGATCTTGTATCATGTGTGCTCACTGTGATTTTTAACCTTGAGCTGTTTGTACTCAACTTATATATTCCTTCAGTTGTTTCTTTTCTTAAACTGATGCTTCTTTATGCTAAGGAAATAGAAACAATAGGTTACCAGTGGTAATGTTTTAAGGGCGATATCTCCATGTTTCTGTTGGCTTTACATTAATCTGGAGACAAACTGAAAAAAAATTGATGGAGCCTCAAAAATTGACTACAATGTTAAAGGCACATGTTGAATGAATAAAATTACCTTTTAATCAATACATGTAATTAATTTAGCAGTGGTCTGATCGTTTCATTTATGGAATAACAGCCGTGAGGCCTCTGAAAGCCTTGAATTGATGTATTGATTCTCGCAGTTGGTCCTTTTAACCTGTGTTGTAGGCCTGTATCAATTATTCTCGTGTGATCGTCATACTATCATTCCTGTAACAGCTGCAGTGGTAAAGATTCTAGAAAAAAGTTTTCATTCCCATCAGTATTTATTTCATCTTTTATCGTTGACTCACGCTTGCTCAGTATCGATTATTAGTTTTTAATAGCACCTCATAATTATCGTCAGCACAACAAACGTACTGGACCGTTATAGGTAGTTGATTTTCGATACTTCCCAAACTGGCTGAAAACATCTTGATTCAAAGCTACCTGCATGTCTTCACTACCTCCACACCAATCACCATAACGAACTCACTAGACCAGTATAGATAGTGGGTTGTCGATACTTCCCAAACTAGTAGAAAAACATTTTGATTCGAAGCTACCTGCAAGTCTTCACTTCTACCAGATCAGTCAAGTCTTTAGTGCCATTTTAACTGTGTTATCTTGGTCTTTCTATCCCCTTCTTCCTTTTTAACATTATTTTATCAATAACATGTACCACTGAAGGTTTTCTTATATTTGTATGTAGCAAAAACATCCATTTTCTTGCTCGAAAACAAGTTTTGTATTGAACCTTTACGACTCTCATTATGTATCATGATGTAGAACTTTTTTCCCATTGTTAATCAGAGTCTTTGTCTTCTTTCTCTTTCGTATTAGACCTATTTTTTATACCGAGGCATTCTTTTCTTGCCAGAAGCAAGGCTTCGAGACTGTCAAGAGTTTGTAATAATAGTGTGGAGTGGTTTTCTCACAGATCGTTAGTTTCCTTGAAATCTTTTACCTTGGATCCAATATAAAGGTTTTGTAAAGTGTCTTACATGACGATTCTTGTGCTTCGTTCTGTGTAAATGCTGAAGTGGAGAGGTGAGACAGTACAGATCGATCTGACCCTTGCCTGGACTAGAAAATGGACCTGTTCAAAGATATTAATTTAAGGCACACAGTTCTAGAATTCATCTAAACTGATTAATGAGCCTTTGTAGAAAGTATAATAACAAAAAACTATAATTGTAGACTGATAAAGAAACTGCTTTAAAAGCCTGCTTGATTGTGTTAAAGAATTGATCCTCAAGTTGATAAAGATGTAGTTTTTAAAAAAAGATAAACAATCTATGAGGCTCTGTGGAAAAGAATTCAAGAAGTTTCAAACTTTGAAATTGTTAGGAGTTGATTCAGAGCAGATGTATCAGTCAAAGTTATGTTATTTTAATAACCTCTTATTTCTCAGATACCAAGATATAGGCCTTCTCAACTCAACAGGCTCCTCTTTGAGTGTTCATTACAATCAAGAAGCAAGAACAACACAGGAAAACCATAATTCTCTATGACTGGTCAAAGAATATATAAAAATATTATAACACAAGTAAATACATGGTAAACTTTCTCATCAATTCGCATAGAAATATGAAAATCTTCGGGATACGACAGTAATTCCTGTAATTCATTTACACGTTCTCTTTGTGAAAATCAGAGCCAGATAAGTAACAAAAGACTGGCAAAGTGAAACTCATCCTTTAAGTAAAATGTCAATTTAGATTACCAGAGTGTTATGAAATATTTACATCACTGTACATATCGCTTCTTTTCCATAACATAAATTGGAATAAAGGGCGTGTAAATAAATGCAGTTCATTAAACAGGTAGATTGATTTATACATATATATATATATATATATACATATATATATATATACATATATATATATATACATATATATATATATATATATATATATATATATATAAACCAAATTACATAAAACAAAAACAACAACAACAACAACAAAATACATAGCGAAAACTTAGAGAGAGTATCGCAAACCGAAACCCAGTACAAATGTATAGTGGAAGACCTTGATATTCGATCAGTTAAGCCTTATGATCATGATGAGCAGTGAACGAATGTGTAGATGATAAAAGCAAAAATCACAATAGGTGGTTAAGCAGTTACTTTCTCAAAGAAAGATAAACGTTTAGGTGTTTTCTTTGACAGTTACTTTTTTTTAGCTCTCGCCATTGAAACAATTCACACACTTATTACATTATGATCTTAGAGGAAAAAGTAAAATGTTCCCGCTCATTGTTACCGAATCATCCGAATGTGACTACCGTCTAGTCATGGGTCTAATCTTTCCGAAATTGCACTACTCTATGTCCCTCTTGGCTAGTATTTATACAAAGATGTTACAAAACCTGTAAATTATTAGGAAAAATATTGTAAAGCCGGTATAACACATAAAAAGTTGAGCCAGCAGCATTGTTGTAGAAAGAACCACACTGGCTTAAAATAAAAACCGTTATTTAAATAGCACAGGTGCTTAAAAGAAAAATCATCTCGGCTTAATTTTGAGGTAAAATAGGAAACATATCATGAACAATTTCAACAACATGAGTACTGAACAGGTGGACTAAGACAGAGATAGTGTATGGGTGGGGGGAGAGGGGTGTGGGCAAAAGATATAGAGAGAAAAAGAGGGAAAGAGATAGAAAAGAGAGATGGGGACAAGATATAGAAAGAAAGGACAGAAGAAGATAAAAGATATATATATATATATATATATATATATATATATATATATATATATATATATGTCCGACATTTCCAAAAAAACCAAAACCAGCAATAGCATTCACACTATCTCCATGCAACAGTAACAGAACGTATTGGCGCAAACACGAGAGTCGTGTGGCTGCAAGTGATAGTTATAATTTATGTCTACCGCTGTATGAAACAACAAAAATATGCACCATTTTCTTAGCATGATGAATAGATCTCTACAAATTTTCTTAAAATAATTCTTCCCAAATGCCTTAAGTAAATGGAACAACCTCTTTTTGCAACCTTCGCTTCTAACATTTAGTAAACCTGCTGAACCACCCACTTCAGCAAGGTTTAGCAAGTGTGGCCACTCTAGTTTTCAAAATATTCATCATGATAACTACTCGGGGTCATTCACGCTGCCCCTTAAAACATGTTGATGGTTTCAAAGTACCACTTTAATAATTTCATTGAGAATACAGAAAAGCAGTTAATCTACATAACACAGAAACTGGGTAATTTTGTTTCTAAAAATTGATTATACTTTTTACTTCATTCCATATAGAAACTAAATCATCTGCATTTTTCAGACGCAGTTAAATACAAGACATTCAATCTAAATCAATGTCTTTTGAGATGAACACAAATTTTGTAAGAACAAGAGTTTTCGACCACAGCTTAATACAAACTTAACTAATGATGTAACAATTGGTTACTGTGACTAGGATAAATGTAAGAGAATGCTGATTATTTTATGGGAGACTAAGCCAGAGTAAAAGGAAAAATAAACTTGCACCATTAAGTTTAATCAATGTTACATGTTAACGGAATTTTCTGCTACAGACAGAGTTCACGGAGTTTTCTGCTACAGATAGAGTTAACAGAGTTCTCTGCTACAGATAGAGTTAACGGAGTTTTCTGCTATAGATAGGGTTAACAAGAACTTTCTGCTACAGATAGGATCAACGGAGTCTTTTGCAAAAGATAGAGTTAACAGAGTTTTCTGCTACAGATAGAGATAACGGAGTTTTCTGCTACAGATAGGGTTGACAGAATTTTCTGCTACAGATAGAGTTAACGGAGTTCTCTGCTAAAGATATAAATAACGGAGTTTACTGCTACAGATAGAGTTAACAGAGTTTTCTGCTACAGATAGAGTTAACGGAGTTTTCTGCTACAGATAGGGTTGACGGAGTTTTCTGCTAAAGATAGAGTTAACGGAGTTTTCGGCTAAAGATATAAATAACGGAGTTTTCTGCTACAGATAGAGTAAAAGGGAGATTTCTGCTAAAGATAGAATTAACAAGAGTTTCAGCTTGAAACCAATGCTTTAAGTGTAGAACGAGAGAAGCAGAAAGGAAACAGCAGGCTATGATGAATGAGGAGGCATGATAATGGAATCATTTTCAGCTTCCAACCTCGGTGGTCCACTTTACAGGCTGAGGAGAAAGGAAATTTAAACAGCCTTTAATTACACACTCGCAGAATTGAGGTTTGTATTGTAAAATTAAAGAGCTTTTCTTGGAAAAAAAAATTGCTCCTCAGAAAATAGAGGGCAGAGCAGAACCCATCACATCGTCTTTCTTTCCTCTCAAGCAGTTTCTCGTTCAGGGTTTCCACTCTTTTGTGAGGATTCATTTTTAAGGTACTTTTTAGATAGTTTAAAGGAAACTTGGGTTAAAATTAAGGTATTTTTTATATGAAAAACCTTGTGTGATCTACAAAAAAGGGTAGAAACTTTTTGCACAGTTAAAGAAATATTCATGTTTTTTTTTATATGCGACATAAAAATTAAACTTGAGAAAAATGTCTTACAGATCCCACAACTCTGAATTTGCAAATAACTATCTTTACTACAAAGACTCTGAAACGAATAAAAAGTAGTTTTCAAGATCGCGACAGCATCACGGTATTCTTCACATGTATAAAAAGAATGGAGAAACAAATACCAAGCTTTTTCTTGTCTTCAAAACACTTGTGTAGCATTGCGGCCCATTGAAGGTAATGTATTTTTCGATTGATATTTTAAATTCTCTTCGACATCAAAATCGATGTTTATTGGACCTTGGTTCTCCCCAACAAAGAAAACTTGAAAAGACGGGAACAATAAATATTGAACACAAAGAAAATCGTGGATACTTGAAACATGCCGCTTTTGCACTTTGGATGAAAAATAAAATTGATTTCTGTTCCTGGAATGAATCGCCTGTCCTTCTTCTTGCTCTTCCTGAGAATAGACCAAGCAACGGAAGGTTTATGAAAAAAGAAAAATACTTTAAGCAGTCAAATATCACAACAGACCGTAAAGGTATGTAAAATTAAGTAGCAAAACGTATTGCGAATAATCAATTTTGGTGCCATTCTAGTGTGAACTGTGGTGTAGTTCAATGAATTTCAAAAATCAAGCCATCACAGAATCTGATGGTGTTGACGATCATAGACTAAATAAGCACATTTGAAGCGTAGTGTAACCTGATAATAGAGTTGGCAAACATATTCTAAGTATAAAATATGGAAACATCTTGAAGCAACTATTATTCTAAATAAGTAATTTAAAGCGCTGTGTAACTAAACTTTAACGACTATATTCTCACAGTACGAGAGACCCATCAAGTAATGTATAACCTGACAGCGTTGACAAACACTTAGAGAACGCTTGGTGTGATTTCTAAAAATACAGTTAACAAACACAAAATATTGTGCAACTTTTTTTACATGTGACGAACATATTGTCAAATGAGAGATTGAAAACGTATACAAGCGACGAACATAATTATTCTAAAAAATAAGAGATTTGAAACGTAGTGTAACCTAATACAGTTTACGAACATATTAAATTATAGATTTTCAGGGGTACGTAACCTAATTCAAACGACGAATATATTGTACGATTGGAGGTTCAGTGGTTGTGTAACCTACGAAATTTGAAATTTTAAGGCTAAAAGGATTGTGTGAGGTGTTAACAAACGTATTTTCTAAAACGAGATTGTAAGTGTTGTGTAACTACATACAGTTGCTAACATGTTCCCAATTATAAGGAATTGATGCATTGAGAACATACTAACGTTAAATAAACAATATAAGAGATTTGAAGTTTTGTGTTCATGAACATTTTCTCAAATTAGAGATTAAAAGGATGGTGTAACCAGATACAATTGACAAACACACTCTCAAAGAGGAGATTTTAAAGCAAAGTGATCCAAATGAGTAGAATAGAAGAATAGATGAACAAATTTTCAAATAAGAGATACGAGTATACAAATAAAACAGTTGGCCGAAATGAAGAAATTCGCAAACATATTTAACTAACTTTATATTCTCAACTGCAACTAAATAAATCTGGACAAATATTTTTTTTCTAATAAAAGATTTAAATAATCATATAATCTGGTACAGTTAATGTACATATATAATATTAGTGATTTGAAGCGTTGTGTTACTCAGATAATGTGAGCAAATTTTTATCACTTTGAAGATTTAAAACGTTGTGTAAGCTAACGCTGTTGATGAAGACAGTTCTCAAATACTTGAAGAGTTGATTAATCTAAATTAAAAACGATTCTCGAAGACCATATTCTCAACATGGATTCAAATTGTCCATTGATGATCTACGTCATTTCTTCAGCCATAGTTCTTAATTTTACTGTTGGAGTAATGTTTCACTTTCATAATATTGATAATATACGCAACTCCACGTCCCACGAAAGTTTCTGTAAAGACATGGGATATGATGGTTTTGCAGTCATCAGTACCCCAGAAGCTTTCGTATACGCCATAAAAATTACCCATAAAAACAGGTAATATTTAAAGCAAAGTAAAAGAAAATATCAAACTAATGGCAAATTTAAATAAAAGACTTGGGATGAACAAGAATGATGATTTTTTTTTCCGGAAAAGCTTCTACAATTTCACTTATTTTGAATATGTTATAACTGTAGGTTGCAAGATTTGTAATGGAAGTATTGTTACAATATATTTTAACAACAGCATAAGGCTGAGCAAATGAAGAAAGCCTTTGAGCATATAGAAAGGCCAAGCTTACATTGGTAAGATATGAAAGCAAATAAAGATCCTATCTAGTAAAATTAATTTCACAACTACAATTCTACTTTTAAAAGAGTGATAAATAATTATGACGGTCAGGCTTGTAAAATCTTTCAAAAAAGGTATGCTTATCAAGAGTTTCCCTCACAGAAGGAACGTATTCATTGGAGCTCATTACCAGCCCGAGGCGGTAACCACCATATGGGATGACGGCACAGTTCCCAGATCTGACACTCCATTCGGCAGTCGAAAAGACAACCCCATATTTAAACAAGGTCGTCTACAGAGGGGTGAAAACGAAATCGTGATGGTAATGGGAAATTTTGGAAAGACCGGATTGTGTGGAAATCGTAAGTAATGGTTTACTTTTAATGCCTACAAAAAGTTATATGATAAACATTAACAACAAATTTTATTTTCTTTAAGAAAAATACTTACTTACAAAATAATGAAGTAAATGATTGATCGTTACCATTAGCTAGATATCGAGTTAAATATTAAAACTTATTACTAGTATAAGCAGGAAAAAGAGAAAACTAATTCTTCTTCTTTTTCTAGTACTACTACAACTACTACTACTACTACTACTACTACTACTACTACTACTACTACTACTACTACTACTACTACTACTACTACTACTACTACTACTACTACTACTACTACTACTACTACTACTACTACTACTACTACTACTACTACTACTACTACTACTACTACTACTACTACTACTACTACTACTACTACTACTACTACTACTACTACTACTACTACTACTACTACTACTGCTACTACTACTACTACTACTACTACTACTACTACTACTACTACTACTTCTGCTACTACTACTACTACTACTACTACTACTACTACTACTACTACTACTACTACTACTACTACTACTACTACTACTACTACTACTACTACTACTACTACTACTACTACTACTACTACTACTACTACTACTTCTTCTTCTACTACTACTACTACTACTACTACTACTACTACTACTACTACTACTACTACTACTACTACTACTACTACTACTACTACTACTACTACTTCTTCTTCTTCTTCTTCTTCTTCTTCTTCTTCTTCTTCTTCTTCTTCTTCTTCTTCTTCTTCTTCTTCTTCTTCTTCTTCTTCTTATTATTATTATTATTATTATTATTATTATTATTATTATTATTATTATTATTATTATTATTATTATTATTATTATATTATCATTATTATTATCATTTTATCATTATTATAAATGTTTTTCATTTTTATTGTTTATATTTTTAATGTCATTAATGTTTTTTCTTCAATGTGTGTATGGTTCTTAAAAAGACAACGTTTTCTTCTTATGACGAGCATTGATTGGTTAAGTGAATAAAGCTAACAAATATTCGTATGAGAAAAGTTAGAAATAAAATTTTGAAAGTACTTTCAATAAAAAATATATATATATATTCCGCTTCTTATCAAGGTCTTCTAAACTCATATGTATTCAGTCTTTAAAACAATAATATAGAATCTTGCCAAACTATGAAAATATTGAATTATTTTTACAAACTGTAATGCAGAACTAGAACAGAATAAATTATTCATTAGAGACTTTACAAATTTTCTAAAAAATCCCTTTTCAGTGATTAAATTGTAGGTTAACACACTCCATTCTTTTCAACTTTAAAGTGTTTGAGATTACCGTTGACGCATCGCCTTAAACAGACTGAATGTTCTGGGCCCCGAAAACTTTAAAAAAATTTTACTTTTCAATTGTTTTACCTTCAAAACACAATGCTACAAAGAAATCAATGTTAGTTACGATGTGTAATTTAAAACTGCTTTTGTTTTCCATGTAGACAAGAACTATCCCACCGAGAGTAGAGGCAGCACTATGCGAGGCGAGATTCTCACAACCGAGAAAACCATTGTCTCTGTGAGCCAAGTTTTTTCTTATGTGGAATGTGCTGTACTCTGCGGTGCGGTTCACGAGTGTCGTGCTGGAGAGTTCAACTCTGACCTTTTGACCTGCACGGTGATCGGAGAATATCAGTCTTCGGGTCACATACCCAAATCTGAGGTTGTTACTTACATCAGGCAAACTTTTTGGTCATAGGTCAAAGCAAACTGTAAAGACAGCTCTGAGGTGATTGTTTATAAAAGTAGAATTGCTCGATTTTTTTGAAAGTTTAATTATCAAAGATCTCACAGAAGCAGCCATACATATCATGTGACCTATAAATTATTCTACAAGAAGTAAACTTTCTGTACTCTTAAAAGTTGACCGAGGGGAAAGTGCATAGAATGCTTAAAGGTTCAGCTCAATGGCCAAGGATGTCGATGGCATACTGTATGGTCTCGTTGATAGGGGGGTTAAACAAAACTGGTGCGCATGCTTGCTATTAGAGCTTCAAGCTAGATCTACTTTGTTGAAAGAAATAAAAAAAAAGGAAATAAAAAAAAAACAGTTTAATTTGTTATAATTCTACTGTGAAAGCAAGGGCATATGAGTGAGTGTGGGAAGCGAGATTTAAAGGTTGGTATAAAAGTTATGTAAAAGGAAATGACAGTATTTGTCAGATCTCATGGTTGTTACATTTTTCTCAGTGTATATATCGAAATAAAATTGTCTTTTAAAGGTGAAAAATGGGTACATAATTACTCAGTAATAATATAGCAAATTGCTTTTTTGCCGTGTCTTCTTGTCATGTAAATTCTCTCTGCTCTCATTTTTACTAGCATCCTTATCCTGTGAATTCCTTGTAACCTCCATTAATCTCTTTCTTTTACTTTACGGTCATAGTCAATTCCTTTCCCTGCTTTCTGAATCTCTTCCCTGTATTTTATTTCGTCCCGTGGGACCATCAGTAAAAACACGGTTTAAAAAAAATTGACGTAAATATGAGTTCTCTCAGCCAGAGATACGAAGAATCTTTATTTACTATCATTATTCATCTTTTTTTTTAATCTCTTTTACGATTGAAATATGCTTTTAATTTTCTATTTGCTATTTTACTACTCGACTGTATCACGCCTTTTCATTTTAACTACATTGAAAAACCAAATCATGTAACTACTGATGTTACAACATATACATGTACTGTAATTGTCATTCATAATATACTATAATCAGTGTTATCCATTTATTCAAATTGTTGCAGTATCACCATGACCAGAGGTAAAGCTAAGGAGAGAGAGAGAGAGAGAGAGAGAGAGAGAGAGAGAGAGAGAGATAGAGAGAGATAGATAGAGAGAGAGAGATAGAGAGAGAGAGGGGGGAGAGAGAGATAGATAGAGATAGATAGAGAGAGAGAGATAGATAGATAGATAGAGAGAGAGAGAGAGAGAGAGAGAGAGAGAGAGAGAGAGAGAGAGAGAGAGAGAGAGAGAGGGAGAGAGAGAGAGAGGGGAGAGAGAGAGATAGATAGATAGATAGAGAGAGAGAGAGAGAGAGATAGAGAGAGAGATTAATAAAAGAATATAAGGGATTGACAGCGACAAAGAAAACAGAGAGATTTCTTCAGGGATAGTTCAAGGAGTGACAAAACTTCATTTCAGCATTTTTAAAGAAACTAAAGAATTTGCACTATTAAGAGAGAAAGTACGTGTGCTAAAAAATGCACGCAAAAAGAGATTTCGAGAAATTTTCATATAAATATTTTACAAAGAAACGAGATAGGCTAATTTGAAAACATATTTTTGCATAAAATAGTTGCATGTAACCCGAAGAATTATATTCTCCCCCACAGATCTATGAGATATCCCTACGACATACGTCATTGTCATTTGAGGATAGCAGTTGTAGCTGTTTAGATATGTATTCCATATGTTTTAGAAGATATTGCAATGAACAGGCAATGGTCGCTATTTCGAATTTATCTATCGTTATCTGGTTTCTTTTCTTTTCTTTATAATGTGCACCCGAAATATCTTAATTGGTCATTGCTAGATGTATTTTATGCAATGAGAAACTATTGTTAATGGTAATTTTCCAGTGTTTATAAGAAGATGTGACAAGAACGTAGTCGGATGTATTTTGAATGCATTATGCCTTTAGAGATAAAAAAGCAACCCACAAACATTTGAAAGACAAATGTATGAAAATCTGTTTTGTTAAAATCATTGAATTGGAAGTTTTACTCGTTGCGGCTAGGTTCTGTTCATTTTATTGTTTTATTCAGTTTGAACTTTTTGTGCTATTTATTTATTTATTTATTTTTTTGATTGCTGGTTCAGTTTTAGCTCTTGATTTACATTTTAACGGCATAATAAACATTAAAAATCATACTTATTTATATTACAGAATACGATTAAAGTCGCTACAGACTAACACCTATATCAAATAACTAGTAAAAATCAACATAATAGAGGAAATATTTTTTTTTTAAGTAAAAAAGAAATTAAAGAAACCAAAATATTCAAAGATAATTAGAGAATTTTTCGCTAAAAATGTTTTAAAATCAAAACCAAAATGTTGAAAATAGACGCTTACCTCATTTGTAGAGCTCTACTTTACGATGGAAGCCCAATTTCAGCAGCTGGCCAAGAATAAAATTAGCAGCTTAAATTCTTTTAATTTTATTAAACCAGAACTCCTATTCACATAGTTGTCGTAAGAAAACCGTTTAGTTCTCAATATTTTATCTATAATTTGACACTGGTAATGATTTCTTTGTCTAAAAATCGGCATTCTTCGTATTTTTTTTTTTACCAATAATTGATCCCCATAGCTTGCACCATTAAAATCATTCTTTTTTCTTAAAATTATATATTAGACACAGACAGCCTTTGTTCTTTTCACTAAGGAATTACATATGAAATCTTGTTACTCAGAATTAACAGGGTAGGAAAGAAAACGAAAGTATTTACCTTTACATATTTAACCATATTATAACTATCAAAAGCGATTTTATGAGTCGCGCTTCTTTTCAGAGTTTACCCATTAAAATTTTAAAGCTAATGTCAATGAAACAAGGGTGAAATGACGCAAACGTTATACAAATACCAGACTTGGATAGAAAGCCTTATTAATGAAAAATAAGGCTTATCGACAATCTGGATGAAAATTTCGTCCTCGTGTCAAAATGTTAACCCACATAATTTTCTGGAGACTCTCTGAGGCCATTGTTGAATAAACAGTTGAGTGAGTTTACTGACATCATGATGGTATCTAACGACCTCAAGACCACCGCGCGGTGGAGGGTACTAACGTTTTTTCGCCATAAGTTTTTTTTAATTAGGTTGATGAGGGTTACTTGAATTTTTTTACCAAATCTTTTTCCTACATTTAGCAAAGACTTATTAACAATCATTTGATTATTTTTTCTCATTTTATTTAAGAGCGTCACATGAATCAGATATCTAATTATCTTTTTGTTTTTAGAAATATTAGCCAAATGATTTCTTTAAAAAAGGGAATACTAACAACGAGTTAGTCCTTATTTTCTTTGTCACACTGATAAGGTTGGAATGAAAAAAAGTTTCTACTCCGTTCTCTCTGTTTAGGGAGATTAGTCTTGATGAAACGGTTTTTAATGAACTGTGTTGATTTCACTTTAGACATCATTCTGTCCTCAACTGAAATATCAAGCTTATAAGTCAAAGCAATTGTTACTGCCTCCTTGTCATTGGTAACTCTTCTCTTCTGACTAAGGTTAGAAAAAATCAAAGACGATCAGCAACATGTCCGCTGTAAATATCTCGGCTCTAGATTGGTCTAGCCTGCCTTTCTACCGGGAATTACTTTGCTTGACTGACATTTTAACACCTATTTGGCTTACCTTAGTCTTGGCAGGGTTAATTTCAAACGCGATCAATATTGTTACTTTTCTTAAATCTGGTGTAAAAGACAGCGTAACTACATTGCTTCTGTCTTTGTCTGTCTCTGATGCCCTTTTCCTTAGTTTCATGATACCCTCCGTGATATTTTATCAAGTTAAACAAACGCGAACAACAACGACATTACATTTACTCTGCTATTGGCCGGCCATGACTTTCTACGACTACTCGTCTTATATCTCCCTTTTTTTAGGTGTTACTAAATGCGCCTGTGTGGTCAAACCTCTCCATTTCAAATCTGTTTTTACGAAGAAACGGACTGTCGCTGCTGTCATCATGTTGTTCTGTGTTGACGTTCTTCTTCACATACCAGTCTTAAGCTTACACCGTCTTCAGTGGAGAAAAGACGGTGCAACAAATAGTTCCTACTTGACTGTGGTGAGAGATTTTAATGAAGAAGGAGCGAAAGTAAGAATTAACGACGCCCTCAACAAAAATACAATCGCAGGGACGTCGTTTATCGTAATGATAGCCTGTACAGCTCTTCTTAGTTACAAGCTGTTTGAGTCATCAAAAATGCGATCACTTCCTGCAAGCGGTCCACATGCTCGTGAATCTGCTCATTCGACCGAGGCACAAAGGCAGAAATTATCTCCAAAGGACACCCAAGTCGTGCAGTCTGTGGTGTTAGTGTGTACAATTTTTATCGTGGCTCAGACACCGTCTTTCTGTTACTCAATTGCTCGCGCAGCTATTGTGGATTCAGTAGAGATCACGTGGATAGTCAGGTTTATAATCAAGATAAGTTTAACATTTTATATGACTAACGCGTCCTTCAACATTTTCGTCTACTACAGTTGTAATAGCAAGTATAGGGCTGAATTTCGCTCATTACTGGGAATAAATCGCTGGCAAAAAGTGTAATCTCAGCAGCAGCCATGAAGCTTAAAAATAACAACAAAGCATATCATATTCCTGTGGCAGCGAAAATTTTTGGAAAGAGGACCAACTTCTCCATCTGTCTATTGTCGGACGCGCAAAAGAGAGAATAAAAAATATAAGCGTCATATTTTTTATCGCTTCTAAATAAAAGTATCAATGCTGTTTTATCCATGTGATTTCTCTTGATAATGACGTAGCGAAAAATGAAAGTGTAGAAACCAAAATTTGTAGAGGTGGGTAAAAGAAAAAAATGACTCTTTTAGGTAATAAAGCAAAAACTATAACTCGGTGCCTAACCTTGTGGTGGTCTAAAAACCTCGTAGAGACATGTTAGGCACAAACACCAACTAGAAAAGGCTTGAAAGCTGCGTATAAAAAGCTTAATTCCGCGAAATGCCCAAAAGATTCTTACATTCAACCGGCACCATGAACACTCAATCTTTGAACAAGATAACTAAGGGGGGGGGGGGGGGGGTTAGGGGTCAAAACTTCCTCATCACGAAATGCCCCTAGTATGTAAGTATGGTTAAAAACGGGATAGGCATATCCATGCCATCATAGAAATGACAGTTTGTGTGGATGAGAGGCAGGTCCATCTCCACATGAAGTAAAGAATTAATTGGTCGAAAATGTGGGTGGTTGGAAGGGAGAAGGAGACATGTTACAGTTTAGTGGGCATGAAAAGCCTAACTTGCTTGACGTAAGGTGAAGCGTATGTTTGTTTTTTTTTTCTTTCTTTTTTCTTTTCTTTTCTTTTGTCTAAAAATAAAAAAAGGAACTTTTTATATCTTCTTTACATTCCCTGCGTAAATCTGATGAATTTTGATTCTAAACAAAATACGAAACTCATCTTGTCGATGATTTGATCAACATTGAAAAAAAAATTGCTCTGAAAGTTTATTTTTGGCGGCAGACGAATATATCCTGGATTGTCGTGATAAAGGCTTTTTTTTTAAGCTCCATTAACAGTAGCAGTGGTGCTGTGGCATCAGTAGCCGTGTTAGTGATGTTAAATCACTCAGCACAGGCCCATCGTTAGAGAAAAAAAAAACAAAACTCTGCGCCCCTGGGCCTTTCTAGGTAAATTTAAAGGATCACCTCAAAAAATTATCCATATTAAAGCAGGGAATTTGCTGTATTAGTAAATATATGCATCTAAACTGGATTACATGTAAGTTCAGTAATAGAAACGTATTCATCGTTGTTTTTTTTATGAATATTTTTAGTGGCATGCCCATTTAGACAAATAAAAGCGTATATAGATCTAGATACGCTTCAGTTACATCGGTAGTGAGTGTTGATAGCATCAATAGCAGGAAAAATGGTGCTTGGTTCCATAACTGAAAAGGGCGGTGGTGTCGGTAGCACCAGCAGCAGTGGTAGTGTATCTGATAACGTCCGGAGCTATAGTAATAGTTTTTGAAGCAGAGGAAGTATTGGTAAATTCATTAGCAGTGGTAAAGGTGTTGATATCATCAGCAGCAGTGCTGTGGTGTTGATAGCACCAGTAGCAATGGTAATACGTGTTGGTAACACCTGTAACAGAGGTAGCATTGGTATTGGCATCTGCAGCAGTGATAGTGGTGTTGGTAGCATCACTAACAGCGTTGTCATTAGCGATCAACGCTATCAGCGGTGGTATTGGAAGTGGCTGTGATATCAGTAATAGTGGTCAGAAACAATTGCCAAATGATATTCTCGGTTGCGAAAGATATTGGTGATCGTAATTATGGAAGTAATTGTTGGGGAAAATACGTTATAATTGGTTGTGGTGTTAGCATCACCAAATGCACAGTAGAGAAAAACACAGTACTTGTGATTGTTTTTGGTAGCAGCAGCAGCAGTTGATTTCTTTAGACTTACTGCTGGAAACTTGATTTGATTAAGACGACTTAGACAGTATCAATAGCGATACATCCTCATAAACGATGGATAGAAGCAGTAGTTCTTTAAGCGAAAATGTTTATGATAATCGAGGTGTTAACATCAGTTGAGTCAGCGATGGTTTTGAGAATTATGGACCTTAGAATGAAGCAAAGACACTAAAAGTAAATACTATCTCCTCGCCGAGTTTTCTAGCTGCCTTTTGAGATTTTTCTCCTTTAACGAATTACAAGCCCAAAAAATGATGGGAGCTTCTTATTCATGCCTAAACTACGCTACATACCTTCTTTAAAATGCCCAAACCAAACACATTATAAACTTTTTCAACCTCCCTCCTCTCCAGCTTAACTTTCTATCGTGTGATGGACTCACTAACATCCCTTTGATGTGCACTTAAATAAAAATATGGAACAAACATAGTTACCTGTTCAATGAACAAGTTGGGAGGGACACAACAGGTTCGAAAGAGGTATGAATAGGACTGCCATATAAAATTTTACTAACTTTATTATGATCTATGTGGATAATCCAAGACTTTATGGTGGACATCTATGGTGCAACCTCTTGGAAACTCTTCCTATTAATTGAATCTCATAAATAGCCTCTCCTTCCACTTTCTTTCCTCGTTTGCGCCGTTCCCACGTCTTTTCTGAAGAATCTTATCGTGGTTCACCGGATACAGGAGGTTGGTGGCGAAATGATCCCCTTCATAAAGCTTAAAAAATGCGGTTAAGGGGTTTGATGGAGGTCCGTGTATAACTCTCTCAAAATGTGTTTTGCTCGTTGAATAAAAGTCTTTGTTTTTCAATTGACTGCAAGCTGTACAGCGCTAGGGCCTCTTTCATAAAGTTGAAATTAAAAAAAAAAATGCTTCAGCACGCTTTGGTGCTTCCTATGTAGTAGGCATTGACAAAATTTTTAATTTCACCATCCAAAGTGTTTGCAGTGTCCTCCATCTCGTGGGCTTCTTTTTCGATACTTTGAGTAGGAATCTGCTCCATGATCTCTTTCTTTCATATAAGCTTTCGGAAAGCTTTTTGAACATGATCCGTTTTTCATGTACACTGCAGAGGGACTGTTATCGCCACGTGGACCATGAATCATGTTTGAAGTGACAATTGTGTGCAGATGACGCTCGCATTCTGCAGAAACAACGCTGCCATTGTCCTCTGGTCTGATCCTGCTTTCTTTTGTCAGCCAGAGAAGAATGTGCGCATGAGGCATGCCTCTCTTTCGAAATTCTATAGAGTACAAGTATCATTGCCCGTTCAAATGAACAGTAAGGGAAGACACTACATTGAATAAATGCGCAAACTTCACAAAAATAAAAGACTATTATCCTCCAGAGTCGTACAACGGCACCGAGGAAAAGCAAACTTTCAACAATGAACAGGTGGGGAAGACGACTACAATAAAGAAAAGCAAATTTTACAAGAATATATCTCCTCCAGGGCCATACAACTACAGTAAAGAAAATTAACTACGCGTAGTACATTTGTAAAATATTAAGAGCCTTGAAACATTAGAATTCTTCTCACGTTGTCATGTAAACATTCTTTAAATGAGGGCGAAATCCCAAGCAAAAATTAAACTAAATTTGGGTCCAATCTTCTAAGCAGCCCTCTGTTCAGTTTATCTCTCGACCGAGACCACAATGTGGTGCTGATGACCCAGTACAGATAAATGTAGTGCTCGAAAAAATGCTTTCCAATACAAAGCAAAAACTTCCAACTGTTCAGACAGTATTACAGTGGAAAAATTTAAGGCTCCGAATTTTAAAAAAATTGAATGGGTCAGTTAGCCTTAATTGCTGAAGCTTATAAATATTCTAAATCTAGTCACGATCTGCTTAGCTCATTCAAGTTAAAAATGGCTTAACATGAATGCTTCAACGTTTCAGTAGATCTGGTCGATATCTTAGATATAAAACAGTGTGCAAAAGTGGTGTTCACATTTGCAACCAGCGCTCCGAAAGAAAAGGCGATGATGATAGTTTTTCTTAAAATGTTCACTTCAGGACTAGTTACCTGCTCAGAACGGCGTGTTTTCCATGACGCTTCTGTCTTTCAGACGGAAAAGGTCAAAATTCCATTCATTTTTTTTTCTTCTTTTTTTTATTCGAGTGTGGATTTCCAGTTTTCACTCCATTAAAATAAAAAAAAATGTGGTTTTTTTATGCATCAATATTCTTATAACAAGAATAATTTTTTTTATTAGGGTAATCCGTTTTGAACATTCAAAACCACAAAGAACAGTCTTTTAAATGTTATTTGGTTTATAATAACAAATTTGGAAAAAAAATATTTTCATGCATTAATCGCAATAAGTATTAAAAAAAAACAAAAAAACTTTCAAGAGCACTTTTAGCCTAAATCCATTTCTTTTCTTTAAATTTTTTGAGTCCCCTGAGACTCTAATTTCGACAAATTCAGTAAACTTCACCGCTGTACAATAAATGGTTTTGGAGGAAATAGCGGAAAAAGAAATCGAAGTTGCCCTTCATAATATGGAAAACCATGCTTGTAATTACCCAAAGGCTCCATTAGCTTCTGCAACTTCAATTTGAAGAGGCGTACTGTCAAGTCTGGTCTGTCACATGCTTGCTGTAAATTTTGCCTTATCTCAGTCCACTTTGGGTTTGTGATCATCGTTAATAAAAGATCACGTCTTCCACACAAACGAACATAATTATGACACGGCATTTTATTGTCTCTCAAAAATATATTTCGGTCCTGCTGTGAATATTGTCGGTAAAATTACCTTTTGGCCCTCGTTTCTCGCATCACCATCTGGTGACAAAGTAGCTTCATACAACTCTTTAGTAGTTGTCAGCCCTCAGTGTGCCCTGTTGACGCCTGAGAAACTGCATTTTTTCGCGTTCAATTTCAGCATAAATGTCCAGAATAAATTGTTGAAGAAGACGTCTGGCTGAAAGCAGATAATTTCCATCTCTTGTGAAAAGCTGCAGCTAGGTGATTTTATTCTTGATTTTTGCAGCAAGACTTCATCCATCATTTTCAGTAGAGAACAGCAAAGGATATTGTAGGGGGGTCATATGCTGGGATGTAAAGTACTAGCAAATCGTTTCAGTTGATTTGTTTTTAAACATATTACGATATTTCGATGTCCAATCTGTTTATTTGGCATAAGTATGGCAACTTCTTATGTTCTCTCATGTTCACCCACTGGTCAAACATTTTCGTGGACAGAAATAGATACTAGGACATAGGACGTACGGAAGTTAATAAAATCTAGACCTAGACTTAGATTGTAGATTCTGAACTGTATGTTACTAAGATCTAGTCTAGACGTTCCGATAGAACCAGGTGCCTAACACAGATTCTACTGAAAAAAAAAATACTCAGATCTATATCTAACTCATCTAAAATTGTACTTAGTGGTATATTAAAAGGGTAGCAGGACTGTTGAACTAACATTTGCCTCTCTCTCTCTCTTTCTCTGTCTGT
The DNA here is from genome assembly GCA_033675545.1 of Elysia crispata. Taxonomy (NCBI): domain Eukaryota; kingdom Metazoa; phylum Mollusca; class Gastropoda; family Plakobranchidae; genus Elysia; species Elysia crispata. Next base: position 230,748 of record JAWDGP010004990.1, on the reverse strand, counting down.
CTGTCTGTCTCTGTCTCTCTCTCTCTCTCTCTCTCTCTCTCTCTCTCTCTTTCTCTGTCTGTCTGTCTGTCTCTGTCTCTCTCTCTCTCTCTCTTATCAAGAATTTGCCTCCTCCATTCAAACAGATTGAAAAGTATCTCCATCCACAAACTGGTACCAAAGCTACCTTCCTTTAGGTAAACTTAACCTTCAGTTAAAATTTCACCGTCATCAATCAGCCATTTTAAAGCTTTTCAACAATAATCTCCCAATTTTTTCTTTATAAACATAGATCCCAACATAGAGCTATTGGTGTATGTTTAATGTTTATCATTTAGATTTGTGATAGCGTAATTCAAACTGAACCTTGACTCGATTGCTCTAGACGTTTCTTGTAGCGACTATAGTAAAACCTTTCTATATTCTTGGTCCAGTCAATTCGTGACAGGTATTCAGAGTTTTGAATTGCGTATTATAAATAAAGATGTGTTGAGAGCGATAGACACTGAAAAGAGGAAACTACTGTGATGAAACAATATCGACAGATACAAACAATGCTTGATTCCTACAGCATTGCTTGCATTCCATATCTTTCATTTCGATGTTTGTATTGCTTTTTGTACGCTGATTGCTTACTTACCTTCAACTCCCTTTGTTTCTTTTTCAGAATAGTCAAGACTCGTCATCGCGACGAATATTACGTATGAATTGCAAAGGCAAATGTCTTATGAGTACCATCATCAAATCATTCATATTCTCGGCTATATAAGCATGCCAAAAAAGCGTATATCGTGTATTGTCTGTATAGCACCAGATTGTACAATATTTCTTGATAACTTTAACTGCAAACGGTTCTACCAGATGGATGCACCCTACACACATAAACCCTCGGTATATAAGTTTTCGGCTCAACCTTTTTTAGTTCCACTCTGTCGGACGGGAGCTCCAGTTTGAAGCCTGATGTCATCATGTTAAGGAAGGGTTGAAAGAAACAACAAATTCACAAACAAAAAATAATGCACAACCTGTTGAGTTTTACCAGATTAGAGGTTTGTCCGTTATCTGCTTAACTACATCTCAAATCTATGTTGGAATTAAATATCTAATCCATTGTTTGTAACACCCCCCTCCCCCCACAAAAAAACTGCATTCAGAAATAATATAATCCTAAAGCAAAAAAAAACAAACAAACAAACCAAAACTTGTTGAGACATGTTTTTGGAGAAGATCAATATGCTAGAAGTAAAGTCGATCCAAGAGCCATGTTGTTGATGTAACGATGTTCTGTAGGAAATGATTCCAACCTCGATAGGACCAACCAACACATTTACAACTATTTAATCTGCTGGAAACAAAATAAAGCTCAAATTTAATTTTGGAAATTTCCTCTTTCAACCAGCTCCTACTCTGAAGTCGATCCCTACTGTAATTTCAAGATCGATTAGGCCTACTCTGTAGAATAATCAATAGCAAAAAAAAATGCAAACTATAGGAAGTACTCAAAGAACAAGGGTGCAGCTAAGGGCTAATTTGTCTAGGAGTTTTTTGAGAGCGGTAAAGCACTGATACTGTATCATAATAAGGCTTTATAATATCCTACCCGCCAAAGATGTTAAATCAAGTAGCAGGTTATACAAAACATAAAGATTATTCGGAGCATGGCTGTTTTAAGTCCATAAAATCTTTCAATGCACTTGTTACGCTTTGATCTTAAAGAAATTATGATGAATTGGTATTATGTTTAAGGAAGAAAACAAACTTTGGCAAGGGGAAGTGACTGCATGGTCACTTTTCATTTTTCAAGCAGCTCGGTTGCATAGATTTCATTATGGTCAATGAGCCTGTCAGGGGGAGGTGAAGTCTTCAGCTTGCTGAGAGTTCTCTGGCATTCTTAATTTAATACTCTACAAATTAAGCCTCTTGCGTCTATTTCAGCAGTGTCTACTTGAGAGCATCAAATACGGTGACTTATTTTTATCAATATAATTCCACTGTTCTTGAAAGAATAGATAGATAACAGCAGATTTAAAGAAAGTATGATTAAATCATAATTATAATCTTAAGCACAATAATTTTCAAATTCAGCAGAATCATACATATATAACACAATCCTCTTATAAATCTAGCCGCCGGTTATTATTATTTTTCTTTTTTACGTAAGGGAATTTTCAATGCTTGATTTTTTTAAATCCCTTCAATTTCTTTGGCTTGATCTACTTACCGTCGCTTTCAAATATAACCCTAGTTAAGGGAAATCTTTTTTTGTCAAAGAAACAGCGCAGAATCGCATCCCACCACAGCACGATTCAGCCAATTATCGAACGCAAGCCACCCTCTTGCTAAGGCTCTAGACACTGAGCCACCTGGGGCAACCTATCTCAGCAGCATTTACTTGAAAACATTAAATACGGCGACACATTTTTGTCAGTATTATTCCACTGGTCTTGGAAGGATAATTTTATAACAAAAAGAATAACAAGAAATATGATTGAACAATAATTAATGCGTTGAGCATGATAAACTTTACATTCAGCAGAACCGTGTAGCCTTCTACGGACATCTAGAGACAGACAGTGTCAACGCAATTACGATGTGGAAAGCAGTCTCTGAAACAGTTCTTGATAATTATTCTTTCTTTATTTTTTTGAAAATATGAAAAAATTACAAAAATATCTTTGAAAAAATTTTCAAAATATATCGCTGGACTATAATAATGAAAAAAAAAATAATTTTTTTTTCGTGCCAAAACTACATTTATTATAAAATGTTATTGATAATAATAAATTTCAAGGTCGAAAAGAAATATTTTCTCAAAAGAGATCCATTTTAGACTAGGTGAGAGTTGATGCAGTGCCAGTATGTAAAATTCCATCAATGTATATTACGAAGTATTGTAAACAAATAGGTCTAGAATATAACATCAGTCTTAAACTGTACACATGTATTGAATAAGTTGAAAGCGTCAATACTTAATAATCTTTGTGAATTTTTTCTGGATGCAAGATAATTTTTCTTCCCTAGCGTCCAAAGTTTTGTTTTAAAATACACTAGCTGAGAGGCAAAATAGCAAGAAAATTCAATCTGCGAAAAATGAATTTGAAAAAACAAATGTTAATCCACTTCATTCCTAAAAACGACGTGGAAAATAAAGTTTATTTGTGGATTTTATTTAAGTTTTACATACAATCTTTCCAACAATGCCTATTTATATATATTTATATATATATATATATATATATATATATATATATATATATATATATATATATATATATATATATATATATATATATATATATATTTGTACATATACAATTGAAAAAAAAACATACACGCAAAATATCCCCACTATGCGTGCGTCATATTTCATGTGATCTTACTTTTGATTTTGTTTAAGTTAATATCTATGGGTTCAAAACATTTCATGTGGTAAATGCTTCATAGTCTGTACTGAACATTTTGAGGCATTTATCCTGATCGAGACAAAATTATGACAAAAATTTTGCACAAATGCCAGTAACAGTTTCAGCATGGACTTATCTATTTGACAACCAATGCTCAAATCAATCTTTAGACACCACCATTATTTCGCATAAGTTACGAAAATTTAAAACCAGTGATTTAGTAATAGAGCTGAAATTCTACAAAATTTGAACCCAGGAATATCATTCCAAAGAAGCGCTTTCCTCTTGACCCTGGTCAATGCCCCAAGTTATGCACCCATTGTTGACCGCTACCCAGGGCATGGTGGTTGAGATAAAGTGGCGAGCCACGTGACATCTGTTACCATCCTTGGCCAGGACTATGACGCCGGCTTCACCTCCTACTTTCTCGTGCATGAACCGCAGAGCGCGAGCAGCTGACTCCTGGGCAGGTACACCTGAGAGAGGGTTGGGACACAGAAACATAGGAATATTAATTTTATTTTTATGATTTAGTTGTAGGTGGAGAGGGAGTCAAAGCAAGAAGAAGGCTGTGGTTGAAAGCTTCGAGACTAGGAAACACAGCTAGAATTACAGACAGCCGTGTATGTCATTCCTGCAGTGATCTTTAGACTGAAACAATGCAAGTATTGTGCAAAGAGGAGCCTGATAGCTCAGTAGGAAAAGCGTGGGGCTGACCAATAGATGTCGTGGATTCGATCCCTGGCTAAACTTTTTAAGGCTTGGCAAACTCTAACCAGTGCTATCAAATGCTTGACAGAAAGAAACTGTGTCTCTTTAAGCTTCTTACGTTAACAAATCAAAGAACCGATATCGTTGCTTTTAGACCAATACAGATTTTGTAAGAACTCTGAGATAGTTTGAAGCATCCACCTTACAACATAAGCTATAGATGAATCCCACACACTAAAAAGACCTTTTAAGAACAATGGTAGATTTGAGATAAAGAGATGTCGCAAGGATAGAATTTTAAAGGGAGTTAACTCAATAATGTAATAACAGCGCATTGACTGACAAAGTTCTCAGAAACTGAAGCCCCTCTATTCTTGCAAGAAGCACAGTCTCAATTTAAATGACCACAAAGGAAACTAAATGTATTTCATAAATGCATGTAAACCGATCTTCATCTTCCAATCATCGTCCAAAATGCTTTAACGTGTATATTACAGCAGTGCCTGTATCATGGTAAGGGTGACCAGTTGATCCCCCCCCCCCTCCTCTTCCTCTCTCTCTCTCTCTCTCTCTCTCTCTCTCTCTCTCTCTCTCTCTCTCTCTCTCTCTCTCTCTCTCTCTCTCTCTCTCTCTCTCTCTCTCTCTCTCTCTCACCTGTCTCCAGGAGCTCAGCAGTTCTTCTGGCCAAGCAGACTTTCATGATGGACTCTCCATCCCCCGTCGTGGAAATGGCTCCAACGCTCGAATCAGCATACGCCCCTGCTCCTGTCGAGTGGATGCAGAGAAAATCAATGGAGAGAATGTGGCAGAAAGCTTTACGATTGCGTATGTCTACAGATCGGTGTTAGGGTACCGATTTTGAAAAGCTTAGCTAGGGCAGACATGTAACTGGTCCCTTAGTATCAAGCTGCCCAGCCAATACCCATTGTGAGAATATACATGGGATGTTACAGGGATTGTGATGTGGAAATCACAAATACGTCTCAACGCTCTTTATCATCTCTTAAGTTTGTAAACGCCTATCCTTATTTCTGAAACTTTGTTTAATCCATATGAACAGAATATTTGTTTCATTCCTCTCTCTCTCTCTCTCTCTCTCTCTCTCTCTCTCCCTCTCCCCCCCTCCTCTCTCTCTCTCTCTCTTTAGAATAAATATTAATAGTGCTAATAGGTTTTGATCGTTGAAAATCATAATCCATAAAACAAAATTTTTTAACCAACTATGTTTGCTCATCCAGACATTTTTCAAATGCATATGTCAAACAACACAAATATAACCACACGCTCTACGGAATAATATCTACATGCAGTACCTATAAATGTCTTGGATTCGATGTTCGTTCATTTAAAGGCCCATAATGAAGTGACAATCATACGTAGGTGAGCGTGGTTCTGTGGCTGTTTAGGTGTTCATGATTTCGCTATATGTAAAGTAAGGACCTTCAAATAAACAGCAATTTTTCCGCTTTTGTAGCAAAATCACACGAGTTCAATAAATCCGGCCGTGAAACTAAAAACTGGTGTTGTTGTTTTTCTAATTACAAAACTATCTGGCGCTACAGACAAATCACAAAAGGTCATTTTGCAGCCTCAATGTAGACCGCTGAAGACTTTGGGGTTGAAAAAAGATGTAATTATGACGTTAATTATCAACAACAGTCACTTTACAGCTTAGCCCATGTTTGATGTCGAACAATTTAGGAACTATAGCTATGTCAAAATACCCCGATAAAGTCTTTGATGGGCAATAATCAATTTATTTGGGTTAAGATAAATTCTGGTAAGGTGAGTCGAAAGGAGTATTTAAAAAATTGAAGAAGGAAATATGGTTGGTAAGAAGTTGGTAATAACCAGTGGTGGAATGCAGTTTTAAAAAGAGAATGAGGACAAAAAGAAAAAAAAACAGAAAAAAGCGCTATAAAAAATTCTCGAAATCGGTGGGAAAGAGATATCTCAGTTTCACAGGGAAAAACTAAAAAAACAAAACTTTTCTGATTTAAAAAAAATTATAACCACCACCAACACAAAAACAAAAATAAAAACAAAGAGACAGAGGAGAGGGAGAAAAGGAAGAAGAAGAAGAAGAAGAAGAAGAAGAAGAAGAAGAAGAAGAAGAAGAAGAAGAAGAAGAAGAAGAAGAAGAAGAAGAAGAAGAAGAAGAAGAAGAAGAAGAAGAAGAAGAAGAAGAAGAAGGAGAAGAAGGAAGAAGAAGAAGAAGAAGAAGAAGAAGAAGAAGAAGAAGAAGAAGAAGAAGAAGAAGAAGAAGAAGAAGAAGAAGAAGAAGAAGAAGAAGAAGAAGAAGAAGAAGAAGAAGAAGAAGAAGAAGAAGAAGAAGAAGAAGAAGAAGCAGAACAACAACAACAACAACAACAATAGCGGATGGTTTGGAAAATGAAAGCACTTTTTTTACACAAAACTCACCAATAATAGGTGAATCTCCCACTCGGCCTGGGAGTTTAGCTGTCGTTCCTCCAGTTGATGTAGCGGCAGCTACGTTACCGTGTGCGTCCATGGCAACGGCTCCTACAGTATCACAGCCGGGAGGTAAATCCGAAGCAGTCCTACCAGAGTACACATAAATATATATATACATATATATATATATATATATATATATATATATATATATATATATATATATATGTGTGTGTGTGTGTGTATATATATATATATATATATATAATTAATATACATATATATAATATATACACACACATATAATACAAATACAAATATATATATATATATATATATATATAAATGTGCACATAATTTATTATAACGAACAATATAAAATAACAAAAAAATAGTATAACTACCATTGTAAATGCAATTTGAGCAAGCTAATGTTTATACAGAATCAGAAAAGGAGTGAGGACTCCAAAAAAAAAAAATAACAAAAAGACTATAGATAAATGGATTTCCTATGGTCTTATCCTTAATGTTATTGCTCAGGAAATAAAGCCATAGTTACAGTGCGTTTGAAAGAGTCAGTAACAGGAGCAATATTTACCGGTGTTTCTAAAAGATTTCGTTAATGATGCAGGTTATGTACAGTTTTAAACAATTTGTTTTGATGTTAAAACCTCGATATATGTTAAAAATAAAGCAATATTATGACCTGTTGCAACCGAACCAAAAAAAGAAAGGTTAAACGTTCAGGGGCGTGTCTTGAAAAGAACTAATCAAGCATTTATGAATTTGTTCTTTCAAACGCTAAATACATATACTTCTTTAAGTATTTTACCTTTCACTTTCAGCTCATTCTTCTCTTTCACCTTTTCTTCTGCTCATCCTCCTGTTTTCCCTCCTCGACATTGTTCCCCTCTTTTTGTTTTCTCCTGAACTTTTTAGTTTCTACTATTTCGTCTCCATAAGTCCTCCCCTCTCCTAAGTCCCCCACAACATTTCTTTCCTCCTTTACCACCTTCCTCGTTTCTCCTTCTCCTTTTCATTCTCCTCCTCCTCTTTATCCTTCTCCTTTTTGTATCTTTTCTTTTTCACATTTCTCTCGTTCTTCATGTTCTTTTATTTCTCCTTTCTCTTCTTCTCCTCAACCTCATCCTTTTCTTCTTCTTCTTCTTCTATCGTTTATAAAGATGTACACGTCAAATTGACGGCTACCTCTGAGAAGCGGCAGGTAAAGAGGATGCCTTATCAGTGAGGACAGCTTTCTCCCAAGCTAAGCGCATCCCTGGCACAATTAGCTGACTGTCAGGGACTGGGAGGATACCTTGACTCTCCATGAAATCTTGAGCTCCTTCGCCCGTTAAAAGGCAGTGGTTGGTCTGAAATTGAGTTACCATCTAAAAAAAATATCTTTTCAAATATAGAATAAATAAAGACAAAAACTGACTGGTCGTGTAAATGCGACTAGACTGTTCTAAAGATGATAATTTTATCGAATGAGTAAGGGGCGAGAGTAAAAAGATAAAAACAGAGGTCTCAAATCTATTGGAGACATGAGTAAGCCTATTTTTTTTACGATTTCCATCTTCAATCTTTTTCTTGGCTCTGTTAAGAAGAGCTTGAAAGTTAAAGGGTTTTTCATCAAGCGAGAATAGGAGTGTTCGGTTGACGCCCTAAATTCAGGATTACTTTATAAGCTATACGGTAACCATTTCCAGAGATGATGTGTCAGAAAACAGTCGATTAAATAGCACTCAAAGTTTTGGAGTGCTGCGCTTCAAAGAGCCTCGAAAGCAAACAAACAGCAATTTTAAATAATAAACTTCCCCTGTGTCTCTATCAGTCTCATACTCATTGACAGAACAAGAACAAAAACAGCGAAAACGGCACAAAAGCAGCACAATTAGTGTCACACATAAATTACTGGTTTGACTCGGTAACCGGATTCACAAATTTAGAATGGAATCTTCTTTTCTGTGTTGAATTGTAAACAATGTAATTTCTTTGTATCTATCCTTTGTGGTATGCAAACCACAATTTTCATTTTAGATGCATAGTGAATAAGTTTAAAGGTTTCCATTGCACCAGGGGTGAGTCTATTCTCGGTTAATGGAAAGTATTACAATAATAAAAATAATGATATGCTGGGAAAAGGATTTAATTGTTACCATTCACCGAAAATATAACAGTTACTTGAATTTAATGTAAAAGACTGCACAAAAAGATCCATATCCTTTCAATTATACACAATTGGCAGAACTTGCCAAATAAAACAGCCGTGACAATTGCAAAAAAATTGCTTTTTTTTACCCTTGCCATATTATACATGTATATCTATACTTATTTATTGTTTTATCTATCCTCTTTCTTGCCGTCCTTCTCTCTTTTTTTTTATTTATATCTTATTACTCCCCATCTTTCCCGTCCTCTCTCTTCTTTTGATTTCTCTTTTTCCTCTCTAATGTATTGGGCTTAATAGTGCACTGCAGGCCGAGTTAGCTCTATGATGCAGAGAAATAAAACAATTGCTGTATGCATAATGCTATCACACGCAATATTTTTTCGCTATTCAATTCCAATCCTTTCTTACTGCTTTCTTCTTCAACAATATGTAATAATTGTGCAAATCTTCTTCATTTACTGCAATTAATACAGTGTCATCAGCATACCTCAAGTTGTTTACGTTATGCCTTCCTACTTTAATTTCTGGGTATTCTTAATCTTCTAGGTTTCGCATAATAATTTCACTGTAGAGGGAGAAATGGTCTGGGAAAATTACACATCCTTGTCTGATACCACGTTTTTTTTAATGAGCTGATTTTCCCATCAACCCGCATAGCTGCTGTTTGGTCCCAGTACACGTTTTTTATCTCTCTTTGGTCTTTTCCATCTATCTTCATCTGCGATAGTTGTGTGATTATCTCAACATATCGTACACTGTCAAATGCCTTTGTATAGTCAATAAAACACAGAGAAACATCTTTTTGTACTTCCAAAGCTCGTTTAGTTATAATTCGAAGGGTATAGATGGTATTTGTTGTACTTTTCCTCTCTACAAAGCCACACTGCTCACATACTACTTCTGGTTGCTGCCTCGCATCATGATTATTTTGAAAAGTATTTTGGTGGTATGGCTCATAAGTCTGATCGTTTTGTGCAATTCACACTCTGTTGCCCCTGGTTTTTTTTTTTTTATAGATCTGGAGATGTCTTGTGAAATCTGATCTGTGATTTCATTTAGTAATATTGTGATCTTATCTATTCCATAGTCTTCAAGTTCTACTGTCTGAGACTGTTGCTTTGCCTAATCTCATCTTTCATGACAGTTGGACCAGCAAAATTATGCTTCATTACATTGTAATCCTTTCTGTGATCTTCGAACAGTTCTTTAATGTACTCTGTTCATCTGTCTAGGACGTTTTCTTTTTTCAAAATGATATCACCGTTTTTTGAAGGTTCTTATCTTTGCAAAAGCTAAGAGGAAACTAGATCTAGTTATTCATGATTACAGAGCGAGAATGCTGATCTGTACAGGAAGCAAGGAAACTTTTCACCTTGCGTAACGAGCCACAAAAGACATAACAATGTTGTTTTCATTTTATTTTAAAATAAATATAAAAAACCGCACATCTGGAGACAATATTTTTAATTAAGCGCATTTCTCAAAGCTCATAAGATATTAAAATGTCTTTATTGTGGTAATAATAATGTTATAGCCATAACGCCCACATGCTCTGAAGTGGGTTTGTACATCACATCCAAATTATTTTTTTTCTAAATAGCACAATGCAGGCCCGATCATACCTTAAAAACTGTTTCATGCAATAAAACTAATGAGCAGTTTTTAGAAATTTGAACTTTAAATAAGAAACAATGTTTGATTTTTTGAGCGATATTCGAAACAAAATCATAGGAATCCTATTTTCGGATTATATTTTGTAATACAGCGGTCGTGATTTTATTTAAAATATTCATCAACTTTCACTTTTCAAATTGAGTTTCGAAATTGGGGATAAAATCTTTAATACCGGTAGCGAAAGTGTACAATCAAAGACACAAGGGGAGGAAAACGCATAATTATGTACCTTTTCCATGACAAGCCGGGCCACTCGTACCGGGTTGGGGCATCCTCGCACTCCACACACTGCCCCACTGGACAAGGTCCGCCCGTCTATCACAATGGCGTCCATCTCGACGTTGCCTTTTAAGTTTAACACACTTCCATGTCCTGCAGTACCGGTACAAGGACAGCTTTACAAGTTCATAAATACCGCCGGGGTTCCACTTTTCGTTTTCTCTCTCTCTCTCTCTCTCTCACTCACTAACTCCCTCCCTCTCTCTCTCTCTATCTCTCTCTCACTCCCTCCCTCTCTCTCTCTCTCTCTCCCGCCCCCCTCACCCTTTTTTGAATGAAAAATACACACACACACCCAACCCCCCAGAGAAATCGTGGTATTGGTATGTTGATAAAATGAAATTCAAATTACTCCTAGCGGCAAATCTGTAGATGCTCTTAGCATATCAGCACATAATTATCTTAAACCCAAATCCTTATAACAGCAGCCTCTCTAAAGGTTCTGTTGTCTGCTATTGAAGCAACATAATTTAAAAATATGTGAAGTGCCTTTGGCAAACAAACGTTTGTGCATGCCATCGATTAAGGGAAAAAAAGTGAATCCCAAAGAAAATAGGGAAAGAATATCAACAAACCAGATATTCCGAAGCTAATCATAATCATTCTTCTCCCCCCCCTCCCCTTAAGTTGAATAAAATGGAACAAAAAGAAAGAAAACATCATATACTAAAATATTACTTCATGATGCATGTTACTTTGTCTAAAAGATGGGTTCATTTATAAATGAAACATTTATTATTGAATAAAAATTTTAGTACTTAAGAACAGGTCCACTTCACTGGGGAAATAAAATTACTTTTATAAGATTCCTTTCCCCATTCTCGTAATTCGAAACGAAATTCGAACCCTAAATCACGAGGAAACAATTTCAATTAAAAAATTCGCGATTCTGATTACACCTTATAATTCACTCAGCTAAACTAGTAAAAAGTGCATTTAATCACCAGTGTTGAACAAGGGGTTGTTCTCCAATGCGATGACCGCTGCCTCAACAGCGTCCAGAGCACTTCCGCCTCGAGCCAGTTTGGCGTGACCTTGTAATGTCGCGTCCTTGACCCCTGCCAGGTAAGGCTCCCTTTTCTTCCACTCTGAGGGATGAGTCCCTGCACCTCCATGGACGATGATCGCAGGCTCAAACATTGTGCCAAAATCAGTTCTCCATTATTTCATTGGTTTTATGGTTATGAAATCGTTCTGCTGAAAAGAAAACAAATATATGGATTCTTAGAAAAACGAATCAATTGAGCATATTCAAATAATAGAAGTAAAAGAATAGTTGTAAGCAATTAGTCCATACAAGCATGTATATATATATATATATATATATATATATATATATATATATAATATTATGTCACATGAATGAGAACAAAATAATTGCCATGTAGCAAATCACATTCCCTGTATATTTTCATGTTTTCGTAAGTAATGAAGCCGATAGAGGTGAAACGTCACGATGTGATTTTGAATTATGTCATCATCTTTTCCCTATAAGTTAAGGTTGGGTGATTTATTTCTTCTTCCACCCTTGTATACAACTGTTCTTTGGACTTAAATATAGTTACGCCCAAGAGTTAAGTATTTTTTTTAAATTCTACTATTGCTACTGCTGCTGCTGCTGCTGCTACTACTACTACTACTACTACTACTACAACTACTACTACTACTACTACAACTACTACAACTACTACTGCTACTACTACTACTACTACTACTACTACTACTACTACTACTACTACTACTACTACTATTAGTACTACTATTTCTGCTGCTGCTTAAGGCAAAGCTCATGCTGCAAAACTTGAATGCTTTATGTTTTAGCCATTAATGTACAATATGCCAACTATTAATGTAAAATGTACGCAAATGATTTATCCGTGAAGCGAATGAGAGTAGGCAAAGGAATCGTTCAAATTTACCGATATATTATCACAAATACACAGATCTGACAAAAGCATGATAGGGGCTTGTGGTTAACGGAACTGGATAGTGAGCAACCTTCACCTGGAGTGAATTGCTTCTTGCCTCCCTGTGATAACAGCAATTCATACAACTATAATTATCATGTGTAGAGCTTACATCTAGGTTATGGTGAGATTTACGAATATACAGCATCAACCACCCTGCTTAGATGTCTGTCTCGATGCTTAATACCTTTGGGCTCTCATGAATTTTGTATCATTGGTAAAGCCACAACTTCAATCTAGATCTAATGCAACCACTTTGAATTAAAATGGATCTCAAATGATATGCTTATCGAAATTGGGACGTTTACATTATTTTTTTTTCTCTTTGATCAAACTATAGCTTTTCTCTTGTCCTTTTATTACAATTAAACCCCACACCTGAACTGAAAAGGTTTTTTGGGCAAACCCATCTTAATAAAGTCGAAAGGAAAAATGGAATGCGACGGAAGAGTCCGAAATATTATTTAGCCCTAGCTCATGACGTCTGTGGATGAAGTTATTTCCACATCCAATAACTGTGCCTATTTTCTAACCGTCCTTCGGACTCGAAGTCTTTTTTTTCCCGTCATATTTTTGGGGACCATTTTATTTTTCACATAGAAGATTAATTTGGTGAAAATGTGTTCAAAATAATTGACATTCTGTATGAATGGTGCATCGCTCAGATTTTTCAAGCGCTTCTTCATTACTATTGTTCTAGATTTCAGGATGCAGTAGATACCAGCTATAATATATAAGCATGTACGTCAAAAATACGTCTGTTGTGTAACGATAGCAGGAAGACTTAGATTAGATTCCCAAGTAGGCTAATAGGTCATGACGCAGCTGTCAGGTAAAAATAGTATTAGCACAGCGGTGTACACATTATGAAACAAGCAGATTTGACTTTATCCATTAAATTAACATCAGGATACATTGATTGTCAGAGTGAGGTCTAGTAAGGACACATGATGTTGCACCGCATCTAGCGTAGTTTCAGCAGGCTACGCAATTTGTTTCATCATTATGACTATTTCCTGCAGTTTTCAGCCATAAGTCGCTGGCGCCCTAATATATCACAAAGAGAGCGAGAGTAGTAGTAGTAGTAGTAGTAGTAGTAGTAGTAGTAGTAGTAGTAGTAGTAGTAGTAGTAGTAGTAGTAGTAGTAGTAGTAGTAGTAGTAGTAGTAGTAGTAGTAGTAGAAGAAGTAGTAGTTGTAGTAGTACTAGTAGTAGAAGTAGTAGTAGTAGTAGTAGTAGTAGTAGTAGTAGTAGTAGTAGTAGTAGTAGTAGTAGTAGTAGTAGTAGTAGTAGTAGTAGTAGTAGTAGTAGTAGTAGTAGTAGTAGTAGTAGTAGTAGTAGTCGTAGTAGTAGTAGTAGTAGTAGTAGTAGTAGTAGTAGTAGTAGTAGTAGTAGTAGTAGTAGTAGTAGTAGTAGTAGTAGTAGTAGTAGTAGTAGTAGTAGTGATAGTAGTGGTATTAGAAGTAGTAGCAGTAAATCCGAATAGAAAGCAAAAACACCACAATTAGAGGATAATTTGGTAATTATAAAGGACGCGCGCGTGTGTGTGTGTGTGTACATACATAGTATAATACAAGGTCTAAAAGGGAATATGCACACAACTTATAATTTAGGGACAAAAAAGAAATAACAAAACTATAATCAATATAACATATAAACGTTTCACTTTGTAAGCTTCTTCAGTATTAATATGAAATAGAGAGAGAGAGAGAGAGAGAGAGAGAGAGAGAGAGAGAGAGAGAGAGAGAGAGAGAGAGAGAGAGAGAGAGAGAGAGAGACAGACAGACAGACAGACAGACACACACACACACAAACACACAGAGAGATAGAAAGAGAGAGAGAGAGAGAGAGAGAGAGAGAGAGAGAGAGAGAGAGAGAGAGAGAGAGAGAGAGAGAGAGAGAGAGAGAGACAAAGAGAGAGAAGCATATTAGCATAGTAGTGAGATGATAAATAGGAATATACCGAGTACAGCTCTAAATTTGGACAACTGAATGGACATTACCTACAGCAGTCGAGTGCTTTACAAAATCTCCATATTAACCCTTCCGTTGCCGAGACATCTTATTACTTGCAAGGGACAATCATTTTCTCTGAGTTTTAGCTTTAAAATAAGTAACGCTCGAAGCAAGCTGTGAGTAATTAAAAGTTATCAAGAGCATTGTAACCTTTTTTGCAAAATCGATCACAAGTGATGGAATTAGAAAAAAAAATCGGTTGCAAAATAAGAAAAAAAAAACCCAGACGACCGCATTTTACTTTCGGCTTAGGGCGGCACTGAAAAGTTGACGTTAACTTGCAGGGCATGACTGCTTGATTTAAAATCTCTGAGTGGACTCAAAAGCTAGAAATTCTGATAGGTGTCTCTAAACATGGATAACCTTAAAAGATTGAACATATTGAAAATCGTATTATAAACAAATTGCACAGGTACCATTGAATAATAAAAAAAAGTATTGGGGTCACTTGTTGACTTTAATTGTGAAATCAAATGCAGAAAGCTTTTGTTCGATTATACCTTCTTCCACCATGAGTGCTTAATACATTACGTCGGATGGATGAAAAGCATAATAATCAGTAATTGATTAAGACAAAAGATAATTATAAAACACAAAAGCTCATCGATAAATAATTTTTAAAAATTTCAAGTAATAATCCACTAGTTGTCAGTCCGTTTCAAAAACGTTGATCTCTGCGACTTCTCTTCCAGCCTTTATTTCCATACAGTAAGTTTATGTAGGCCTACCGACTAGGCACAACCTTTAAAATGATAACTCAACTTCGTTAAAATAAATTAGGCATTGAAAATGAAAGTTTTCTTTTTAAGAGAGTTTTAAAGCCGTGCGTGCATATTAGTGTTCCATTTGCCTTACCTTACCACGTTCTAGAATTTGCATAATTCTGTCGTTACGATTCCATGCACTTTAATATTACAACAGGACCGAATGCAACTTAAGTTTAATCCAACCTATATAGTACTTGAATCTCCCTGTTCTATTTCGATATGTTTGTTTAATGCAATGTTACTGACAATAGGTTTACATCTATGTCAAGACGACCGGCAGCAGAAAACATTAGCAGAGTGCACACACTAGATCAGGTCAAGAATAGAGTGTAATCAATTGTACACCTCAATGGCTGTGTAAGCAAGGATGCTCCTTTCCTTGCTTCACTCATTTAATCTTTATGAAACAGCAAAAAGAATATGGGCAGCCTGCATTTCTTATAGAGGTTAAAAATAAAAATAACTTATACACATAAACTGGAGAGAAGAAATTTAGTTGTTTACATTGTGGGTGTCTAAGCCTACAGTTTTTGTGGCCTTTAATAGTAAGCATAATCTAATGCAAGCTAGCCAGGAGGCCTTCAGCGACACACTTGTGGAAAAAGAGAGAGAGAGAGAGGGAGAGAGAGAGAGAGAGAGAGAGAGAGAGAGAGAGAGAGAGAGAGAGAGAGAGAGAGAGAGAGAGAGAGAGAGGATGTCATAAGCTTATGATCAAATCGAGAACTGATGTGAATGGGATAATTTATTGATTTGCATACATCCAGAATGGAGATTTATTTCTATATATTGTCACTCACATCAGAATTTTAGATGAAACAGAATTGAGTTTCAAAAAGATATCTTAACTTGATAATGATATATCCAATATTTGAAATTGTGTTAAAAAAGAATCAGTTTCTACATGATTAAAAATCGTCTAGTAACCAATTTTAATTCGCTTTTTCGTTCTAACAAAACCCGGAACCCCCAACCTCTTCCTCTTTTCTTTTTTTAATTATAGATGTTGATGATAGACAAGACCGCTGTTTCTTTGTTCAAATAAACTTTATTCAAAATGATCACGGTTCTGAAGCCCAAGAAGAGTACTGAGTAGCACTATATAAACTAGCAACACACTAGATTCTAGATGACATGGGAGTAAATTAGTACGAGCATGATTCGGTTAAATCTAAATGAACAATGATGCTCTAATATAGATCTAGATCTACGACTATGAGTATGATTCAGTTCACGGATTAAAATAAGGATGTAATGTATTGACAGAAACATGAGAGGTAATATAAATTATGATTGATACTAGATCTACGAATGATTTATGAAATGTAGCTGGATTAGTACCGATTCCGAAGGAGAACTTACAGATGAATGAAGTGAAATGTTTCTTCTGTTTACAACCACGATGACATTAGATTAGAGCAACCATTTTGGATCAAGAGTTCGGGAGTAATGTCCCTTGAGTGGAACTGTCTACAGAGATGGGTCGTAACCCATTAGATGAGACGTAAATCTCAATATCTTATGAATGAAATAACATAAGAACAAACACCAATACTCAAACAATTCTTTGATGAAATCTTTTACTGATCAGGATGTAATCGGTCTGGTTTCTTCTTCCATCACCTGTGCTTTTCCATGTCCATTTCCTTCTTTTGGTTGCTGGAACTATGCGTTTCCTACAATAAGGTTAATCGCATGACACCATTCAACTAATTTTTCTCCTCGCATGTTTTTGATGCCCAGTCCACAAGGTCCTATCACATTTTTTTCTTTCCCTTCTTCTACTTTTGCATTAAAATCGCCCTTGATGATAAGAGGGTCCTGCTTTCCGCATTGGGTTTGCTTGCTCTAGATCTTCAAAAAAAATTTCTTTGTCCTCATCGCTACTAGTTCATGTTAGTGCGCATATTTGAATTATGTTAAAGTCTAATGGTTTTTCTGCAATCTTTAAAAGTTAAACTACCTCAAAAGGTATTACACAAGTTAAAACATGTGCACAGACTTTTCTTAATAAATTTTGATCTATATCGTTTTCTCTAAATATTTCCACATAAGTATCTCTTTCTAAAGCAGCTAGAGAAAACCATGGCGGAAAAACGTTTCTGCCACCATCTTGTTTTGTTTTCGTAGAAACAACTGATAATTCCTCAAAGAGTGGCACGTTTTACACTTATACAAAACGGATGGGATGATTTTTTTTATTTATCATTATCAAAAAATGGAACTGAGAGATTTGTTTCTCTTCTCTAGCTCTTAAAACAACAGCAACATTTCCCCTTCTCATGTAGACATAGTTAGAGCTTTGTGCAAATAGTAAGGGCTAGTCTTTCCTTTATAGCTTATTTTATTTTATGGAGTTACATTCTTTCCTGTCAAACTAATACTTTGGTATTAACTGACTTGTTGATGGTGTTGTTGAATTTTTTTAACGATTGGATATATCTGCGAAAATTCATTCTCACGATATCATGAATAGCACAGTGAAAGAAAACAAGAATGCAACTGACAACAATATTGCCCTTTATGCTTTAATTGAAGTCATATATAATCATAACAGGTTATTTTATAATAACAAGATAAGCAATGGCATCAAAAGACTGATGCTTCAGTATATACGTACATGGAATAAAATTGGTAGACCCAAAAGAGGTATATTGGTTTGGTTGACATAACAGACCAACAGAGAAAAATGCTTTTCTACAAGTGCCATATAATTGTCCTAATATAAGACTTTCATATCACTGTAACACCTCACAAATACTCTCAACATATGTCGCAAATGGTACAAAATGTCTCAAAGGTCCATATATTCATACCAGTCCCTACCTTTAACCAAATATCTTCATATTTAAGTCGTAAATGAGGAAAATGACAAGGTATAATAACACAGGGAAACAAATGCCGAAGATGTCAGCTGAGTATATTTCCACATCCTTTCGCCAGGAATCTCTGTGAGGCTTGCTCCAATATCACAGACAAAGACAACAAACTTTCATCTATTTCTTTAGATGGCTTTGCTCTTCAACATTCTCACATACATAGATGTAAGACAAATTAATTAAAAACATAAAGGAAAACATCAGGACTTTGAGAACAAAATAAACATAAACACTTTAAACCTATGAATTTATTATTCTCTAACATTGCTA
The DNA here is from genome assembly GCA_033675545.1 of Elysia crispata. Taxonomy (NCBI): domain Eukaryota; kingdom Metazoa; phylum Mollusca; class Gastropoda; family Plakobranchidae; genus Elysia; species Elysia crispata. The sequence goes on along the minus strand of JAWDGP010004990.1, from coordinate 212,215 downwards.
TATTTAAACATTGAGCCCACAAATTCTGAATAAACAAATGTTAATATGAATAAACATAGGCACCTAACTGGCCCTCTGTTTTGCAAATTTTTTGACAGGAAGAGAAGTGAAATATGCTATTTAAATACTTAAAGATGAGTAGCATGTTTTATTCAAACAATATAAAATCACGTTATGGTAATATTCATCATTGTGTTATCAGGGTGAGTTTTTACAATGTTTTAAAAGTGTCAAGAATACGACTTAATATGGGTGCTGAAGATTGGTTTTTTTTTATATTTAAAAAAAATCCATGATAAATGTATTGTGAAAGGTAGTGAGCAAAATTAAAGCCTTAAAAGTATTTAAAAAAAAAAATGAAAATGAAATCTAGAGTAGCTTCTAATCAAACAATATAAAAACGCTGGAAGGAAATGCTTAATTTTTTTTTTCTTTAAGTACTTAAAACTACACAGTACGGCTATCACTAACCGTTAAGTGGATTTATAGCCTGAAAAAACTTTATTACCTCATTCATACTCATATACTTGAAATTTTAAGCTAAAGATAAAATCTTGATTGTAAACATTTTCAGTGGATATCAAAACAAAGGCCATTATAAAATATGAAGCTGAAAAATTTTTAATGCTTGCTAAGTATAATCATTTTTTGTTACACCGTTACATTGTAACAATGCATGTTCCTTTTAACTTAAACAAATGGTTAAAAAACATTTAACTCCCTTTTTTATAGGCAATGTCTGCTGCTGAAAAATATAATACAACAAACTCAGAAAAACGTGCAGTCTAAACATAAAAATATATTAAAAATAACGAGTTTCTCAATAACAGAAACAGGATGGAAAAAAATATTTGTAGCTACCTTCAAGCATGATTGCTCATATCAGCAGAGATCATAGAATTTAAGTATTGGATAAAAAAAATCCCAAGTTCCAGGATACAAAACAAAAACATATACTATTTTTTAACATTTAATAAACCAAGAGTAATGAAATAATGAGAAAATAGGACCTCAGATCAGAACGAAAAAATATGTTATGTATAAGCTATGAAAAGGCTCTATGTGAATTCTTACGAGTCAAGATTTAAACAAACAACAACTCAATAATAATAAAAAAAACATAGCCAGCACAAAAAAATGAAGCAAGACATGTCTGTAAACATGAAGCAACATATTATTAAAAGAAAGGAAACGCATTGCTTCAAATATAAATGCGCAAAGGAGCATGTATTTACTATAGAAAAATTCTGCAGTCTCAATTTACACAAAAATATCTGTGTCATCAACTATTGTAATAACCATCGGTTTCTTCTAAATCATTGAAATATAAATAATCAATTTTTCCTATGCTTTGAAGACAAAGATTCAGTACTTTATGGACATAACTTTCTAGTACATAAAAAAAAAAACAACAAAACAATCCAAACTGAGATATCAAGATTTGAAGCAAGGGAAAAAAAAGATCCGCATTTTAATTAGAGAAAAAAATGTTTTGCATCATCTATCCCTTCATTACAGATTTTAGTAACTGTGTTGGAATGTCAATATTTTCCCAAGAAATTAGCCTGATTTTAAATGATATATTAAAACAGAAAAAGAAATGATGAAAAACAAACCAGACAAAAAATAAGTGACCTGACCTCTTAGTGGTGTCTTACTTTGGCATATGTTTGCTGCCTTTAAACTTCAAAATCCTTAAATCTTTAAAAAATGCATAAAAAACAAAACAAAACAGTTATTGTGACAAGCATTCGTTTTGGCCTAAGTGTGCTTCAGTGGCATCAAAGGGGGTTCTGTATTAAAGAAATCTTCCTCTAATTTTTGTAATCTCTTCCAACTGAAGAGAACATTGTAAGTCATTTCTGGATCTTGCATGAATTTCATATCCTACTTTGAGTATATACACCCCAGCATTAAATAAGTGCAGGATCAAATGATTTAACAAAATCCTTTCTTCACTGTTAATAGTCACCTGCTTTTTCTGGAATTGAATAAGCTGAAATAATTCTGAGCGAGGAAATGTATAGAAATACCATCGAATCAACCATTATTTGATCTTATTTGCAGTGACATTGTCTAGCCTGGGGCTTCAGCCCCACCCTATTGTTTTTCAATTTCATGCACTTAATTTTCAAATAGCAGATATGAAAGAATGATAACCATCATCACCAACTGAAGATTGCGGGCTAGATGTATGTCTTCATTGTTCTTACATGTGGTTTATAGATCTAAACAAGATATCCCCAGTAATCCTTCGATGCGATATAAACGTCTCACTCTTGCAAAATAATTGTTCAAAGTATTTTTACAATGCTTACTACAAGCTCTCGTTCAGACAAGCATGGCACTCCTGTATGCAAGTAAGAAGGTTTTTTATTGGTCTGTCCCTTAAACTAAAAAAAATTATGTTCCCACAAGTACAGTTAACATTGTTGCTTGGGTTTAGCTGTGCCTTGTCAGGAAGAATGCTTGGTGCCATTTTACACCACTTTGGGGCTCAAGCCCTAAAATTTAATGACTTTGCCTATTGGCTTCATACATTGACCTCGATAACTTTCCAATGTGATGATCATCTCTGTGACAGAGTGATCCAGATGTTATACATGTTTACAATTCACTTGATAATAAAAGCATCTGAGAAACTAAGGTACCCTTAAAATGTTATGAAATTGTAATTCTATGTTTTTATACATGGCGACCCAATGAATAGAGCTGACTATTAATTTTAAAATACCTTCAGTTCTCTAGCTCATGACAAAACGCTTTTGGACAAATTTAAACAATTACCGATACATTACTTATGTTACCTAACAAGTAAAATGGGACAATAAAGTTAGCCTTATTAAGTTAAGATGAAATTGTTCAGCCCCACTTAAGTCCCAATCCCAAACTTAATTGAATCTCCTTCCCTGCTCTGAGCATCAACAAATATTGCCTGGTCACTGGCCCAAGATTTACAGAGCCCTCTCTTTATTCTTCATGTCACCCCAGCTCAAGAAATCTAAATCGACTTATCTAGGTTGAACAGGGAGATGTAATAAAGCGATCATTGAAGCTGCATAGGGCCTTTCTTTTTAAATTCTGCAAAACCAAAAAGGAAAAACTCCATTGCTTCACTCCAAACCAAAATGCTTTCTAATAAGTTTTACAGTCCCTCAATTTCCCCAATATTCTTATAAATAGATCTACATAGAGCACAGACACATCTAGATGTTGGTGCATGAAGGTCAGTACATGTCTTCCTACTTATATACTGCAGCTCAATTTAACCAGTCTGTAAACAAGATCAATAAAGGTTTTAAAATAAACATGAAAATCATTAGGCACAGCCAGGCCTTGGTTTCTTCAGTATCTTCCAAATGACTTGGCTGACAATGCAGTGAGTAGCCCTTTTTAAAGATTTTACTAAATTCTATTGAGATAAAGTTACATACATGTTTCTATCAGCCCACAAAATAATTATGGTTTAAACATACGCGCAGTGGGGGCCAACGTTCCAACTGACCCTCCAACTCCACAATCCCTCAAGTAATATTCAAAACCTCAAAAAGCCTTTTACTTTAAACAAAAATGCAAACAGAAATGTCTAATGACAACAAACTTTAACAAAGCAAAACTAACACTTCATTTAACTTCAAAGAGCAATGCTGGTTTCAATATTTGCAATAAACATCAAAATTTAAAAAAAAGCCCTCATGCGGATATCCTTTACAACTCTCATTATAAATATTCGAAAATTTGGAAGGAAAAAAAAGCAGCAATTAACTAAGTATAATATAGGCTATAGCCCTGATATATTAAGTATTTTGATATGTATGGTTTACAAATTGTAAATACAGTGCATGGAATGTCTTCAATTCTTATTTTACAAACAAATTAACAACAAAAATTTATCACATAAATTTCTAAATTATCCTGGTAGGGAAGAAAATCTCTGGACTTTTTTTTACTGAAGTAAGTTGAAGGTTTCTGAAATCAGCCTTAGTAGTGTAAAACAAACCTAGCGGTAACAGTGATGATCAATGCTGCAAAATAATACCAGATCTGCACACCTGGTCATTCTGAATACAGCTTTAATGCACTTATGATAACAAAAAAATTGCATGAAGTCAATTATAATCTTGCTATTACCACGCACTTATTCCTCTTTATATTTATAATATAATTATGGATAAAAAAATAAAACAAAAAAAAACCTTTATTCTCACAGCATTCTTTATCGAATATCTGACTCATTTGCACTGGTTACACTGCTTCACTCTTTGTCTCTGCTATCACAAGCTGAATGACAATGATGTATATTATAATTTCAAAATGAGGAAGGAAATGATGTTGACGATGAAATTTCCTCTGGACACAGCGCACATCCCTTTTCAAACCCATCACAATAGTTTTCTTTGTATAATTTGAGAATTGTTCTCACTATGAATGTTGATTTCAATGCTTCTAAAATTAGAAATAAAATGATTTCAGTGATTGTTTTGCATTATTCAAGACCATTCTGTTGCTGCATAAAATCTCAGACACGCAGGCAGTTCAGTATATCAAAGGATTTATTAAATACAACTAATTGTGAATTTGCCAAGCGATCCAGTCTTACCTCATCATCCCAACATAGGCATGATAAAAAAGCATGAATTCAATTATGGAGAAAAGCTTGGACCAAACTTGGCTTTGCGATATCTAATTTTAACATATGGTCAATACCGAAAATAATTTTCTCTATCCTGTTGTAATATAGTTATGCTTGGCTCCCTGCACAAATGCTGCACTTATCAACACCATATCTTCCCACTGTCATCCAAGTAAAAGATAAAGTAAAATACCAAAACCAAATTTCAAGTCATATTTCAACATTGCTGTTTGTCTAAGAGTTTGTCAGACAATCCTTTGAACATTTTCTACCAATGGTTGACTTATTTGTGAGACCAATAAACAATCTTTCACCAGGAACGTGGGGATTTCTTGCGAAAGTTAGGGAGCAAATGTAATGTTATGGCTTACAAATGGAATGTGAAAAATTGTGAACAAAATTAAAAATTGAGCACCAAAAGCTTTTCACCTCATTCTATAGCACAAATATAATGCAAAATGTGTCTTTTGAATGCTTTAAAAGTATCTGATCTACTTTAGATCCTCAAACAAGAAATTAGAAAAATAATATTTTTTTTATATTATACCGGTATCTTATATCTAAAGTGTCAGGAAACTTGAAAATCCCTATCTTATCCAACTTACCTACACAAATCAAAATAATGACAACCAGCTTGAAAAAAAAGAAAGCTAATGCTAAAATGATTCACCAAAAAAATGCCCCCTCAAAGTTAAAAAGCTGCAGGGGTGACTCTCACTCAGATCAAAAGCAAAAGCAAAACAAAATCTATTTTTAAAGGCCACCATGGTAAGCTCAATATAGTCTCAAATATTTTTTGAATATGAGAAACAGTTGAAAAATGCTGATATAAGATTTTATTAATGTATTGAAATGAAACAAATTGAATATAGGAAAAAAAAAAATACAAATAAGGGTAATATGATATGTAAAAAGAAAAAAAAATATTCAAATTTCATATCTGATGAAAAGAAAGCAGTATACAAGCATTACATAGACAAGATAGTTCTGCCATGATATGTCCTCTCCTGGGACAGCAAGGGAAGTAGCCGCCGCTGCTGGAGAAAGCTCAAGTTCACCATTACTCTCCGTGCCGTCAGACTGATTTTCAGGGTTCATTGATCTTTCACACTCACAAACACAGGCATCATGACACTGGCATTGAGGCTGGCTAAACTGGACATCACACTGACTTGTTAAGCAGGATTCTTCATCTCCTTGGCTCGAGACACAGGATTCTTCGTTATCCATGAAAACCAAGGTCTCCTCGTTAGATTTGACACTACTCTCACTGGCAACAGAGGACTGCTCCCTGCGCACTGACTCCTCTTCAGACATGAGGCCATCTCCTCCCAGCCAGCAGTCTGCATGCAGACTACACGCAGACCTGCACTGACAGTGTGCCTGTCAGGAGTTAGTGGAGTCTTCTGCCAGCTGAGAGTTCTCAGGCCGATACCGCCACAGAGACACACAGTCACTGGAGTTAGGGTGGAGGGTGAGAAACATGAAAAACAGCGTGGCAAACTAATGGTGCAGTGCAAATACAAAAACTCTGTTGCAACAGTTTTAAGAAATGTGTTACGTCCATAGCTCAGATTTTATGGCTGTTTTTAGAAGCAAAGAGAGATATATGTTACATTGATTTATTTTCTGTCCTAAAATATTTTTGTTTAACTGACATGTCCCTAGAGCACTTCCAATATGTGGCAACAAGAAGAGAAAAGCAAAGAAGCACTAAGTAATGCTCATATGGCTCTACAGACAGAAAAAAAAACCCACAAGTTTTTTTAATAGTGACTAGGAATGTAGGAGCCACGTGACAGTGGTTTCAGACCCAAGTCACATCTTCAAAACACAAACATTCACCCAAAGCTATTCTAAAGAAATGAATGTTGAAGACAAAATATAAAAAAATTTTTTGCAAATATAAATCTATCACAAGGTTATACAGATAAAGAAGATCTAAGCAAAAAATAAATAACGTGATAAATAGAAGTGTTTGATATCATATAAAAGGCAGACATTATAATGATATGCACAAATATATTGAGAATCACAGAAGAGCAAATTGCACAGGAAAACAAGCAAGACCCAGCCAAGCAGTTAATGAAAGCTTTGTGTTAGATTCTATACAAATAATGACTCACAAAAACCTTGTGCTTTAACAAGACATTGTTGCATGCAAGTTCTAATGGTGCACTTAGAAAATGCTTTTGGCAAATAGATTACATAAATGTCAAAAGCTTTTTAGCTATTTGTTCACACCAAGACGACTATTTTTATGTAATGTTTCTCCTTTTGTATTAAAACAGTGCACGTTTATGATCTTCCTAAAAGTTCACAAAAGATAAAACATCCAACAGAACAACAAAATAAATAATATAGATTGTAAATCTCATGGGATAAATTTTATAAAAAAAAAATTGCTTGGATATGTGAAATGCTGAGAAGTATCTCTATGTCTCGATTAACATTTTAAGCCTTTTATGGACCTTTACAAAAGTACATCAAGAGGCACCTAAAACAATCAAATGAGGATAGCTTGTGGTATACTTGAAATAATAAAACAGACCTTACACATGAATTTGTACAGAATTGTATTTATAAGTTTTAATTGGGGGAAAATTGTGAGAAATAAAACTGCTTTTACAATGAAAGAACACATTGTGGTAGATAATATACGTGGTGGACAGATAAGATCAGATAAGAAAAGATTTACTTTATTCGTCTCTTTTGGGGAAATTCAAAAGGCAAAGTTTTAGGAACAGACACATGCCCAGACTCTCCAAGGGCTGAATGTCTACTTTAGAAAGTAAAAGCACATTTTTTAAGGTCAAAAGTGAAATGAGAAAACAAAACAGATTAGATAGAGGAAAATAAATACTAAATAATATCTCAAGAATATAAAAAAAAAAGCAAATGATATGGATTGTTTGCTATTTCAATGATTTATGAAACACTTCACTTTTTGTAGGATGTATCACTTTCAGTCCCCAACAGCTAAGCATAATTAATGATTTCTTTAGCTAAAACTACTAAATCTCACTGAAAAATAGTATGCTTCCTTCAACCACAAGCAGAGCTCTAAAAATGGCTTCAGCAAAATCATTCATTTCTCCATTTTGTAATGTATGAAAATTTATTAAAATGAATTTCTCACTAAAGTTGAACTGGAATTTCCAACCATTTGAATAAAAATGACAACTAAAGAAGCCATATATATATATATATATATATATATATATATATATATATATATATATATATATATATATATATATATATATATATATATATATATATATATATATATATATATATATATATATATATATATATATATATATATATATATATATATAAGCTATTTTTTGTGCACAAATAAATTGTTTACAAAAACTAATATGTTACATCTTTATTGGAAAGAGTCCATATTGCTCCATATTGTAAAATCAATCCTCATCAGATAATGTTTTGAAATCCTTTATTTTGTCAGATTCAGCTGTTAAAATTAAATGAAATTTCAGATATCAAGTCTAAAATCGGAAAAGGTGACAAAGAGCTGTCAATTCAAGTCCTGTGAACATAATTATCGTTAAATATTTCACAAAAAATGAGACAGAGAGATAAAATAAAAAGCCCTTAAATTAAAATATTAATATATGTATCATTTGCTTTAAATAATAATCTCATCATAGCCTTTCTTTGCCCTATTTATAGTACACACACACACAAACACTCTTACAATCTTCGCTTCAGATTTTCTTTTTTTTTACAGAATTAATCGCTCCTCCCCCACCCCCTAATACAACAACTGTGTGCTATCTGTGCCTGTGTCTGCCAGGCCTGGTGAGATGCGGTGCGTGTGGTGTTGAGCTCCAAACTCGCACGGCCGAGTCACTGCAACCAACGGGGATGGGTAAGAAGATTGGCATAATACATAATTAGCCAGAGGAAACACAACACATAACTTGCAGATCTGCCAACTTTTAGAAAAATCTAAGACTTGCCATCTCCTTAAAAAAGTAAATGATTATTGGAGTTCCACATTGTTTAAACTTAAGCTTTCTACCATGGTTGGCTGTTCTTCAAATAGAAATTCATTAAGGTTACCATGCAAAGCCTAGCATTTCGAAATATGAGGTAGTCAATTTAACCTGTGTGGTCAGTTTGTAAGCCCTTCTAATGATTTAGAGCCAATTATAATACAGCTACGCAAAAAAGTTGGAAAAACCACTTCTGCTCTTTTTTAAGAATAGAATTGAGATTCAAATCCTGATTAATCTACAACAAACAAAAGCTATTTTTTATGATAATTTTCTTTTTAAGGGTCCAAAGATCCTCAAAATTTTTTTTTCTTCAAATCAATTAAAATGAGCCAAGAGGATTTAGCATGTCTATCCTTCATCTGGAAGTTGTTTCCACTTTGACTAATTAGATTCAACTTTACCTAGGTTGTTATCAGTCGCCAATTAATTCACTTCTTCAATGTTATCTTAAAAAAAACATTACATACAAAACAAATAATATTGTGGTCAAAAGTTGGCAAATTTGCAAGGAAAACACAGAGGAGGAAATCAAAGATAGATAATAATAAAAAAAAACAGAACCAGTTTTATGCTGTCAGTAAAAGAGAAATTGAAAGACAGTCCACTTAGTTTGGAATAATTTAAAAGGAGGGAAGTCTAACTTCCAAATAAAAGGCAAAAGATTTTCTAGCTGTTTTTATGGATTTTACACATTGCGTAGCTGGCAATTCAAACTTTAAAAATTCTTCTAAGAAAATAAATTTTCATCCTTACAATTTCATGGAATAGTTTAGTGTGAAATTGCCTCATTAAAGATAAAACCTGTCAGGTTAAGTAACTGCACAAAATGCAAAATTTAATCTCATTTTTAATTTGAAAGAAAAAAAAAATTGTTCATTTAAAACGTAAACTTCATCAGAGAATTTGCAATAACATGATCATATTTAATATTTAATCTATGTAAAAGAAAATTAAGGAACCGCCATTCATCAAGACTTGCCCGCAATGAAAAATTAAAACCAGCGAAGGAAAGAAACAGAATGTTATTTAAAAATTCAAAGGGATCTCCATAGACCTACCTATTGAAAATATATTCATTACAATCAACTGTCACAGAAACATTTGATTAGCCCTTTCTCCTCAAATATAGTTTTTAATAGTAGGTCTGACTCGCTAAAAGTAAAAAAGTAAAAAAGATGGACTTAAAAAAGTTTATCGAATCTGACCTATTTTATGTCATTTTTCGTCATTCTTAAACCTAAAGCAAGAATATTGAAAAAATGTATGGAGCTTACAAGCATTCATTGTTTTTTATTTACATATATATATATATATATATATATTTTTTTTTTTTTTTTTTTTTTTCAAGCCTGCCATGTTTGTCGAAGAAAAATTTGAGTCCAAATGATAAGATTTTTTTTTTATTCTAAATACAAGTATGTTTAAAACACTTCAAAAATTCATTTTATGAAAATCATGGTTGCGAGAAATTCAGTGTGTAGGATTGAGAAAAGTACATAAAAAAAGGAATAAAACTAGCACTTACGCCTTAAAGCAAAAAAGAATCCGTAAGCAGAGATTCATGCCAAAGAAGAGATAAAATGTAAGAAAAAGTCCACACCCTAGAGAACTATAAATATAGCACATAAAGAGGAAGAGATATAGGCGACAATGCGTTTATTAAGTGCTCTGTCCTTCTTGGCCGTTACCAAAATAATTCAAGTTGATTTCAAACTTTCCCTAATAATGATATTTTATGCTTGTTGCATATCATCTTTCAAAACAGAGCAAAATTATTGAAAATGTGTAATCATGTTAAAGCGTCTGTTACAATCACATCATTGGAAAGAAGAAACCATTGAACTTTACAATTATGATGGTTTTGATAAAAACAAATTTTCAAAAAAATTATCTGTCATCAGTAAAATTAAAGACATATATTGCTTTTGACCTTAAACTTTAATCAATTAATCCATAACAAAATAGAAAAAAAGGAAAGAAATTCAGTGCCAACTATTCTCATGTAACCATAAACATACCCCACTGCAGGGAGGAAAAACACAGCTTTCTTGTAAGAAATGGTTTGCAGTCATAGTTTTACTCCACAGATCTAATTAAAAAGGCTCTAAGAGTATCTTTCATATTGTTTATCAAATTTGCCATAAGTTGAGGTAGTTGTGAAGAGCAATCTTTGTTAACAAAATCAGTATTGACCTTTTTTTCATATTTTCTAAAGTGAAAAAAAAAATTTTATTCTGATTTTGGGATATCTTATAACCCTGGTTATTTTCTTTCCTGTAATTTCATTCACCCCGTACCCAAGCTACCTGAAGTTTCTATGCCAACATAGAAGAAATACACAAAATCTTAAAAAATTCCAACCCCTATCTACAAAAAAAAATAAAAAACAAACATAAACCCACCACATTTTTTTTGATGTAATTAAAGAAAAAAAGGAACTTATACAGAGTAAGAAGTTATTTTAAAAAAAACAACTTTTGATTTCTCCAAAAACATAATAAAAGCTGACACTCAAAAAAAATATATGATCATTTGAAAGAATATTTTTAAAATTAAATAGCTTAGAGTCAGGTAGTACAATAAGTTTCTCATTTCTCATTTGACTTGCAAGATGTCTTAATTACCCGCCCATCTTCCTTACATTTAGCATTAGGAATTTCTTGATTAAGTCATTTCTTTTATCTTTAACTCTACATTTCTTTGACATGCCACCATTTGAGTTGTTATATCACATTTAAGCTTTGAGAAAAAAAAAAGAATTGCTAACTGTAGTTAAATTTCTAAAACTCCTTTAATTTTGTTTTGATTATTTTTTTTAATTGAAATTTCATACATATTGCCTTGTTATTCATATTTTCAAGCAGTGCATTTTAAGTTCATGGCATTCTGACAAAAAAATTAATAAATAAATAAATAAAAATAAAATAAAGACATGACTCCAATCCAAAAACCACTCACCTACAAGCTGTGAAACAAAGTATATTCCAACCTAGATAACTGGACTTACTTTGAAGCTGTGAAGATGGATGAGGTGTTCGTGGCTATGGCATTGATGGCGGACGAGTGGGCCCGAACTTCGCCCAGAGAAGCACAGGTGTCAGACTGCCACAGTTTGAGGAAGCCAGCACGGCAACCACTAACCAGAGTGTCTGTGCCAGGAATAAAGTCTAGCGCACACACCCAGTCTTTGTGTGCTGCATTGATGGACTAGAGATGATGAGAGAGAAATGATTGAGATGTGATTTGTGTGGTGCTGTAGTTAACATTGGTTACTTTGATCAATATGGTCAATCATTAACTACATAATTGTTGCATGAAAATACAGATTAAAAACTGACTTAGAATGCCTCATCACAGTGTATCTTAAAAACCTCAAGATGGACCAATACATACTGGGCTTTGGCTTGAAATTTACTTTAAATAATGAAACAAGTGTTTTAATGCTTCCTTTGTAAAGTTCATATATAATATGATTGTCTCTTACATTGAGGTTGTGACTTTGAAAAATAAAATGAAATAAACACAAAACAGGACAAAAGTAACCAATAAAACAATTACAAACACACACAAAAAAGCGACATTATGCTATCGCCTGCTGAAAACGAAATGATTATATATGACTGCTTCACACAATTATGGTATTGATGGGAACAAAAAAAAAGGAAAGCATGTGATGGAATGCTCATAAACAAAAGTAAAATATGGATTGGTCATTCTTTGAGGAAAGGCTGAGAATGTATTGTCAGTTCTTGAAAGTAGTGAATATTAACGAGAGAGGCAAAGTTAACTCAGCACTGGCTCCTATCTGAAAAAAATGCTCCCCGCCTCTGACCTTTTTTTGGTAATTTTAAAAAAGAACGCTATGACGTAAAAATGCAAAATTTGCTCTGTTAGTAGTTGTCTATCTTAGCTGCATTGTATGTAAGTTTACTAATGAAGGAATGATTGGTTCTTTTTTTTATGAATTTTCTATTGACACCCTCATTTTGAAAAGAAATAAAAAATCTACTCTCTAACAATACCAATGCACATAATTTTGATGGAATATAAAAGGAAAGAAAATGTACTTGTTCAAACTTGTTAAATACAACAGTTAGACAACGAAGAGGAGAGGCTGAAGAATGCACTCATTAATTTTTTACACATTCAAGGCCAGAAGTAGATCTGGTCTAGATCTAACTGTTATCAACAGCCAAACAAAGGCTAAGTTAGATTGAGATACGCATCCAAACAAATATGAGAAAGAACAGTGGTTTCCCTTTGGTATAAACTTGATTTGGACTACGAAATGTTGGTTTGGATGGTAAAATAGACGTTCAAAGTTAAAAACCAGTATTCTCGGTGTTCATATGCAACTGAAGTAAAAGGGAAGCCAAGTATACTCAGTATGCGGAGGTATTTTCAATCGCTATGTCTGGGCTTATCCTGGTTTGAGGAGCCGTACAATTCATACATTTTCAACATGGCTCAATTCAATTCTGAAATAGGATCTTAAATTGCTTTGCATTCAGTGCCTCTTTTACGCAGTATAAAACACGACATAATTTTTACGTCTAAGTGTCATAGGGAAAGGCAAAAAAAAAATTTGAGGATGTCCAATGTACGTAGGCAAGGCATATTGTCACAAAAAATTGAATGTATGGCGAACGTTACATGTCACAAAGGGGTTAACAGCAATTTTAGTTTTAGCTCTAAATAAAAGATTTTATATGATGCTGATAGTGGCAGATCCGCAGGAGCTGATGCAGTGTCTCACATGTTTTAGCTGTTTAGTGTGCAGGTCCCACTTCTTGATACACATGTCCCTGGAGCCCGAGAACAGGGTGCTACCTTGCAAGGTCAGACTCTGGATGCCGTCATAGTGTGGGGGTTCCAGGTTGAACTTAGGTGTCAAGATGCCGGCTGCGTCTTCAATCACCTCAAAGATCTAATGTATTGTACCATGAAATGGGCAGGTAGGGAGAGAGAAAGCGTTATTTACAAGTTTCATCAAAAGAAAAATTCATGAGCTAAAAATAAGTCCCCCAGCTCCTTTTTTCACAAAGATCAAAGACATTGTTTTATTTTTGTCTTATTTCCATGATGCAACAATCAAAAAAAATAAAAAGTTAAAATTTGAATTATCAATATATTTCACTAAACTTCAAAGCGTAAGTGACCTTGATGTAATGATCCTTGGACCCTGAGATGACCAGTGTGTTTTCTGAGTCTTTTGTCAGTGCCAGCGCCATCACAGGAGCCTGGTGACCACTTAACCTGCCTGCTTGGCTGAACCTGGGGAATCAGAGGGCAATTACATGTTCAATAAAATTAGCCATTTGGGGGCCTGAATATGTTTTTCCTTAAGCTGAATCTGATGAACAGTAATGAATTTAACTGTTTTAATTTATAACTTTCATCTTTGAGGTTTATTTTTTTTTTCACAGGTTAAGCCTCTATCTGTCTCCTACAAACTAAAAAGAGATTTCTTCTGACATGTAGGGCTTCAACATCAAGCGCAAACAAAAAAAAAATTATCTGTAGCCAGGATATCAGATTCATGAAGCTAGATGAAGTAAAGTCAATCTAATAACTAAAGGTGAGGCTTAACTTGTGACAGGTTAATGGACATTTTCTTACTGCTCCCTCTTTTTTGTCAGAAAAATGATCTACTTTTTCTGAGGTTATTTAATCTGTAAAGCGGTGAGACCTCGAGGCCATTATTATTTCTAAAATGACTTTCCACCTAAAAAAAAAAGAGAAATAATAAAAAAAAGACTTCATGAACTAGTTCATTAAAAAAAAAAAGATCTAGAGAATACATGTATGTCTGATGCGAACTTTATGTACTTCCTTCATAATTTTTGAAAAATTCTCATTGAACTTTAAATGCTTCCTCTTAATGATGGATCTACATGTGAAAGTTAAAAAAAGTGAAGCTGACTGACCTTCTGAGATCCCAAATTTGTACAGCATTACCGGCTGCACAGAAGAGAGAGGACCCATCTGGAGCTAAACGGATGTCATTGATTTGATGTTCTCTGCACATCACATCAGACGAGCGGCCGGATGCAGCGGACCCACTTGTGGTAAGACCAGAAGAGCTGGAAAGAGGGAGAAGGACCGAGAGAGAGAGTGAGTGGATGAAACTCTCAACATTTAGGAAATAAGTGAAAATTGTTTTTAAAGCATAACTTAGGTGTCTACATTGAGCATAATTATTTTAATAATATAGAAGTCTCAACGGACAGCGAGTATTTATTACACGTTGTCAGTTAAAAATCCAGAGTGAATTTGAGGACAAAACTTGCTTATAAAAAGAGCTTTCACCTTACCAGGAAACTAAATGAGCATCTTCAGGCAACAACCGTAAAGCTATGGGCTCAAAATACATTGTTGTGAATCTCAATATTTTCGTAGATGAGTTAACATTTTAACAAAGCACATCGCAGCAAAGCAATTCAACATTGACCATTTTGTACTGATTGAGCCGTCATAATTCCTCATTTTGATTTTCAATTACACAAAGAAATTGTAATGTTCACCTCAATGTCTTGATGCAAGCATCCGCCCCTCGCCTTGTATCCCAAACTCTCACAGTGGACTGCGATACAGTGAAGGCCAGTTGAGCACGAGGACAGAAGGCCACCTTGACCACATTGCTTGGATGACCAGGCAGAGTCAACAGCTCAGCTCCCCGACCTGAACCGATCATGTCAATTATAGAATTAAAGTCTATCAAAAAAAACACTCTTCTCCACTCCTGTTTTTTTATATTTTTATTTATTTATTTTTTTTTATTTTTTTTTGGGGGGTGGGGTCTTTTTTCAGGCTCTTATTTTCTATGGACAGTTAACTAACAAAATATTATTTAAAAAGTCAGTTGAAGACCAATACAGTTCTGAATTCATTAACTTTCACTTGGTTGACTACCTTTTTCTTTTTGGTTTATTTCTTAGAAGTCTATTAAGCATTTGACAGATATAACAATAGGGGCAGTAAGACAAGGGAAAGAACATAGTCTACTTGTAAGATATATTTAAACAGGATGAAAGGAGAGTTGTTACAGACAAAAAGAATAAAGGCGATAAAACAGACGCATACACTACAAATGAAAGGGTAACGTGAGAGTAAGAGTGAGTGAGTGAGAGAGAGAGAGGTGGAGAGAGAGAGAGAGGAGAGAGAGAGGGAGGGAGAGAGAGAGAGAGAGAGAGAGAGAGAGAGAGAGAGAGAGAGAGAGAGAGAGAGAGAGAGAGAGAGAGAGAGAGAGAGAGAGAGAGAGAGAGAGTTTGATTATCACGATGTTTTTTTTTTCCTTACTGCAGAAATAAATATGTGCAAAACAAAAGGACTTAAAAAATAAAAAAACCAACGGAAAAGCTCAACAACATCTTACCTAAATCCCACAGCTTTGCTGTCCTGTCCTTGCTACCAGTGAGCATGAGAGTGTCCGTGGCATGCACAGCCAGCACAGCACGTGAGTGACCTTCTGCTGTGTGAGTACACACCAAGGTAGTGGACTTGGAGGAAGATCCTGTAACACAACCACGAAAAGTCAAACTCATTTAGATGTTCCCGAAATTGCTGATCAAGAGTAACAGGAAACAAATGCTTCTTTTAATGGGCATTGTTTTTATAAACGGCACAAAGGATAATTATACATAAACAGAGCTTTAATTTTCCTTTGATTTCTGAACCTGGCTTTGATGGTACGAATATAAATCTTAAAAGTTGATGCCCTGCATGCCACTGGTAAATGTGTGGCTGAGTGAAAAGCTAGTGGAAAAAAATTCTAGCTGGCTTGAGCTGTACATAAGGTTTCGGGTGGAGGAGAGTGGGGGAGGCAGAGGGAGAATGAGGGGGAGGAGAAGTAAGAGTGAGAAGAAGAGAGAGGAGAAAGAAAGGAGATGGAGAAAGAATGGATGGAGAGAGAGAGAGAGAGAGAGAGAGAGAGAGAGAGAGAGAGAGAGAGAGAGAGAGAGAGAAACAGACAGACAGACAGACAGACATACAGACAGACGGATAGATAGACAAACAGGGAGACACACACACACACACAGAAAGAGAGACACAGAGAGAGAGAGAGAGAGAGAGAGAGAGAGAGAGAGAGAGAGAGACAGACAGACAGACAGACAGACAGACAGACAGACAGACAGACAGACATACAGACAGACGGATAGATAGACAAACAGGGAGACACACACACACACACAGAAAGAGAGACAGAGAGAGAGAGAGGGAGAGAGAGAGAGAGAGAGGTTGATAGACAGACAGAGGGGGAAAGGGGAGAGAGCAACAGATAAAGAGAGCAATAGGGACTCACCAGAAGCAGATATTGCTCCCCTGGCCGGCGTGATGTAGCCCTTGTCTTGTGGTCTGCTATTCTCTCCTGCCAAGGTTGACGTGCTGAGCCTGGAGAAAACATTCTCCTCCGTGCTGCGTGTGGAGCCAGATCTTCTCAACATCACAGGTGACCCAGGGGGAGTTGCGTCGCTCAGAGCAGTCGTGTCACCTCTGAAGGTGACAAATTAAAAGAAAACAAAAACAAATTAGAAAATATTTGTGATTTGGATAGGAATGAGAATTAAAAAAAAATGTTACGACATGAACTTTCATAGGATTGGGTTTAAAAATTAAAAAAGTAAAAGTAAAAAACAAAAACAAACAAAAATAAAATCTGAAAGGGAGGCTGATGTCATTCAGTGGATCTCTTAGTATAGAATATGACCCTAGGTTTGTATTTGCGGAGATAAGACAGAATATACAAGCTAGATTTTCAATACGAAGAAAAATATGATGTCACTGGTGATTCTGAACATCCTAAGAACAATAGGAGCCAGACCTAATCACCTGTTAACTCGCAGGACGTGAGGCCCTATGAGACTGAGAGCAAGACTAACCTAAATATCCAAGTTGTGAGTGTTTTTAACACACTCGAGAGAAAATATATTAGTGTTTAGTGTTGATGACATCTCCTGCAGTAGATGGTGACATGAAAGTCTTACTGCTACTGCTAGGTAGGACATAGTGCCAGTAGCTTTGAGGTTAGGGCATTGGGTTTCTTAGTTCGAATCCGTGTGTTGTTCCCGGCTTAATGTCTTCAAAGAAAAACTCGAATCGATTTCCATCATACCAGTCCGGTATCAACAGTTACCAGCATTAAGTTGGGATAAGAGCCTGGAACAGACAAGCTTCTTTCAGATTATGTATCCGGTTCATGCAATTTGGAACCACGACGTGGCCATGCTGCAATCCGATTCGAAGCCTTGAAAAGTATCAAAATTATTATATACTTTAGTAAGCGAAATGAGGCCTACAGAGTTTACAGACCATAACTCATACAATCAGCTATTTGTTTAGAACCCATGCAGAAAGCCTTTGTATATTATCTTTAAATATATAGGTGTATAAATAACTCGGCCACCACACATCGAAATGCTTATCATTGATAAGTTTTCCTCCACTTAAAACTGTCCCTAAAGCAGTCACAACAACACTCTGTCTTAACGCTATTTTCCTACAAAAAGTACAGCAGATTGACCGTAGACAACTGATGAACTGTAGCAATGAGTTACTGAAGATAAAAGATATAAAAGACGTAGAAAAGAAAGCCGTACATATTTCAACACAAAGCCAACTTAACCACACCCTCGACAAAACCAATTAACATATGCATGACGTCACTAATTCATTATCTTTCAATTTGTAATACTGTCTTCAACATTCATAGCATTGCAGGGCTTGATAAAGATTTTATCGTTCACACAAAAAAAATTAAGGGAAACCAAATCTCAGCAGAAACAAGTAATTATTCAAATTTTTTCTTTAACATTTTCTTTTATTCTTTATGTTTGTTAACATGTGCCTTTTTAAAATTGTTTTTATTTAATGAGAAAAAGACAGGAAAAAAAAAGGGGGGGGGGGGGGCAGGGGGAGAGCAAATCGAGATAGAATGGGGAAAGAGGAGAGAAAGAGAACGACACAGAGAGAGAAAGAGGGAGAGAGAGAGAGAGAAAGAGAGAGAGAGAGAGAGAGAGAGAGAGAGAGAGAGAGAGAGAGAGAGAGAGAGAGAGAGAGAGAGAGAGAGAGAGAGAGAGAGAGAGAGAGAGAGAGAGAGAGAGAGAGAGAGAGAGAGAGAGAGAGAGAGTCAAATTTAACTAAAGAGAACTGTCTAGAGTTATGTAGATCTAGATTGAACCATTCTTTCTTTCCAACAGGAAAACTCTGCGGACTGTAAGGTAATGACAACTAAAACATCGAGGGATTCAACCGCTCTGTATACGACTCTGAAGAGAAGCTCTTAGATAAGGATAAGATCACCTAAGGCTCCACGAAGTCTACAACCGTGCTTCACTAGGCATGGGAAGTTTTCTTTCTTTCTTTTCTTTTTATTAATCGATGATCCATACATTATCGATTTGTATCTTTCGTCGCATGAATTCCTTTTCAATTTCAATGAATGCTAAGTCAAAAAACGACACTTACACTGTAGGTTTTAAATTATAGGTTTCAAAAGACCAGCAAACAGAACAGACATCGTGGCGCAGAAAGGAGAAGTCACTCGCAAGAGTAATACGCGCTTGAATTCTATAAGAGCGTCGAGCGTCCCGTTCACTCAACTTAAAAAACTAAAAAATTAACAAATTAATGACTTTGCCCTTTCGCCGCTTCACTGAATCTTCTCTTTACAACCTAAACAAGAAAATCATACAGCTATATCAGCCTGTCTTTCTTCTTTTCAGCTCTACCTTCTCCCGTTTTCTTTTTTTCTGAAAGATGTAGAATTTCTGGGCGAATTCCTGGTTATACCACCGTGGCGATATGGCGATAATTACGTATTAAACGTTAATATAAAGAAATTCAAAAGGCTCATACTGCAATACGTCACGGATTCCATGGACGCCATAGAGAAGACCTCCACAGACAAAACGGACCTATTGACAGTGTAATAGCTTACAGCCTTCGCAACACGTGACACCTCGAGCAATCTATTGATATGTCTTAGCTCGTTAGGAACTTAGAAAGAACGTTACAGGCAAGATAATGAAAACAGCATGCAACCATCAGGCCGACATACCATAAACACGAGACAGATAGCATGAGCGGGGCGGCTCAACAACGTTAATATTTACTTCGGATTAGCACAGATATCTATCAGAACTTAACCAGGCTTGGAATGGCCGTGTTCTATTCGATAGAGCCATAGTGCACGGTAAGTAAGCGTAGTGTCAATATTAACTTGTGAATTGAAATAAAAATTGTTTAGTAATTGCTTTCCATGAAATCGAGTGATGTGATGAGATTTCTACACGCATAAAAAATAAGAGCAGCGCCAGAAAGGAAATGACACACGCGTGGATTTAACTAATTTACTAGTGAGAATATTCTAGCATCATGGTCAAAACTGTAATCCTGTGCATACAGTTTAATTCAATATAACTTCTTGTTGTTAATTCATTAAAGAATTCAATTCTTCTCTGCCATGTTACAAATAAATTATTAATATTAGTAATAGAGATCCAAGTGAAACCATCAGACGACAGTGACCAACTTTATTATTTTTTCCCTCGTCTTAGAATTCAGAGAGGCCAAGGGATATTTACATGCTTAGGATAACTACCTTATGTGATTTCTATAGGAAGGATCTCAATAAATACATATAATCTCTTCAGAATTCTTAGAAGAAAAGTTACCATCGTTGCTGTCAATATCTTTACACTCAATATAAAATTATGGTTGGGTTCAAAATACAATCCACTATCCACAATTCATGTTTGCTCAGAAAAACGAATTACATCTAGAAATAAATAACAATTTATTAGGACTGCACATACAACATTTGTATCAAATCATTAGACGCAAAATGCTCCACATGTCCGACTCACGACTGAAAGGAAATGATCGAAGAGAGAGAAAAATTCGTTTAACTTATCTGTTGTTCTTTTATCAAATGCATAGATCTACTTTTAAAACGGCCTCCGTAAGTTGCATCGAATGCATCGTGATGGAACAATGTCAGGAATAATATTGCACATTTAATTTAAGGCAATGATAATACGGCCGAGAAAAGAACAAACTAATGATAACTTATTAATTGCCGATCATTCTCTGAAGAGCCGTAGCAAATGTAGGTAACTACTACACATTCAATTTAAGACAATGATAATACGGCCGAGAAAAGGACAAACTAGCGATAACCTTATTAATTACGCTTCATTCTCTGAAGAGCCGTAGAAAGAAATGTAGGTAAAAGTCTTATCCTTCAACGCCATCAAAGTAAATACTCGATATAAGAATGTTATTAAAAAATAAAAATCTAACGAGACAAAACAAAGAAAGAAGAAGTAAAGACAAAAACCAGGATAACAGCCCATTAAGCTCAGTCTTTCAGTGCTAAACGCTTGAAGTAACGGTAATGTTTAATCCAACTGATCCCTCGCAGTCAAGAGTAAAAACCTTGTTGCTTGAGTTAATCCCCCGGAATCCAGCGACCGATATCTCGATTTGGCCAGTGTAGAGCTGAGAACAGCGGGTTTTAAAGTCTATGAGACTACAGTTGAGCACCGACTTAGGGGATATTCAAAATACAAGTCTAATTTGCTGGTCTAAAGAGTAGATCATCAGTTTACTTTTAGAAAAAGTAAAACACTGCCAAGAGAAATCTGCAAACAGCGACGTTTTACGGCCTTGGCTAAACCTACGTGTATACGAATACGGAATGAAGCCAGTCCTAAAACTAGGTGCCTCTCGCTTCTAGGGTTTAGCCTCAGGTATATTATTTTGGGTTTTTATTTGGACATTGGGCGTTCAGTTTCTTTTTTTTTTCTAGATGAAAAAATAGTTTTATACGTTCAGGGTAGAAAGGGATAATGGGTTGTATTTTGCACCCAGTCGTAATTATATTGCTTGTAAAGAATAAAACTTTCAGGATGAAAGGAGAGATGAATCAATAAACAATAAACAAAAAGTAGCACCAGGTAAACTAAAACTGTGTGTGTGTGTGCGTGTGTGTGTGTAAGAGAGAGTCAGAAAGAAAGAATAGGAGAAAGAGACACAGTCAGTATGTGAGAGTGGAGAAACTGAGATAAATTTATAGAAGAAAAAAAAATGAGATGATAATCTTCTAAAACATTCTTAAAAAAAATTTTTTTTTTTAAATCTCCGAGACCACCTTACATACGTAGGAGAGAAACAGCGACAGTAGGTATTTTACTTTCAAAGACTTCACTGTCTTGTATTCCCATGCAGCATCTCTTCCTCGTTCCATTCTTTATAAGAGCCTAATGAAATCAAGCGATCCTGAATCACTCCCTCTCTTTCACTCCTAAATCTCTCTCAGTCCTCTTTTTCCTCTCTTCAATTCTACTCTATTTCTCTCCCTCTCCTCTCTATTTCTCCCACAGCTCCTCTTTGTCTGTCTGCCTCCTGTCTTTCTAGATCTCTCACCTCAACCTCGACCCCTTTCACACCTGTCATTCGCAAAAGCAGCCAAGCAGAACTAACAATGGACAAATTTACATCATACCTTGAGCTACGTGCATATACAATGACAGCCGTGGTCTAGTGGATTTGGCACTGATCACTGCACGGTCAGCAGTGGACATTGCGCTAATTAATCCTTCCGCTCTACCCTGTCGATAATATTGCTTCCCCCATTGTTCTGATCCGTTATACAGTTAGAGCCATTATTTGTTGGACTTTACGCGGGCGACGTACGAATGAACTTGTAATTCAAAACTACCAACTGAATAGGAGTATACAGCATTCTGATGAAGGCTTGCACTTCAATAATTCATAAATTCTGTAACAATAGTCGCATGGAGTAGGAAAAAAAAATTGCCATATAACCGGAGGTAAAACAATCTTTAACAAAAGCAGATTAAGCGTTTTAAGTACGACAGTGAAATACAGAAAATCCAATAAAGATCGTACCCTGACTAACTAAAAATATTTACCACGACAGCAAGAACCTCAATAAAACGACAACAACAACAAAAACAGTAGCAGCAGTAGTAGTAGCAGCAGCAGTAGTAGTAGTAGTAGTAGTAATAGAAGTAGTAGTAGCAGCAGCAGCAGCAGCAGCAGCAGCAGTAGTAGTAGTAGCAGTAGTAGTAGCAGCAGCAGTAGTAGTAGTAGTAGTAGTAATAGAAGTAGTAGTAGCAGCAGCAGCAGCAGCAGTAGTAGTAGTAGTAGTAGAAAATTAACGTTTTAAAGTAAATCCGTTCCGTATTTCACCTCCCATTATCGTCTTCGCGTTCCTGATGCTCGTATAACCCTCCTGTCCTTTTTAATGAACTATCGGCATCTTCATTAAGCGCATGTGTTAAAATAAAAAAAAAATTATTGACATGCCTTCTTATCACACGACAACTATAATTGTACCAAGGCTAAATATAGATCACGAGGCCTTAAGTGTCTCTTAAATGCCACGGGTCCTCTTTTGTTTCAATCACGCTCCAGACGAGAGCCTAGATCCGGACCTGAGCTGTCCCGAGCAAATCTTCTCCTCGCTCCAGCGTGCTCGGCTAAGCTGGCGCTGCCACGCTGTAACGCTGGCTTATCGAATCTCGTCAGCGCAAACAGATCTAGAGTCCACCCACCTCAGTGCAAGCCACTGTCCACTCAAGCGGCATAAAGCCTGGACGGTGGACACATTGGGCCACCGTATGGTCAGTCCCAGGGCTGTGAGAGGGACGTTAAACGATTTTTAGTTTTACAGCCCATGATCGCTAATAATCTACGGTTTCACAAGTATCCTATACTACTGCTGCTTGCTACATTAATAAAACCTGTGGTGTTTTCAACTGGATATTAACATGGATATCATATACACATAATGCTCTTGAATAATTGCCGAGTGAGACCGCAAAACAGATATTCCGGCTCATTTCCACAACATCACAAGACCGCCATTGCGTTAAGTTCATAATTTACGTTCACAAAAATCAGCAACATTTTAGAGCTACACTGACACCTCGGTACGACAGTAATACAAATTGTGAGACGAGTCTATTTCATAAATTAACTCCTTATGCAAAAGTGAACATCTTAGAAAAAGTGCATTTGCACATAACGGGAAAAGCGACTCTGCTAGTTTTAGACGTGATAGTTGATATGGAAAAAGGTCTAAATACAATGACTGGCGAGTAACATGCAATTTAAACGATGCAGAATGGTAAGTTGATATTAAGATGAGGTAATAACTTTTTCTGTGAACTCCTTATTAAAAACCTTATTTTATTTAAACAAAATACCCATACAAATATCATAACAATAAAAACAATAAAACAATAACGAGTAATAATATTAAAGAGTAATCGTGCTATTGAGGCGAAATAAACAACATTTATAAACACTAATAATATATTAGTCTAATCGGCAAAGATAAATGTAAAATAAGGTAATTTACTGTTGTAGCCAGTGCAGTCAACGATAATCTAATTTTGCCCACCAAATAAGCCACCTTAGTTAGGGAAGAGGTGACAAGAGGAGACACCCAACTCATCGACCCGATGGTCCTTCAGTCTGCATTTATCGAAATAATGCCAAGCCACAAATCGATTTATTTCAACATGATTCTTGTTTTTTTTTTGTTTCTAATTTCTTTATTCTCAACGAACTACTTTCATGCTTGCAAGTATTTTGCTGTAATGACTCTGACCTTATCAGGACTATAATTCATTGTAATTTGAGAAATAATAAAAGGGGTAAGGTATGCCATAACGGCTAGCTCCATAAAGATTCTTTATTTTTTAAGGAGACCTGAAGTACATTCTATTTTCGCTCTGAATCAAATCAAAAAATTTCGACGATTCTCTCTCTCTCTCTCTCTGTCTCTCTCTGGCTCTCTCTCTCTCTCTCTCTCTCTCTCTCTCTCTCTCTCTCCCACCCCCCCCTCCCCCCCTCCCCACCTCCCTGCTTTACTTTTGCAGAGACCAGCCCACATTAGAACGCCTGGATCTGACTCGAACCGCTGCAGCAAACCTAGTAACGAGTGAGAGAAGATGCTGCTGCGGGTGAGCAACGCGGGCCTCCAGGACGACCTGCGCAACACGATGCGCACCTACACAGAGGAGAAGCACCAGCTGCGCGCGCACCTGTCCACACTGCGGCTGGACCTGTCTCAGCTGCACCGCGACGACCGCACGGTGAGCAGCAGCGACCAGAGCTGCGCCGCGTCGCACGTCTCCTTCCCGACCTCAGACGTGGAGCCAGAGCTCAAGAGACTCATGGAGGAGGAGGAGGACGAGTATGAAGATCACATGACGATAAGATCGACGAAAACACACGCCAGCACTACAGCCGCCGCACTGCCGTCCAGCCTTCAGCTCCCAGCACTAAAAGGCCTCATCAATCCGTACAAATCTCACAACCCGGGAAATCCAAGCAAAAATCTGAGGTTTTCCTCTCAAACGATGATGGGTCGAAACAACGAAATAGGACCTGGCGAGAAAGATGCGCTTGACGGAAGTTCTAAAAAGAGCTTCTTGAAAGATGACGGATGGGAAGACGTACAAGCACAGGAGTCCAAGGAGCATAAAAAATTTAAGGAACTGCAGAAAAACCAAGACATGCTACGAAACATCGGGCGCGCAAACTTGCGGGAGAAGCGCATGTCGTTGATCCGTCTCCCAACTATAACGTCCGCCAAAAAGCGGCGGCAAACCACCTGGGACTCCGGCAAAAATGTGTCGAGGCCAACAGGCAAGAGCACGGTGTTCGAGACGTACCCTTACCTGGAGGATTCCGTAAAGATAAAGAAAAGGAACTTCAAGATCCCGGCGATCCGCGACCCGAAACGCAGTGAGATACAGCTTGATCCCGACGTGCCCAGGCAGCCCGATCACCAGAAGAAGAAGAAAGTCCAGTTCACTCGACCTGGCGAGGTTAACACATCCATTTTGAGCGTAGTTGGGGCCAACCCTAACCTGACAATGGCCAGTACCGGAGGACTGAACGCCTCCAGCACAACAAGCGCCACTGTTTCCGTATCAGGCACCGAGAATGCGCATAACGAATCCATCATGGGAGGTGAAAGTCTCAACACAACCCTGGCCGACACGACCATGGGGGACACGTCCTTCCAGCATATTAACTTCGACCCTGAACAGATGAAAGTGTTGGCCCAGATAGGCTGCGTGGACAAAACAGCACGAGGTGATGTTAGTGGTGCGAGCACTGAACGCGAGAAGGACGTCTCAGCTCGAAGTGATGAGAAACCTACCGAGGCTGAGGCAACAACCAAAAAGTTCTCGGAGGAGCTTGCCAATATGAAGCCTACAGACTTGCCACCTCTGAAAATAAAAACATTGATGCGGAAAAACGTAATCCTGCATGACCTGAACACGTCTGGCCAGCGCAAGGCCGGACATAGCAAGGGCAACTGGGACAAAGGGAGTGACGTGTCTGTGCTGACCAAAATCTCCAGGCTCTCTCTGGAGACAGAGGAGTGGAAGAGCAGCTATATGAGTGTGCCAGACCCAGACAAACGTAAAAAGACTCTCTCCGATATCATGTTCGCTGTCAGGTTGGTCCAGCTTGTGTTTCTTGCTATTACTACCTTAACGTATCAGCCCACTCACAAGATTATTTAAAAAGATACTTTAAAGACTACAATCAATATACACGTACCGGTAAATCATATTCCTGGCGAATATTTTTCCCCTTTCTGTTTCGCTTAAACGCTTATAAGTTACAAATCTTTATGAAATTGTTTTTCAAGTTTTATCCCTTCGATGTAATACGCGACCACAATCTATTACTTCTCTACAATGCTGTCTAACCATGGTTACCTAAGCTTGCAATACCTACGGCGGCCTCTAAAACTAAACTATTTCGAGCGTAATTTTTTTCCTGAAATATCTTAATGCCATGGTATTTACTCATGACTGCTCTATTTCCAGAACTCGTATGCGCGAGAACGAGGCTAGCCTGCGTTTCGGTGAGACACCCAGACCCTCAGACGAGGGCTACGGGTTTCTCCTGGCTGACCCCTTCCAGCAGAAATCCCCGCGACGCTCAAACAAGAGTCCGAGAAAGGTGATTATCTTGCACTGAGATGGAATCTCAAAGAGGCTAAAACTGTCAAACTCATTACATTCGTCAGTCTATTTAACATACTCTAAGCATTCTTAGCGATAACGTTCGATGTAAAACTAATAAAATAACTAAATGAATTAGTAATACTCCACATAAACATAGCTGATAAAGAATTTCTAAAAGGACTAATAATGGAAAACAAAACATCTAAAACCTTTAACCCGTAAAGCTCAGGGTAAAATATAGTTCCCTATTTGATTACGGAATAAATGGTTTAAGATTCTATAGCGAAAGAAGCAATTAAATGATATATATATAAAGGCTGAGTGAGTCTCCGCAAAGTTAGTTGTTATCATCGTATATCCATCAGAAATTTTCATAGTCTCCTCACAATGTAAAGTCAGCACCATTGTCTTATGTACCGTTAGTAGATTTGTTTAAGATTTTTTTTCTTAAACGGAGGTCATTAAAACGTTTCCGATTTCTTAACGTATGTTTGTATCCACTGACAGGTAGTGAAGGGCCAGTCGGTGCGGGGAGCTGCCAGCCTGCAGATTCCCAGCAAGAAGCGCGTTGCGGGAGAGCAGGGCGGCAAGACGGCAGCCCAGCTCCAGGGCTACCTGAGGAGGGTGTTCCGCCACAGGCGCGGCCAGCCGGCAGCAGGCGACACCAGCAACAGAAGCAGCAAGAGCGACCAGAGTGGGGTACAGGCTGAGGCGGAGGAAGCGCGGAAGGTCAAGGCCGCAGACAAGGGAGGGGACGGTAGCGCTCTGCAGCAGCCGTGCAGCAAGGAGGCCGCTAGGTTAGACAGACACCGCGGTATGGGAATCATGCCCGTCGCCCAACAGGCCTAGAGAACACAGCTGCCCTATGGGCGGAGCATGGTGCACCGTTTGCTTCCTTCTCATTTCAAAAGACTACAGGAAGTCAATGTCATTCATGAAAAATAATAAAAGACTGAAACGAAACGGATTTATAACGAAATAAGAAAAAAAAATGCAGTCAAGACTTTGGACCAAATAATTATCATACGATAATGTTAGTGAATGCTTTTTGAAATTGGACGTTTAGAAAGTACAAACCCAGATGGAACTTTCGAACATACATTTCTCTATTATGGTGAGGAAATAAAATTATAAATAAAATGAAAACAATTTCACTTATTTTTATTAAGTTGAAATTTGATTAACATACTACAGTGGATATTTGCACGGCAAAGTCACCTCTTCATTTTGCAGATGAGTTCAAGCATAGCTCGATGGCAGAGCGACCTGAAATGTTCTTACCTATGTTATATAACGTATGGAGTGACAAGGGAAGAAAAAAAAACAGAAGAGCTCTCGCCGCAATAAATTTCCATGTATGAAATTTGTAAAGCAATTGGATAGTACATATTTCGCAATGCGTGTTGGTTACAATGTATAAAAATCATGTCACTACGTTTCGATGCTGCACGACGAGGCCTCAGAGCTTCAGCTTCAACCGATTGCATTGTCAAGATTTTCTCCTTTTCTTTAACTTCCTTTGACATCTAATTGTGTTGCATATTGAAGCGAATGATTTTCATACTAACTTCAAAGACATGAAGAGTCAACGCCAATGAGAACATGGACAAAGTACAACAGCCAGACTAGAAAAGCTCACAGGTATTTGCAGCTTCATTCCAACGTTTAATCATTTTCTGTGCACGTTTATGGAATTTTTCACCTCCATGACAGAAACAACGCGTTTACAAAGGCCTTGATGCACTACCGATTGCACATTTCCCTTGCAAAATTTCAAAATATAAAAAATGCTCAACTCTATGCGAAACAATTTTGTCTTCAATAAGACAGATATATGTCGAAATAACGGACGAACTATGTTTTCCAATGGACAAAAACTTCCCTTTCTGATTCATATTACCGCACTCTCCTTACTACTAATGTGGAGAAGGAGACATTTTATATTGTTTTTCCCATCAAAGGAAAGGAGTTGTGTTATTATGTCAGCTGCTGCTGTCGATTAAAAAATTCTTTTTTTTTTTTTTAAAAGGACCGGGGTGGGGGGGAGGTATTATTTTCTCAACCAAAGGGGAGGGGGAGTGGAGTTATCCATACAAAGAAACAGAAACTAAGAACATCTTTATGAAGATTACTCAATAAATACGAGTAACTACCTTACATAAACCTTTAGACTACTTTATTTTGAGAGTATAATTATCTGTGCAATTTTAGCAAAAGAAAAAGTCTTTGTGTTATTCTTTCTTCTTTTCGGACAAGGCTGAAAAAAAAACAGTGTTCTAAGGCGTGAAATATAGATGAAAAATTAAAATATTTGTAAGACTCTCAACTTAATTCATCGACATAATTATACATTTTATCTGCAATGTATTAAAAGAACTCTGAACATACAAAGACTAAATAAGGATTACCGATATATATATATATATATATATATATATATATATATATATATATATATATATATATATATATATATATACACCACACACATAAAGAATATGTGCTTTTATACATATTTGCATTGGTAGATAAGTGCAAATGCATTTTGAAATTGAGATTCATTGCCATTTTAATTATAAAATTTAGTATTCTTGTTGCTGTTGTTTATGTTTTTTTTTTGTTGTTGTTTTTTTTATTCCATATTCTTAATGAAAACAAAATTAAAGTAGGCAAAATGTGTTTAAATTAAAACTCTTTGTTTTATACAGAAAATTATTAAAGACCAATATAGCTGGTAGTTTGCCTGTGATATCAGTAATTTTAATAGCTTCAATAGCTCTCTTTAGGATGGCCATTGTATATCAATGGGTTTGTATTATTATTAATAAACTCTTATGACTACATTTGTTCCTCAGTCTTCCATGGATTACAATCCTAGTTATTGTTAATTTCTTGAGTTGAATCATTATTGCTTAATTAAAAGTTCATCAGGATTTTGTTTAATGTTGCATATCATGAACTTCACACCGGGTGAAAGTATTTAAAAAAAAAACGAAATCAGAACCACACAGAGTCCTCGTCATTCAACTTGTTTACATTACATTTGTACTCATGTAAAGATTACAGGAATAAAAAAAAAAACAACCAGAAAGATTACAGAGATTTGTTATTACAAAAAATGGGGATAAAGGTTAGAAAAACAAATCATATGATAAAGATATTCAATCAGATAACTGAGTTTCAAACGCAATAAATCATAAAAAAAAAAGAAAAAAAAGACAACCGTTCCAACTTAATGATTAATCGAATGGAAAAGGGGATTGAAATCAATATGAGAAAGGATAAAAACAAGAGGAGATATATAAAAGTGGGTGACTAGTAAAAAGGATGCCTTCAGTACGCCATCTGACAAATACCAAGAGGGGAGAAAATAAAAGTGCATGAAGGAAATTATGGAGCAAATCACCATATAAATGTCACACATAGACCTCATACAGAATTTGATCTTTAAATTTTCAATATTTGAAAATACAGGAGTAGGATATACAAAGAATAATCTACTGGAATAAAAGAGTACAAAAAACACAGTGCCCTGCTACCAGCTGCAATTACTCACCCTGCACTGCCAGGAGAGAGACCTACAGACCTGGGGTCAAAGTTTGCACATAATGTCAATATCAAGACCGGTGAATTTTTCAGCTTTTATATAATCTTTATACTAACTTTCAACTGATAAGAAGAAAAAAAGAAAAAAAAGAGGAATACTTCAATAAAAAAAAAAAAAAAGATTAGAAATTAAAAAAAAATTCAATAAAAAAAAACAAACCCAACAACAAACAAATAAAGTGCAAAACACACGTTTGTTTTCATAATAATTCTTTCAGAACTAAAGCCGTTAAGGTAAATAATAATAATAATAATAACAATAATAATGATAATAATAATAATAATAATAATAATAATAATAATAATAATAATAATAATAATAATAATAATAATAATAATAATAATAATAATAATAATAATAATAATAATGATAATAATAATATCTATGATAAGCAAACCTACCCCGATGTTGATCTGTGGAAAACTTTCCTTGCAAGCACTGGAGAAGGTTCCATCTCTCTCCTCCTTGGTAACGGAGATTGTCTGAAATACATAGACGAATGCTTGTCATGGCTTAGGACACAGACGTTCATCAGAATGTGATACTTTAAATAAGGCAATCCTTCAGGTAAAGATTGAGGCATTCAGTACCTTCCTGAAGGCGGTCTTGTTGTTTTTTCTCGTTTTTTTTTTTTTGTTTGTTTTCTTTTTAGGGCATCATTGGAAAACTGTTTAAAGGCAAGAAATGATATAAAAACTGCTGATGTTTTTTGGGCCTGACCTAAATTTCAGGAATATTTAAAGAAAAATAAAGACGAAGGACAAATCGAGCGGATCTTTTAAGAAGAATTTCAATCTTACATTTGCAGAGGCCAAGAAAAAAAAATAGACACAATTACTGTTCTGTTTCTCACCTCATCCAGCACCGGATGAGCATCAGCCCGAGAACAATCTTTGTTTGATTTATTGGTTTAACACAATTTATCCGCTGGGAATTCACCAGATACACCTATTCTCATCTTGCCTAGATGAGAGAAGAGGATAAGGTACCAGACTCATCTGTTGCTGTAGCGTGACTAGCACTTGCTTTACTGTACTTTAACACATCTTTACTGTAACGCTTGATCAGAGACACACAGACTCTGCTCAAAAGTAGATTAACCTCATAGGTGTCGAAGATCTCAACAGTTCTTTATTCTATTCTTCAGCCTGACAGAGCTAAGTGTAGATCTCAGCTATCTTGCTTAATCTTTGCATTACTGCCAAAGTTTCATCTACAGGTTGCTTTTTGTTTTTATCGCATTCTTCCTTGTTGAGCTGATCCTTACATTTTCACAACTTTATGTCAGTTTTTTTGCTGGTTAGGCATTAATCTTCCTCTTTCCTTTTACTCTTCCTTAGTCAATATCAGTTTATGTTGCTTTCTATACATTTTCCTATCCCAACCAGTCTCTGCCTGCTTTTTCTTTATTTCTCCTCTCTCCTGTTCTCTTCTCTATTTCTCCCCAATTGGGGCTTTATTTGTTTTCAAAGACTCACCGAGGAATGCTGGACCTCTGTTTTGTAGACTGCCGAGGTGGCGGCATCAAGAAATTGCCTTCAGCCAGTTCTTCTCCAGCTCCACCTCCCCCATCTGTTTCCTCTTCGGCACTGGTAGACGACTGACCCCCAACTCCGCCACCGGTGCTAGAATCTGTTGACAGCTTCTTCTCTCTTTGTTTCAGAGATGACTGCATAGTGGTGTTCCTTCCATCAGGAGTTCCAGGTTCAGAGGGCAACTTGCCATGCCTTGTTAGACTTCCAGTATCCCCAAATGCCGTTGCTGAGGTGGGTGAAGGCAGGGATGGGTTAGGTGAGGGGCTGTGAGAAGGCAGGCGGATCAAAGAGGATGCAACAAAGTTGCTGTTGTCTGCTGTGTCAGGTCCAGCATAGAGAAGGTCTTGAGGGGTTGTGGTTTTCCTTCGCGCCTGGTAGAGGGCAAGATTTAGGGTTATATATGAGAATACAACCAAATTGTAAAAAAAAAAAGGAAAAATGAGCAACAAGGCAATAATTATAAACTTTCTTTACAGAGAGGGCTTCTTTTGCTTTTTAAATAAGACTTTTGGAAGAAAAAAGGAGTGAGATTCCACTATCATAATTATGATTTTACAACATCTAGTCACTGTCTCTCAAGAAGTGAATACATTGTCAATGCTAATGGTTGTTATGGTTGTTAAGGAAATCTTAAGAAGGAAAGAAAAACTAAAAAAAAAAATTCGCATCAATTTAGTTAATGCCCAAAATAATCAAAATAATTTGCCGACTTAGCTCTCACAAAAACTAACAAATAGGTGTTATTGTTTTTCAAAAAAGATTTCTTCAAGCTGAGACTTCAAAGTAAAAAAAAAAATCAAAAGTTTAAGAAAAATTTACATGAACTATAGTAACTTTTCAGCTTTCCTTTTGTAAATTATTTTATGGTTTTTTTTTAATACAAATGAAAAACCTTCTTTTTTTCAAACAAATTTGCAAGCTTCTAGATATACATAACATAGCGCAAAAACAAAAATTATCTTTTTTTTTCATTGAGCCTATTGACATCAACTTTCTGACAACCTAATGGCAAAAGATTGTATCCGTTCATATCAAATGATAAAATAAATGCAGTAAAAGAAGTAAAACAAATATTTTGTAGGGCAAGAAAAGAATCTTAGAAAAAAAAAAACAATGGTAATCTTTAAACATTAAATTTACACATGAGGGTTCATATGCTTGCCACATACATAATATTTCAAACTTAACTATAAAATAGAATGATTAAAAGCTTATTGAAAAAAAATTGTACTAAAAATCTAACCAAGAAGTAACAAATATAAAACTGAAAAGTGCAGGGATACATTTAAAAAAAAAAAAACAACAAAAAACATTGCTGAGGGTTTACGTTTGAAATCTAAATAGGCTTTTCAGTTCCTTCAGTCAGCGACGGAGATTAAAAAAAAAACAACAGGGCCTATAATAAGGTGCAATTAAACCATGAAGCTATACATATGTGCCATGCTATACTTTTTCACCTTAACACGGTATAAGTAGATGCAGGTTGCCTGTATTACTGATAGTGTACGCTAAATAGACATGCATCAATCTTCCACGATACACAATGACATGACTTAAGTTATTAGATGATGCGGATAGAAATTGGCATTATAGAGTACAAATATAGAATACGTTTCAAAACGAATATGTTTATACAATTGCATATTTGAGTGTGGGAATTTGTTATTTATATTTCCTTGAATTTAGCCATACTCTAATTCTAATTCATAACATTTGCGAGATCAGTTGTAGTCTGTGCGTATGGAATGGTGACAGACATAAGTAAATGTAAAATTGCGATAATACGTTTAACTTAGTTTTCCAACCAAAACCCACTTCTTTCAATACAAACGAGTGGGCCAATAACTTATTCCCATTAAATAAATTTACGTTTCATATTTCAAATTACTAAAACTTTAAAAAATGAATCTCAGTACAGTCGATGCCTTCAGTAAGATAGAAAAAAGTTCGATGCTTCCAAACAACGTAAAAAAAAAAAACCAATATGATATTGATCAGAAGTGAGACCATATTATATGGCTTGACAAGGACATGTCTCTTAGCTTCACAAAAGAGAATAGTGTTCAGTAAACAACTTTAAAGAAAGTGTAATAAATAGAAACGCCCTGCCAAATTTAGAACATAAATATACTGTATGATCTTAATGATCTCAAAAATAAAAAAAAGAGAGCTCATGTAAATTTATAGATTGATGCTGACAGATAAAAAGCAGTTTTTAGATTTTGGATCAATTGATGGTTCACATTTTTCATATGACAAAAAAGGAAAGGCATTAAAAAAAATTAATTAAAAAAAATAGAATAGGAAAAGAACCAAACCAAGATACACAAACTTATCTAGTGATATCAACAAAAGTTTACAAAAAGTCCAGCTGTTTTTCATTAAATGGCTGATCTTTTGGATGCTGATTACTGCTATGGAGTAACTTATCAGAATATGTTCAGAAGATTTCTCAAAAAAAAAAAAAAAAGAGGAATCCATATTAAAATATTGACTGCTTAACTAAAAGCACTATCAATACCAAATTGAAAGGAATTTGTTGGAAGCAGAAACACAAAAGCAGATCACCATCTATGGACTTAATGATGTTTTCCACACATAGACTAGAGCATGATTACACCAGATAAGAGCTCTGAGACACACAAAGCAAAAGATTATGTTCTGAAAGAGCTTAAGATTTCAAAGAACTAATGTTAATACTAATGTTCAGGGCAGTACACATTGACGTAATATTCAATACTGCCCTGCCACAAAAGGCCTAAGATCACCTCGTCAAATAGGCAAATAGTTAAAAAAAAAAAAAAAGAAAAAAAGGAATGTAACCAAAAATGTTGCTAAACAATGAAAGCAGATGTCTCATATCTTCTTGTTTCTGCATATTGACAGCGCATTGAATTTACACATGCGGGTCCATAGGCTTGCCTTTACAATAAACTACAAAATCGAAAGATTAACTGCTTGTTGACGAAAATCTATACAATCACAGTACAGCTCATGATATACTCTTATGAAGCGTTGGTAAACATTTATTATTATCTTTTTTATTTGTTTTCTTTTTGAGTAATTTTAGCTCTAAAATTTGTGGCTTTCACAAGACTTGCCCCCACCCCCTCCCCCTTTTACCCCCCCAAAAAAAATTCGAGATTTTTGTTTCGTTTTTAAATTAGAATTGAAATAATTGCACTCTTTTTTCTTTTAAAGAAGAGCATCATTTATTACAAAAAAGAAGAATTCTATGTAATTCGTGTTATAACCACAATAAGCAAGAAAGCTTTTATGTTTATGGTTATGTCCAAAGCAAACCCTAGGTTTTCTGTATGTTATATTTAAAGACTGCAACAATTATATTGAATGTGCACTTAATTATATTTTATTTATTCAATTTTTTTGTAAATCTCAGAAAATCTGAGTCAATGCAAATAGAAATAAAAAAACAAAGTTAAGTGATACAAAGAAAAAGAACTCATGACGAAAGAAAAAAGTCAATATGCATCTACAAAGCATCATAAAAACATTGTGACTGATTTAATTCATTATTTGCTCTAAGAAAAGCAAATATATTTAAAAGTAAAATTGAAAAAAAAAAACTTCCCTGAACCCTTTTGTGACGCCTCTATGTTTTTGACAAGATGATGGCCCCACATACGCCATAATCCCTAAAATTAGCCTCTCAACTGCTTTCACTTTGCGATAGGTAAACAAACATGCTTCAATAGTTCACTATTGAATAGAAATTTTAATACCTTAGCAACAGCATGCAGCATAGGTAAATAGAGTTTTGAAGGAAGTTAGAAGTATGTGTGTAACATCATCTAAAATTCAATTAAAAGAAGCCTGGCCATGGCAAGTGGGGGGAAAAAAATTCGTCACAAAAGGGTTTAAAAATAAGTTTTGTTGGGTGAATGCTAACCACGGTTAAGTTGATTCAAAATAGGAAGAATATTATTACACATGCTCAAAGCTTATGCCACGATGCTAACGCAAACTTTTTTCATATACAGTACAAAATTGTACACACATATAGAAATATGAGCTGTGACAAAATGTCTTTCACAACAGTTGCTACAATGAATGTAGAAAACCAAGCAGGAATTTGCGCCAAGTAAAATAACTTCATTTGAATTAGTGTTTTCTTTCGTTTAGTTTTTGTTTTTTGTTCTCACAAGGTGCTTTTTTTCTGTTTCATTGTAGCAACTATATACACATCCTGAAAGAACATTCTAAAACGTTTCCATACCGGGGATCTGTTGCCGGCAGAGGGCTGCAAGACAAGATAGAACAGGATGTTTGCAAAATGTGATAATTGTACATCTTGGGTTAACAGGCTTGCTAACCTCTACAAATGCTTAAGCATATGCTTGATATTGCTTTGCCTTTTTATTTTTGTATGAAGAGTAATGGCTTTCAGGCTCTGACAGAGACTAAGGGGACGTGAAGCTGTTTCAAACTACTAGTTAATATTAGATGTGTACATAGTTTCAAACATCAAAGTACCTTTTTTCACACTTGAACTTGGGGCCATCTTGAATAATAAGGATTTTTTTAAAAGGAAATTAACAAGTCTGCATTTCTCCTGGCATGCTGCTGCCAGAAATTACTAACTTCTCTATGGTTCTAGCTTGTTAGGCTAATGGGGCTTAATAGTGACTTCTATACCATCTGCATATTGTTTACTGATGAAAATCACTTGGCAATACATTGTGCCAACAAGTCCTGTGTCATACATAATGATTAAAATATAATCAGTAACAAATGTGTTATTTTATGGACAACACTTTCTGCTTATGAAATTCAAAACTGTTTTGACAAAATTTTTTATCATAAAATGTGAAATACAAACCAGCTAAATGTAATCAGTTAAAAACAAAAATTAGACTGTCTAAGAGGGAAAAAAAATGCCAACATGGCTTCTCTTATAGCTTGTTTAAATTTTGAGAAGAAGCAGTACAGGAAAAAAGAGAAAGATACAATAAAAAACAGAAAGGGCATGATAGAGGAATGACCATGCAAAAATCACATATGGAAATAGAAAGAGAAAGAGAGAGAGAGAGAGAGAGAGAGAGAGAGAGAGAGAGAGAGAGAGAGAGAGAGAGAGAGAGAGAGAGAGAGAGAGAGACAGAGAGACAGAGAGAGACAGAGAGACAGAGAGAGACAGAGAGACAGAGAGAGGGAGAGAGAGACAGAGAAATAGAGACCCTATAAAAAGTTAGCAATACAATGTGTTCATATGTTACACTCTGGAGTAATCATAGGAGCAAACAGACTTCACAGGCTTTGATATAGGATGCTGATTGTGACCCTCATATGTGCGGCAAACTTACGGGATGAAGGGAAAGAGCAGAAAAGACTGACTTGTCAGCCACAGGTGCATCACACATAATGAATGCAGGGTAAGAGGAATACAAAAGTCAAGGTTCATTTCTTGGCGCTCCAATGCCTCATACTTTACTTTGTGGCTACCTGATTATCTACAAATTTCGGGCTTGGAACAGACAGCATTGCCTTCCTATCGGATATATCTTTTGACCATGGATTCTTTACCATCCACAGTTTTATCCAGTCCTTGAATTCCCTTTGTTGTGGTTCCTGCTGAAATGGCCACGCCATTGGCATCATTTTAGCAAGAC
The DNA here is from genome assembly GCA_033675545.1 of Elysia crispata. Taxonomy (NCBI): domain Eukaryota; kingdom Metazoa; phylum Mollusca; class Gastropoda; family Plakobranchidae; genus Elysia; species Elysia crispata. The sequence goes on along the minus strand of JAWDGP010004990.1, from coordinate 174,762 downwards.
AAATGTCTTCATTCTCATAAAAAAACCCATGTGTAAACACTATATGATATTTAACTTGTCTCTTTCACAGCATTTCTTTTTCCATTTTGTGTTGTTGCAGTAGAAAATATTTCTGTTTCTCTGTAAGCAGATACTGACCTTCTAGCTTGCAATTGCTTTTGTTAGCATCATTTGATTTAAAAAAATATCATCCATCTTCAAATAAGCCCAAGTTTCCATATTAAAAGGCTTTTAATATTTTTTAAATGTCTACAAGATTTTATGAAATTTTACTATGAAAAAAAATAAAAGAAAAAAACCCATAAATGTACTATTTTCGGATTTTAAAAAAAAATTTTCATTGAAATCCAGATATCTGGAATGTTCAGATGTTTGCTTACCTGCATGTAACAGATTATAACACATTTTAAAAAAGCATCTTAACAAATACTTTCCACAAAATTAGAGCAAAATTAAAAAAAAAAATGAATAATCACCCATAAGTAAGTCAGTAAACATACTTAATATTCAATAACCCCAAATTAAATAATGTCTCTGACAATCTTTCATAGAACACAAGAAAACTTCATACACAAGAATTTTTCTTTCTATTTATTTCTCCTGATCTTTGAAGAAAGACTTTTCGTTTGAAGAAAAAAAATGAAATACAACATGATCAAACCAAAACTATGAGTATGAAAAAAAATATTGGAAGGGTATAAATATTCATGAAGGGATCTAAAACTTAGAGCTTGAACTAGGGTAAATTCACACTTTTGTTCAACTCATCCATTCATTTGATTTCTTTCCATTGCATAACTTTTGACACAGAGGTTTTTATTATTTTTTTTTGTCTGAGCACTTGTGAGCTCTAGTTTTTGGGTTGTTTTTTTATAAAAGTACGTTAAGAAGGCCACATAATTGTATGAGAATATAGAAACAGATAATCATAAGTTACTCACACAATAAAACAAATTACATTTGCTCACCTTTTCCTTGCGAGTGAGCGAGTCATAGCTGCCAGGAGCACCGCTTGGAGGAGGGTAGCTGCGCTGCATGATCGGCGGAACTGCTACAGACAGGCCAGGGGTGGACGGCGGGCCAGACTCCAGCATGCTGGTAAAAAAAAAGGCATGCATTAGTTTATTATTATAATACATTTATCTGCTTAGATTAGGTTAGATTTTTGAAGGACCAAGAATGTTACCAATAAAGGGAAAAAAATCAACATACAAAGTAATAATGAGAAAGAAAAAAAAACTTCTTCTAAGCAAATTTTTTCATCCTGATATCCTTCTCAATTCCTTACACCAAATTACAAGTGTCCTCTTTGACAATGGAGAAAAAACAAAAAGCGTGACATATTCTAAAATGGTTGTTATTAAATCTCAACTCTTAATATATTTAATTTTTTGATCTTATGAACTTAGTATGAAACAGAGGCTGCTGGACTCACAACATTCCTTACAAAAGTTTTGGAAGTTGTACTTCAACAAGATTACAAAGTAAGTTATATAAATATGATTCAAAAAGTTTTCAAATACATGCAGCAATCTATTGTTAGGTAATAATTATATAAAAGCAGGTGGCATCAAATATTCTTACAGGAATTAATGAATTGGAGGGCTAGGATTATAAAAGCTTTACATTAATATCTTGAAACATGCTAAAAGGTTGCAATATAAACTTTGTAACAGAAAGACATAGCTCAATGGCATTAACAGAAACAGAAGATGAAGGCAGGGCATTTCATCCACAGGAACATTGCAGTGTAAGCATAGTCAAATGAGAAGTCAAGACTTAACAGTCATTCTGAACACTAACTTTCTTTATCAGCCATGACACCAGCTTAAAAAATGTATAAATAATAATTATAATAATAATAATAATAATAATAATAATAATAATAATAATAATAATAACAACAACAACAACAACAACAACAACAACAACAACAACAACAACAACAACAATAATAATAATAATAATAATAATAATAATAATAATAATAATAATAATAATAATAATAATAATAATAATAATAATAATAATAATAATAATAATAATAATAATAATAATAATAATAATAATAATTCAAAATCAACATAAAAAAGACATTGGAATAAACATAAAAAGCAGTGAAGACATTAACTGTGATGATTTTGCTAATAAGAATAAAGTTCAAATAATTGTTTCAAGATAACTAAATCAACTGAAGATGATAATTAAGTCAACTTTGCAAATTTGGGAGTTAGATACACGACCATTTTTTTATCTGTATTTTTTTTTTATTTTCATACATTAGCATGCTCAGTTATTACAGCATACTATCTCAATGTTTGATTGTCTAATGTAATTGTTAATGTTACACAAATGGGGAGTTACCATGCCATTGGAAGGGCCTTTAGGTATGACAGTATCTGATCATGTAGCAAGTATGATCAGAATGTAAATTTGTGGTAATTGTAAGGTCATACATCGATACTAAGTCAAGGCAGCAATACTCACAAAACTGTAACTTGATTTTACACAAACTTTCAATAAAGCTACCAGCAGAAAGTTGGAAAAGACAGAGTAAAAATAAATAAAACAGATAAAAGAATAAAAAAAAATATGATTGGGACAAGGTTGCGCTGTGCCAACAAGTTAATACCATAGTTCTTTACCTCAGTAACTTTGTAGAATTCTCTTTAATGATTATACTGTTGTATGCCAAATAGATTATGATTATTTTGGTTGCTTTAGAAGTTAAAAAAACAACAACAAATAATGAAATATTTTAAACTGTGTCATTAAAGCATGTCTTTCCAAGATCTAATATGGATACTTTAATTTTAAAGCTTCTCCTTTATCTAAATAACAATAAAAGGCATGACAAAACAAAAACAAAAACATTTATTTCTTAGTGTAAGTTTTCAGATTTGACAGAAACACAGTAACATGATTATCAAAAATACATTGTCCTTTCCATTTTTCCCTTCAAAACTTAGGAAAAAATTTTAAATGCCCTATTTACTGGGAAAGGTAAATTAAAAGAGAGAACTACATTGTACACTTAGGTCACACACACACAACTTTTTCTCAATAAACTAGGTTGAGAAACTGGGAAAAAATGAAGAAAAGCCACATAGAAAACCTAAAATGACAAAAGATGTACATTTTTTGGTGATAATCTCAAAGCATATTGAGAGAGAAATTGTCAAAGCCGTGGGGAAATAGCAGGTGAAAACACACACCTTTTGTTGCAGAGTATTTTTGGATGCTAGTAAAATCCTGTTGTGAGATTTTAAGACCTCTGGACTAAATGAGGCAAAGATCTCTGGACTGAAAGAGGTAAAGACCTCTGGATTACAAAAACCACAAAAGTAAGGTCTTTAGATCTCTCATCTGGGATAGACCAGCTTCCAGAGGACTTGTAGAAACACAAAACAGAAGCCAAAGACTAATGCAAAGGAGCAAAAGTCACTACTAAGCAAAGACTGAACTGGCCTAGTACACATTATTCAAATGATAAAATAAAAAGTAAAAAAAAAATATTGAAGTGGAAAAAAAAGAAAAAAAATAATACAAGAATTCAGTTTTTCAAGATTATGACACAGCATGAATGTTTAAAAAATTATTAAAAATGAATAAAGTGGATAGTGTTCACAGGTAACATTATTTAAAAAAAAACATTATTTTCATAGAACATGTATGCGGAAAGCAAGAGGAAAATATAGAGCATTATGACAATTTTATTAAATGCACAAACAAAGGGAATACCACCAACAGGTCCCAGTTATTGCATCATAGAAGCGGCAGGTTGAGAGGAAAAAACATGGCTTGCTTTGTAAATGAGGACAAAACAGCTGTCTTCATTCATATCACTTTGTTTGGCCACACATGTGAGGCCAGACAGTATCAACTTCTTTTCTTGCATAAATCAAGAAAAGCTTAATCAAATAACATACACTTTGTTAACACCATTATATACATTTGCAGCTTTGAAAATTCATTGAAGAATTTAATGAAAAAGTTGAATAACATCTGACCTAACCTCTCTCAATCTTATGATGGAGGGAGGAAGTGGGATGGAGAAGCACTGAAAACCCTTGTATTGTCAAGCAAAATTTTTAATTATTCATAGCTGATTTCTTTTAGAATTGACCTAGTTATTTTTATTTCTTTTTATTCAAGTTTAAACTCTTGCATGAACACAATATTTGCCACAATTGCTGCTATTAGCTAAACAGAGAAGGAAATATGAAAAAAAAACTGATTTTGTTAACATCGTTTTATTCACACACACAAAAAAATTATAACCCGTGGGAAATTTTAGATTTGATATATCCTTAAGCACCCTTAAAGAGTTATAGAAGGCTAGATGCATAAAGTCAAGAGGAGGTGACAAAAACAACAAAACAATATTTGAATTTATGGGTTTCTATTGTTAGCAAAAAGCAAAACAGAGAAAGCTGGGCATCCCCTCTAATTATAATTGCTGTAAGAAGGATGGAGACTAAAGCTAGATCACTGCAGCAAAGTCATCTTGGGATGAGGTTTGTGCACAGGACCAGGAAAACATCACAATCATTTCAGTACAGGTTTTCACATCTTATTCAAATCACACACTAAGTACTAAAAGCTTCTGTGGGCACTAAAATTTCAGGTTAAAAATTCTGATGTGATTTAGTGATTTTCCTAAACTTGTAAGAAAGATTTATGGACAACACGTCAATGCAAAAAATAGTGACTTTCATTACTGCAATATTATAAGTTTCTCAGAGAGTCAATTATCTGAAAACCCTACTTGTATGTTAGCGCTATGCTCACCTTTCAGCTGGAGATGACGATGATGAACTTGAACTGTATTCTCCATCTGTAATCACAAAGAAGAACAAAGCTTGTAATTTTATCGGAAACCATATTTCAAAGCGGTGAACATATGAACTTCTTCACAATATGAGCAATGTGTGTTAAATAAAATGAACCAACTTATTAAAAAAGAAAACACCTATGATGTTTTATATGAAAACCACATTGAGGATTTTAAGGATTTTTGTTACTGTAGTAGCATACGTTCTACAAGATAGACCCTTTTTAAATGACATTCTAAAACTGCGCTGTTAATTTCACATCCAGCCCTTCCTAGGTTGCCTTAAAAGGAGACCTCTGAAACTGTACCTCCCCTCTCCTAACTTAATTGACTGTACCGAGAAGATCCTCCTCCCAACTCACCCTCTCTGTCCATGTCTTGTGGGGCCATGAGACCCTCCACTTCCACTCCAACCTGGCCGTCCATCATGTGCCTCAGGAGTTCTTGCTGTAAAACGTTGTTCAGCTGTGTCTGGTTCAGCAGGCCTTGCAGCTCCTTCACCTCAGAGTCTTTGCTCGCCACAGCCAGGCCCTACGGTATACCAAAGAAAACGTAATATTTCGATCCAAGAAAGAGTAGATGACATTTAACTCAATGGGCTCATGCGATATTTCTTAACGAATTGACTTGGCATAACTTATATGTTCTTCTTTTATTCCAAGATAAATGTATCTTATTTACATGAGTATTTCTTTTGAATTCAGGAGTGGCTTAAAATTAACATTTAATTAAAATTAAAATAAACATTCAGAAAGAGTTGGGTGGAATCTTCAACAAAAAGTCTGAATTTCAAACACTTTAGTTATTGATGAAGAATAAATTATGAACAAAATGTTTTCTGATGGACTTTTTCCCACTGCTTTAGTTAAGGGTCTGTTTATCATGATGGGAGTTTTGTATAAGGAAAAAGGTTCTTTGGCATGAGCTTTCCTTCCAAGATGTAACTTACCGAATGCAAATCACTTTAGGGTTATGATTTCTCTTAATTAGTTTATACAAACTCCTCCTTAAAACATGTCAAAAATAATTTTGGAATTTAAACCAAATAATGGTATGGTGGGAAGATCACGTATTATTCCTGCACTTTGGAAATAATAACTAGACAGCATAGTTATGCCATTTGAGACTAACGGCAAGCATATCAAGGCCCTTCAACAGTGATTATTACAATGCTAATTGTTATTATCCACTGTCTTCAGATCTTTTCAATCATACTTCTCTCTTGAAAAGCAAATCAAGCCTGGATGACTTGTTAATGAATGATCTAACCAACTAATGTCATAGCGGAGCGGGAAAGGAACTGCTCCTACCGATTATAAAAATTAACACACACACACCTTATCCAGAGTAGCACTGCAGAGCTTGCGGATCATGTATCTGGCCTCCTCAAGAGTCATCGTCTCTACCATTGAAGTTATTTCTACACTGTCCTCTCCTTCTCCATCCTCCTAAAGAATAGAATAATGAAAATAAAAATGAAAAAAAAAAAAAAAGAAAAAGAAAAAATATTTGAAGCCTCAAACTCATTATTTATCAGACATAATGATTTTGGCCACACATACTAAAAACTCAATTGTATCATTATTTGAGGTGACAGAAATTTTCCATTTGCTTGTATGATAGCTTGTTTTTTTTTTCCCAACAGTATTGACTAAGTCAACTGCAATAAGAGCACACATAAAGATGTTATCATCTATTTCCTTATAAAATTACAGTATTGATTCATATCTATAATGCATGTCCCGTTTCCACCAAAAAAAAAATGTTATGTTTATTAAGCAAATTGTACAGGAACTTGGTTCCTTCACCTGCTAAAACTGGAAATTCTGAATAGTTTGTTCAAGAGGGAAAAAAAAAAAGAAACCTTTGATAAAAAGCCTTGACCATTCCACCTTTAAGTTACCAAACACAAAATTATCCACTTTGAGAAAACACATCAATGTAAGCTCCCCATTTTCATTAGCTTATCTTTTAATAAGGTAAACCTTTGTAAGATAATTCAGTTTTGCTCATCAAGTTTTCTGGACAACTAATCGCTTGATAGGTTTGAAAAGATGTAGTATGAGAAATTATGGATTATCCCAGAGCAAAATCCTTTTAAAAAAGGTACATGTTTACACAGCAAGCCAGGTGTAACTGTTTCTTTAAGAAATAACTAAACTAAATGACATTGATTGAATAATGAGTACTACAAGCTCAGTCTAACATAAGCCATAGCATCTTTGAGTTGTATGTTTCATCAGTGTATCTTGTTTATGAAACCAAACACATTACAATTACAAAATGTAATTTTTAAAAATGTAAATTCTTTTTTAAGAGGGTCGTAGAATGCAAAATGATCTTAACTCCAAATAACTGAAATGATGTTTGGATCTTTTAAATCATATCTAACAATTTAGAATCTTCTTCCTCTATGTAAAATAGCAGTGTCAGAGAGCCTTTATGATAGTTTTCGACCTCATCAGCTTACACCAATGTAATGTAAATTATGTCTGAAATCCTAACAGTTTTATCTCACCTTGGACTCTTCCACCTGCATAATGTTAGACTGACATTCATTGATGTTTTCCTGGGCATGCTCCACTTTCTGGGAGAGATCTGCAACTGTAGCATGCAGCTGCTGAATTACCTCTAGTGGCTGCAGAAGAAAGGATCAAAATAGACCTTATTCATAATGGCAATTAAAAGGACATAGATGCCACAAAACTGGGACTGGAATAAACAGATCTTATGAGCGCTCCTTATTTTGTTCTTTTGCAAAGCTATAAACCTAGATATGCAGAAGAATCATATAGTGACTTAAAGATGTCAATCTGACAAGTATTGAATTAAAAAAAAATAATTTGTGCAATATTTTGACATTCAGATTTTGCATGTTTCTTCATTCACTTTGCATTCACTAATTAATATAAAAGGTATGGGATATGATAATTACATATTAAGGCCAAAACAGCTGTCATTGTTATGAAACTAACCTGACTTGAAGTCATTGCTTCCTTCTCTTTTCTCTCATATTTCTGGAGTTCCTTGGTGCATTTTTCTCTTTGCTGAGAAAAAAAAAAAAATATATATATATATAATATATATATATCAACAACAAGGAGGTAAAAGGATGAATAAAGGTTTTGACTCGATTTTTATTACCTCATCAGTGCATCTGAATTTATACAACCTTGCACAATTCTTTGATTTGAGGAAATTAATGTAAGCCTCCAACAAGTTCGTAAACCAAGCAAGGTAAAAAAAAACTATGCAATTGTTAAAAATATATTGATCTCATAACTAATCTTTACTTCTGGTCAAAATATTGAGAGAATTTTTCAAAGCATAACTTACCTTCAGCCAGACATTCATATCTCTCTCCAGCATTGTAATTGTTTGTTTCTTAGTAACCTGAGAAGATATCTGGAGAGAAATAAACATCAGAAAAACAGTTTCAACCTTGAATAACATTTATAAATAAATGTTATAATTTTCTTAACTTCCCTTAATATACGACGTCTTAAGTTCAATCAAAGTAAAGTATTCCATACCTCAGTAAAGACCTCAATTATCTTTAAAAAAATTAAAAAGCAATACAGCAAAGATGAAATAGATTATATTTATAACAGCATGGGACTCAAAAGGAAAAAAAAAGAGGGAGAAAAACTTTAGAAACATTTTTATCTTTTTGTTATCTAATGCTGTTCAAACTAAATTAATACTATATTTTTTTTCCATCACACACAAACAAAATAAGAATCATATTTTGTCTATCAAGTAATGAGGCTTTATGACCAACCATCATAAAAATTAAGGGTCACTTTTTAATATAACTTAATTTGGAATAGTGTTAAAATTTAATTTATTAATGTGTGCCTACTTCACAATAGAAAAAAAACAAGAATTTATAATAACACACAACAAAAAAGAGCATTAATGAAAGTAAAGAGAATACACAACACTAAGCTGACAAGATTCCAAAACAGAAAGCTCCAGCTTACATTTTTCTCAATTGTGTCCCATTTTTGTTTAGCTATTTTAGGAGAAAATTCAGACTTTCTCCTCCTTCTAAGTCCGCCAGATGACACCGGTGCTAAGGAGTCAAGAGAACAATTAATTAACAACATTGTGTACATTTAAACTGGCTAAATTCAATCGCTCAAAATATATGTAAATGAGAGACATGATTAAATCTGAAAAAAAAAAACCTCCATCAAATAGCAGAAAGTATGTGAAATTTTTTTTTTCAAAAGGGAAATGTTGAGTCCTAAAACTGTTTGAGACATTTTACAAGAACTTTTTATAAAGTTTTTTACTGGGATATTAAATAGTCAATTTTTGTATAGGTTAATTTATACCATTAACAGCTTTGAGTATTTTGTAGCTTTTACAATGAAATCATTTTTTTATCCTAAAAGTGAAACAAAAAGCAATATCTCTTTTGCAACTTTTGTGGAAAAGATTGTGTAAAACTCAACAGCATTTGTCTCACAAAGTTTATATATGTCAAGTCAAGTTGAAATAAGGCAATTGTTTAGTTCCTTGGTTAGTTTTCTAAGATTCCCAAGGAATGTAATCGCTCAAAAACAGCCCAGTGATGGACCAAACCAAGTATTCACTAATAGTCAGTCCAACACTCTACTATTCTACTAACTTATTTGGTTAACATTTCATAAGCTTCGCAACCATAAGCACTGCATGAAATTGTCTTATGGTTCAAAGGGATATTGTTTTGATAATAATAAAAATAATAATAATAATAATAATAATAATAATAATAATAATAATAATAATAATAATAATAATAATGATTATTATAATAATAATAAATGAAATATAGGCTAAATTAACATTTTGAGATTTTTTTTTCAACATCAAAAGTTCAAAATATATGTTAAAAGGACCTGTTTACCAAACTGGAGAAAAAATTCATGTGCCACAGCTTTTAGATATTAATTCTTTCAAGCCTATTCTTAATAAAGCTGAAGAATTTTCTCTAATTCTCAAGAGCTTGGAGACAGTCAAAACAACAACAAAAAAGGAACCTACCGATAGGAATGGTAACGGGCCTGTCATATTTTCCAACTCTCCCTGCTGCCTTGGCGGACATTGGTTTAGCTGTTTGTCTTTTGCGTAGAGCCTCCACCTGAAAGTACAAGTAGACATGATAAACAGTTAGGTGATACAATCCAAAGCCAAAGAACACATGTATGAAAATTTTCTCTCGTGACTCAGTCATGTGTCAACTTTACCTAAATGTGACAAATTAAGCACCTTATTGGGTGGAACGAGGCTTATATATGATTTATATGTACATTATCCATAAGTGAATGTAGTTTTGATGAAGCCGTTCATCTTGATAAAATGTCTTTACCTTTAAATTTCATGTTTTAATTGTTGCAAACTGTGTAAGCAGTTTTTAAAGTTTTAAGTCCATAATGTTCCATATGCATTTGGCAAACATACCATGGCAAAATCTCTATATAAAGGACAGAAGACCATTTATCTTATTCTCTTATTTGAATAGAAATCCTAACTCTTCAAGCCCTTGAAATATAAGGAGAGAAAAAGCATATTTCCTCGTCACTTTATTACCCTGAGTCAGTGTAACTTGGTTTTGATTGAACTACACCTGTTCAAGTTGCATTGAAGTGTTTCTTTTCAACCTCAACCCCATATCACTTGGTTACTTGAAAATGAGCTTTAACAGCTTGTGCTGACAATTATAAGCATATTACCTCCTCTTGTTTGCGTTTGAGCACAGCATCTTTTTGAACAGTCTGCCTCTCTAGAGCCTTAATGACATTGTCTCTCCTCAGCTGCTCCTTGCGTAGTTGGGCCAGCTCTCGACTCCTCCTAGCTTCTCCCTGCTTGTTCTTATCCATCTCCTCCTTCACCTGCTTCATCAAGCGAACCTGGTAAAGTTTAAAAAAAGGGAATCGTACAATATTCTCAATAAAATCATGTTAATCTGACAAAACAAAAGTGAATCACTTCCAAAAGACTTCAAAAGAGTGAACGGGTGAAGGAGAATCAGTAAATACATATGCAAAAAGGCAGAGTTCAAATATCTTCTTAAGTGAAATACAAATAGCTATAATATAGTATAAATAAAAAAAACAAATCCTCTCGCATTGCTATATAAATAAAATGGTTTCAAATGAAAAAAGAGAAAAATACTTCCAAGAAACGAACTAAAGAAAATATGGTTATTTAGACATTGCAAAGGGTGGCTTTTGACTTGAGAGATGGAAAGAGATTATGATGTCTAAGAGCTTATAAACAATATGCAACAAATGCGAGAATTAGTAAGTACGTAAGTAAGTAACAGACTTAAATAACGAGACTGTTGTAAGCCTTAGACAATCCTGAGACAGCAAATACAAAGTTGTTCGAGGTTCTATCAACAGTTTTGACTTTGTGATGAACATGGTAATAGCCTCTAAGTTAGGGCAGTGATGACAAATTTATTTATTCATTTTGTTTTTAATCCTATGATTTTCTCCAAGGTTACTAAAGAAAACAATTTTTTCAGCCACATTTCCAAAATATGTTTTTGAACACATAGGAAAGCCATACAAAAATGATTGCAAATAGCATCAATCCTTATTGTTAAACTTTTACACAAAAAAAGGAATTAATTTCTAAAAAAAATTTGAAAAAGCATATGATTCATAGTCCCAACATAATTTAACTCATACAAGGCAAATCAAAATGCTTTAACTAATATATGACTTTTAAAGGGTGATGCTGTTTTAAAGACTCAATTTGAATCGCGCTGCCATTCTATGCTGAACAAAGCAGATACCTTTGTCTTCTTCATCTCCAAAATCTCATGCTGCAGAGTCTTGAGATGTCTCTCATACTGGGAGTTATTTTTCTGTATCTTGGCGTGCTTCCTCTGATCTGCCTGCAGTTTCTTGAGTTCATCCTGAAGGTTGCCGAGCTTCTTTTCATATTCCTGTTTCACCTTTTTGGAGCCATCTGTTGATGGTTGATTCATTTTTTCTGAGGAAGTTGACAAGGGTTTTTTTTTTTCAGCAAATGTCAAATGTATTATCATTTAAAAAAGAAAAATAGAAATAGTTATCAGGGAGGTATACCACAAGATCACAAGATCCAAATCATTTCAATTTATGAAAATAAGGGTAAACTTATTGAATAATTTGAATAAAGAAGACACTAATTTGATCAGATCACTTTATATGTGTTCCACCATCATAGATTATCAAATTTCCAATATACAGTGAAAATGAGTTTCAGACTATATGATATTAATTTAAAAACAAAAATAGTTTTGAAGACCTATTTATCTACATAATTGTATGGTCAAGTTTGAGTGCAGTATAACCTTATTATGCATATAAATCAGTGTTGTTTTTATCATCAGAAATCCAGTATGGTATGAAAATAATAGGAACCAAATTCAAGCTCAAATGATTTTAAAAAGAAGTATTTAAATCTAAAAGCTGGCCTCCTGGATACAACATTTTTTTAAAGTTAGAAATATACAAGTCTTCGTCCCTAAATTTATTCCATTCCGCGCTCTTTCATTCAAAGCTACGAAACATAAACTCACCTATATTAGAAAGCACCTTATCACGCTCCATCTCAGTTTCTCGGATGCGAGTCTGAAGCTGTGAGACTTTCTCCTCATAATGTGTCCGCAGGGAGTTCATACGACGTTGGGTCTGCTCCAGCTCCTCAATCAGCCGCTGCTTGATGGAGATCTCACACGTCAGATTAGCCAGGTCCTCATGCACATTATCTGATTCTACACAGGGCAGACAATCAGAGGGATTGTTAAGAATGGACCATGGCAGAACTTTGTTCTGCTCTATACTAGTTCTATATTGTTTATCGTCCCCTACATTTATTCCCTCATAATAACAAGGATAATGATGAATTAAAGCCAAAGTATTGATATTGCACTAGTTTGCATATGGCAGATTTAGGCTGATTACAGGTACTCCAAAAATACTTGAATGAAGACATACAGAAAAAAAATAATTTAAGTTTCTAGTTTCAGAGATATTTACAAAATTTTATAAACATTGCAGAAAGATACATGCTGGTGCAAGCAAATGTCAATTGATAGCAAGTCATAGAATATCTGCTTCTCTTTTGACTATATCATATATAAGAGATGTTCCTTTATCTTCCATTGTGCTACTGATGGAAAGATGTGACAGAACGTTTTTACTGCTTCTCTTTTGACTATATCATATATAAGAGATGTTCCTTTATCTTCCATTGTGCTACTGATGGAAAGATGTGACAGAACGTTTTTACTGTATCTGATAAAGCTTCATGCTGTCATTTAAAAATGAAAGTTTGGTGATCATGTTATAATGGAAATTACCCCAAATAGCACTCATATTATAAAGTAGACGTATAAAACTTGAACTGAACCAGTTTTAAACAGACATTGTAAAGGAGATATATCTCGAGAGTACATGGGAAAAGTCTTGAAGGTGTAATTGGATTTGAAATGATTATCTATATAATCAATATATAATTAAAAAAAATATTTAAAGTTAAAAAATGTATGTATGCGATATTTTTCAAATAAATGCCATTCTAGCTTCAACCCTATCCAGCGAAATCCACAATTTTATTATTGTTTGTTGTTTTTGTTTTTTGTTTGTTTTTTTGTTTTGTTTTTTTTTTTGGAGGGGGGAGGGGTTGTGAATAGTTATTATGATGACGACTTCATTTTCTACATTTAGTGCATATTATTGCCATGGTTGTAGTAATTATAAAGTGCAGGACTAAACTTTTTTTCTTTTTATTCACACAAAAGAGACTTTTAGATGAAAAACTATACTGATCACCTATATCGACTAAACAAATGATTTTTTCTTCACTCTCTGTTGTTGCATTCCTTTCTCTCTTGACCCCGTACCAGTCAGTTTAGTAATATCATTCAATTTTTTTCAAACAGATTATATTTTTTTTATATATAATCACAATGCTACTAAAAGTTTAGAATAACAGGGTTCTTTTTTTTCTTTAGTCAACTTTTAATAACAATAATAATAATAATAATAATAATAATAATAATAATAATAATAATAATAATAAAAAAATACACATTTGAAGCAGGAACTAATTGGAAGTGAGGGGCAGAGAGAAAGAGGAGACCCTTAATGAAATCATCTGCTGATTTAGGACTAAAAGGCAGAATACACCAAGGCAAAGTTAATTGCACTTTTACTTTTTTTCATTCTAAGTGATCTCTGTCAAAATGAAAGGACAAGACTAAGATTTTAGGTGTGTATTATTCACCACAAGACTTCATAACTTTTTAAAAGCACTCTGTGAGTGGGAATATAATTTATAAGAGGTTGATTTGCTTTTTATTCTCACTTGTATAAGGCTCTGCCTTTATATTAACCTTGAAAATACTTGCGGAGGAATTTGATTTTAACAGAAATAAAATGTATACAATAAAACAGCTGATCAGAGCAAAAGAATTCTGTACTAGCTATAACAGAATGTAAGATAAATAACAAAAAAAATGAAGGTGGGGTGCTAGGGTGAGATATAAGAGGCCAAACTTAAAAACAAAAGGGAAGCGTGGTGGGAAAGCGATCATTACATAATCTGAAAGAGCAAAGAAGTTGAACACTGCAGCCAAAAATCAATTTATTTTGGACATTAACACAATTAAAAAAAAAATCTCAATGGAGGAACGCTATATCTAGCAACAAAGTGGAGTAAAACTCAAGAGACACAAGTGAAAGCACTACCTATATCCGAATCTGTAACTGAGGAGAAACAAAAATGAAAGCACAGTCAGTTTTCAGAAGCCAGCCATATAGAATTTTTTTTTTTCTTGAGTTTGCAAAAAATCCAAAAAAATGCAGGTGCATCATAATAAAAGGCAGATTTCCAACTGCACATTGTCAAAACACACAGTTGTGTTCTTTTATTTTGTCAGCATATCCAAAGCACATGCATGAGATGTTTTCGTTGTATTTTTTAAGGTAAGCTCACACCTAATTTACCTGGATACGGATAGAAATATCCCCAATATGTTCTCACTGTAATGGAGAGATTTTAAACTTGTATTTTTTATCCCAAAAGAAAAAAGAAAATCTAAAATCTCTTGTTTATCCTTACAGGATACTGCTTGTTTATATGTAAATGTACTGTGATTTAAATTCATACTTGTAACATATCAGGTTTAAAAACCATGAGATTATGAGGAACAACACTTTCTAACAACTTACAACATTAACAAAGAAATATTTTCATGGTTGTAAAATGAAAGGAAAAAACAAAGGACTATAAACTAGAAAATAAAATTTTTAAGTATTTTTTAGTTTATTAAAACATGTCTAAGCTAGACAGAACGATCCAGCAAAAGTTTTAATTTGAGTCTCATAAAGACATGAAAGGAAAAACGTGTGATTTTTAAAACAAAAAGACTTTTTTCCAATTCTTTCAGTTTCCTTTTTATAACTCTTCAGAAAGCATAAAAGGGCTAAAAGTTCTTTGTAATATAACCTGAACAAACAGACAAATCTGTACAGCTTTGGATGAATTTCCCCTAACAAAATTATAGAAAAAATATAACGTCTTGATTCCTTAAGTATAAACTGATAACAAAATAAAGCAAGTTCACCTCTTTCCAATTATTTTTAGGCGAATGAGAAAGTTTGAGAGGTTTGAGAAACACTATGTTTGATTAAAAAGTTATATGGGCATTAGAGTTAAGCAATGGCAAATGTATCAAGGCTCTGTCACTATAATAAAGGTTATTAAATTTTCAGTTGATTTTAATGTTAATGAAAAAAAGGGGGGATTGGGGAGGCATATATAAACTAAAGGAAATAAATCACATCTGCTTACCTCCACCACCATCAGACTCTGAATCTGATGGACTGCTTGAGTCAGAATCGACATCTTCCTCCTCCTCATCATCATCTTCTTCATCTCCAACATCATCATCATTCTTTGTGTTAAAAAGACAAAAAAAGAGCCATATGTACTTAACCTAAATTTAAACCTTCTCACCCTTTACATTTGAAACATGTTATAACTGATATGTGGCTAACGAATAAATTAAAAGAAAAATTTTCATAAATCAAAACAACACAATTTCTGTTAGTCACTGAAACTTGAAACCTTTGGTGAGATCCCACCCCATGCTCTATACATATTCTAATCTAGTGTTGATGGGGACTAAAAAAAAGCATATTCTCATGTATTTATCATAATTATCTTACATCTTTCTCCTACGTGACTAATATGCGCATGCATTCCTTTGCATTGCTATTGAAAGTTAATACTGCAAAGCACTGTTAAGATATTTGAATTATTGCTGCTTAAAATAGTTTTGATTTTAAGAAGTTCTTTCCGCTCCAAGATGAAGTGTGTATTTGCATGACAAGTGGTGTTACCTTAGGACCCTCAATGCTTCTCTGTAGCGCTGTTGCCTGGTCATCCTCTCCATCTCTAAATACTCCAGACTCTTCCATGGCCCCAGAGATTTCATTATTGTTGTTGTTATTATTGTTCAAGTTCTCTTTGTCACTCCTTTGAGATATGAGACAATCCAATGTTGAATATAGAAAAGAAAAGGCAAAAATGAAAAAAAAAAAAAAGCCTGGTATTTCAATAAAGTTTTAGAACATTTTAAACTGTTTCCAATCAGCATCAAAATTCTCAGTTAACATTTACTTCATCAAAACAATTTAAAATCAGATCACAAAGAAATAAAAAAAATCTATACACATTTTAAGAAAAGAGCAAATGGAAGAATAGGAAAAACATATAAGATACAGGAGATTAGAATAGAGGAAAAGATATTGGAAGTGAAAGTATAAGACAATAATTTAAAAGAAAGACATGACATACGAAATAAAAACAGGATGGTAAACAAATTGTAAAGATAGAACGGAAAAATAGTTCTTGAAATAACCTAACGCTCACTCTTGGTTTTGTCCTTGTTGAGATTGAGATCTTTGCAACCTTCTCAACCTCTTCATATCCTTCTTTGCTCTGTGTAGCACCGAGTGCTGGGGTGACGTGCTGGGAGATGGGAAAGAGGGGAGCTCGAGTGCGGAGGAAGGAGAGGTTATACTGCCACCCATGCCGCCCCCTGCCCAGGAGGATGACATAAATGAGGTAGAACTGATAGACATACGGGAGGCAGATGAGCGGGATATCCCAGACTTGCGTAGCTGGTCACATAAAGACTCCGATTCTGTAAGCTTGGTTCTGAAAAAGAGTATTGATGCTCTCAAAAACAATCTTTAAAGTGTTATGTATTGAGAAAATTCAGTTTTCATCTTTCACACTAGATAAACCAAAACAAAACAAATCATAAGTATCATCATTGTGAGTAGGATGAGTTACATTATTTGAATTGAAGCAAAATAATTCAAGTTGTCACTCACTTGCATGAAACTTTAAGGATGCAAAGCCAACTAGAGACATGTGGCCCAAAAAATTGCTATCACTTCAAATAGATAGCAAACTTTTCATAAAAGAAAAAGATAGACTTAAAAAATTGAATGAATTCCTTGATATTGGTGCAATAATGTCATTTGCACTGCTTTTAAATATACCTATACATTATAATTAGATCAAAGAAAACATTTTACTATAACCTTTGTTTCCATAAAAACTTACTTGAGCTCCTCTATTTCTTCAATATATTTCCTGATCATGTTGGAGACTTCTTCATTTGAAGCTTGGCCTAAGAAAACAAAAATCCAGTTAGTGGCAACTTCAAAATTCTCACAATAAATAATTCTTATTTCAAAGTCCTCTAACATATAAAGTTATAGAGCAGAAAGACATACAATAAAAATAAAAGATGATGCCTACAAAATATTTTACCATAAACTGCATAGCATTTATTGATCTCTCTATGTTTGCATGGTTAACTTGCATGTATATCCAAAACATCTGTAGACTATTTATTTTCAGATCAAGCTGAGAATTGATGACAATTGAGAATTGAGAAAAAAAAGATTGAAGCAATTCAAATGTGTGAATCAAGAGAAGGGCACAGAACCATGTAAAAAGTACCAATATACGATTCATCAACTTCACCACCACTTTCTAATGTTTTTCTAAAATAAATGCGAGATGAAAATCTTAAGTTCATCTGTAGAGCTCTTGCTTTCGCTCACCATCTGAGCTTTCAGCAGTGAGTGAAGCAAGTGCAGCATCCCCGAGCATCTGAGCGCTGCGTGCTTGCATGCTGGACACAGTGTCCTGGAGCACCTTAATTCTCTGCCGCAGCTTGTCATTTTCAGACTGTAGCATGCTGTTCTCAACCACCAAATCATTGACAGACTCCACACCGTCAGCATCAACTGTCCTCTTGCCCTAAATTGGTAGACAGTGGCACATAAGATTGGTGCTACCAAATGGTCCTGGGCATCAATATGAAAAGTCAGCTCATTTTGTTAAATCCCACCTATTTTAGATCCTTTTAACTGAATGCAATGTTTTCACAAAAAAAAAAAAAATTCCTGTACGGTGGTGCATCTCTTTGCTGTTTTTGCGAGTATTCGTTTCTTTTATAATGACTTTTTTAGAATGTTCTTTTAATAGTTTGGAAAAGCCCAGAGTAAGCTGATTTGCTATATATGCATCCTTTTAAATATTAAATAGGTTGATCATATGTCTGTTGTATGGATAAAGTAATTTATACCGGCTTCTAGGTATAATTTGCAATGTCTTTTGCAAAGCCTTCTTCTTTGATGAAAGAATAGCATTTGGATGAAAAGAAATACATTTCTTCTTTTTCAAATATCTAATGTATCATATCATAGCCATACTATCTGACTAACTGACCGTCTTGTATTCCTGCAACTCTTGTTGCAAGGCAGCCACCTCTGCCCTCAGAGCTGCAAGCTGTCTGCTGGCTTTATCCTGGTTGGCTGTCACTTTGTTCTTGATGTTTCGAGCTCTATTGGCATATTTCAAAGTGTTGAGTGTTTCCATGAAGTCTTGGTCAGTTGGTGAAATGCAGGCAATCATCAGAGTTCGGCTGCAGATAAAAAATATACATATACAGATCAATACGAGTATTTACAATAGAGTCATCAGGCAAATAAACATATATATGTTTCAAATCAAAGTAAGGGATATTTAAACTTAAAAGCTGGCCTCAGAATCAGTTATTTAGTTGGGATATTTCTATTAAGCTCGTTTTACCAATAAAATGTATAATATGATTCTCAAGTGGGGAAAAAAAGTGCCACAGCAAACCAAAGCAAGTATTTGGTAGAGAATATGTAGTGAATTCATAAAGCATTTGTCCCCTTGATATTCCTGAAAGCTGTGATAAGAACAGATCCTCTTCACATTAAAAGTGTATACCAATAATCTGATTCATTAACTGGCTAAAAATCAGCTTGCTTTTTTTCCCTCTGAGCTTTACCAACTTTTATAACAATAAAAAAAGAACATACATAAATAGAGAGAGAGAAAATAAAACTAGAATCTTTGTATAACAGATGTAAAAAAATTTCTTTCTCAGTAAAAATGAAAATGTGCTGGGTATCATCCCCATACTTCACCCTGTTGCCATAAAGTGAAGGATAAAAAAAAAAAATTAAGGATAAAATTCTAAATTCAACACTCACAGTTTCCTAATAACTACTTACCAGAAATGAAAGAACACTTAATAACATTATTTCTTTCCTTTCGTTATTTTTCAATTATATCTTTTATCTTAATCGTTTCAATATCTTGGGTACCTGTTCCCTCCAAGAGAATCCTGTAGAAGTCTTGTAAGTTTTGAGTCCCTGTAAGGCACATGGCTCCCTCTCTTGGCTTTATCACCAAGGGCAGATATCACATTTCCTAAGGCAAGCTGGTGAGGGTTACACACAAATAAAGTAATTTCTGTTATACTAACACAGTGATATAAAACTGTTTACCTTCAATTAAAGCCATTCTGGCATTGTTTTTATTGACTAGTTTTTCATATGCCGGAGTAAACTAACACTTAGTCAAAAGAATGTTGGCCAGAAAAATGTATAACTTAAATTTTGTCTTAATCACAAAAATAGACTTGACACTGAATAAAAACAAGTAACATTTCTCCTATCAGTTTTACAAAAACGTCCTGCAAAAAAATAAGAATGAAAATAAATTTGATAGTGAATATGGCCTAAACTGAAAATAATAGAGAAGTAATTGGGGTTCATAGATATATAATCTTTGTATATACTTTTCTGAGCTGTACATTTATCTTATGAAAATAAACAATCTAAATAGAGAGTCGCATTAAATCACAATTCAGTCCTATGTAACCATACATGTTAGCAAAATTTGTGTGGATTATGGACAGTACAGAAATTGTTTTGGGGGACAGAAATACCTGGATAAATTAATAATCCTCTTCGGATGTGTTTAGAATATCATTTATTACTTGAGTTGGATTTATATCCCAAATGAATTGCTTTTTGATTTCAAAGCCTTCACACAAATAACATTATTAAAAACTATTAAAAAGGAAATTTATAATGAAAATATCATAAAAAAAAGAATTGAAAAAAATATAAAAAAAATTGAGAGACTAATATTTTTAACAACTGGGTCCCTTTCAAAATAACGAAATATTGTAGAGGCAAAAGATTCTCACCAAACCACAGTTGATAGAGATTCCCTCCTTCGCCCTGTCTCCTGTGGCCCCAGTCCGCTTAAGGCGCTCCGAGCCAGCCAGATCAACAAAGTGGAACTTTGCTGTTAGAGTCTCAAACTCCGCCTGTGTGGAGTCAGTCTCTTTGTCCTCTTCCAGAGAAGTCTGTGACCATCATTACCAGAAAAGATACATGGTTTTGTGGAATAACAGAGATCAAGGAAGGCATATAAGATTTTGAGAAATACTCAAGCCAATTTTTTTTTTCTAAATTGATAAGCAAAATATGATTGATAATTTACGAACTGATTGACTTGGGAAGAAAAATAATTCAGCCCTTTACAGTCAAAATAAAAAAAAAAAGTTATATTCTATGTAATATCTTTTTTACTTTTGCAATAAACAGTTTTTCATTTATTAACTAGCAAAAGAAAGTGTCATCAGGTATAATAAACGATGTGCCACATGTCTACAACTTTTCTTTTGTTCAATTGTTCTTCTTACAAATTTATGGTTGGGGCATTGACGATTGTATATGGCAAATGCACAATAAAGGGGTTTCAGGGCAATCCAAAAAGTACTTATAATTGCCTCAATATTTTCTTTCAAAAACTATGCAGAACTCTGACATATTACAAGCCTTCATCAAAGTAGAAAAGTCACATTTCGCCTTTAAAACCTTAGCCTGATATTTTTCTTATCCTCTAATTTGCTTACTTTTGAATTGCAGTCAAGGAGTTGACAAAATAAATCATTTAATGTTGACAATCGTTATATGATTTAAAATGTTCATAACATGAAGTAAGAAAAACAGAGAGAAAGCAAGAACTCACCTGATCCCTCACCACACGTTGCTGGCGTATATGCAGTGTGAAAATGGCGTGTGAGCGAGAGGAACTGGCATTCATGTTTGTGGAGGCTGTGGCACGGCCTAGAGCACCAGACTTAAGGCACTGCATGGTCTGCAAACGTGAAAGTTGGTCGGAGTAAAGAGAGAGAGCTTGAACTTACTTTCTTTCAGCAACTTTTCTTTGGCTATTATAATAAATGAGGTGATTATTTTTAGAAATAATGTAAAGCATGACTGAACCAAATAATAAAGCACTTTCCACTGAGCCTTTAAAGTTGTAGCCAGAAGACATAGTTTGTAAGGCACCTCAATAAGTTAAATGTTTGACTTGAATGAACACAACACATTTTGAGGATAATACTCTCATCCCCGCAAGAGCATTCATTTCTAAGTTATATCTAATAATTATTAAACTATATGAATTCAGGACAAAATATGCAAATTACAATATTTCACAAATTAAATCACATCAAGAAATGGCTGAAATATGAAGAATATACATAACAAATTAAGTTACGACAACCAAAAAAAAAAAAAACCTAACAGAATGTCAAAATAAATATGATGGATTAGTTTCACAACTCAAAGTATGTTAGTGATAAAACTTTCCAAAGATATCAATATTTGTTGCAGTAAGGACCACTACAAAAAATAAGGTGTTTATCATAATCCTCCCCCCCCCCCCAAAAAAAAAAAATGCATACAAGTGGTTTTAATATTTCTTTTTCCTATTCAGGGAGGCTCGACATCAGGGAAGAAAAAAAAAGCTTACTTCGTTGAGAGAGTTGACTGGCTTGGTGTTGACCCCCACGACATAGATGCCTCCGCTAGCATCCTCATGAATTCTTATATGAGACTTGCGACCCTATACACAAATGGAGAAGAGGAATAAATGAAAAAAAGAGCAAGTGTCTTGATATCAGAATATCATTATTCATAAGTAGCCCCTCCCCACCCACCTACAATATACAAAAAAAATTATAAAACTTACTTAACTGGTAAAAAAAAGGAAAAACTATTATGAACGCCAAATGTATTACAAAACCAGCTAAAGTTAAAATTGATATTTTCTATAGCAGGTTGCTTGATCATTTATTCATGTAAATATATTTAAAAAACAAAACAGGTCTTGGTGGCTGCAAAAAGATGTATAGAAAAGAAGTAGATCTCCCATCAGACTAATAAAAAAAACTTGTAACTATTTTCAAATCCTACAAATATATTCACAATTAAAGCAAGGGCTAAAGATAAGTAAAAAATAAAAACAGGCAGGAAAACTCCTCGATATGGATGATGATCAAGAGCTGATCGATCTAGTGAGATTTTCAATGCTAAAAACGTAAAAAATACATAATGCCTCGCTTTCTGCTGACCATTAATTAAATGCAAAATATAACACAACAGGTATGCAAATTACCCTTGACTCTGGGTCTCTGGTGGTGTCCAAAAGGTCCAGAATTTCTTCGTTGTACAGCTATAAGATGAAACAGAGATTTAAAAAGAAAATAGTGTTTCACAAATCTTATACCTGAAGCAAGACTAAGAAAAGGTGATTGTCATTTGTACTAAATTAGAACAGTAACATTATATATGCGATTGCAAGTGTAGCTTTTTGTATAGTTACATATGCAGACTTAAGGGTCTTGGTTAATGCGTCAGAACTAAGGTCTCAGGGTATTGAATGGAATTCTGAAACAAAGCAGAGGCATGAAAACTTATTGCCCTAAATTTTTTTTTTATTGATCTGCTATAAATTTGTAGGCAGAGTATTATGAAATGTGTTAAAATTTTATTTCTCAAATATAGATTAATGTCACAGCAAAAACCTAAGGATTACTATTTGTTGGAAACACGATATGATTGATTCACTTTTGCCATTTCCATTGATCAATCATTGAACGTGGTTAGGAGCAAGCAATGTCTGACATTTATCATGTTGAATTATTGATAAGCCATCGACATAATTTGGAAAGATTACGATGACAACATTTCACGAGTATAAAGGTTTCTGGTTGTCTCCACTTTGTTAAGTCACAGTCCCATGTCATATCAACCCAATGCTCTTTCTGCCCTCCATCAATGTCATTACCTCCATAAACTGTGCAGTGACTTTGAAATCCGGGGCAGGATCTCCATTCTCAAAGGCCTGACGTCTGCGCTCCTCGATTCCCAGGAAGAGATGGTCGACAGCTCGCGGCACAATGCCCACAGCGTCCGTGACTTCTGCTGTTGCTGCTGCCCCACCCAGCAAGGACTCGTCGAACCCGGTGCCCATGGTGTACGTCTTGCCAGAGCCCGTCTGCAAGGGGGTAGGGAAAGTGAGGAATCTTATATTACAAGCGTGGAGACATTGTAGCATATCATGAAGTTGAAATATGCATAGGAGTAAAAGGGGATTCGTGGTAACAACTTAAGCTGGGTGCCAGATGACTTTGACACTCTTACACTGAATGCTGATTTAAAATTGTGGTACACTGGTGTTGTTGTCGTTGTTGTTGTTTTCCTCTATAAAAATATTATAACTTTAAAACAATGAAATGCGCCAAAGATATGATGCAAGCGACGCAAAAGTAGAAAAATATAATAAAGGTGCCGGCAAATTATTTTGGAACTTTTTACTAAACGCCCAAGGATGTCCTAACACTGAAAAAAAAAAACTAGATTATTGGAAACTGAAGATGATCAAAAAAATCAAATTTGAAGTCCAGAGTTATGGATAGCTCTTTTCAATTGATCCGCAACAACCAACAATTCGAAGAATTTAGCCTTGAAAATTCCGAAAATCGCGCATTAAAAAAGAAACAAGATAAATATAATTATGAAACGGGAGTAAAGGAAGAGAGGCATGCAAATCAGTAACACCTTTTCAACATAAAAATTTGTGTATATTTCGCTTTGATTTTTAAAAATTGCAATAGTATCGGCTTAAATCTTCCCCCTTAAAATGAACTCCTAACTAAGCCTACGTATTCAGAATGACCAAGGCTGGCTTCACTGTTTCAGAGCAACCGTGACATAAAGTCTCATCGCGTGCAGCATGAAACTCACATAATAGACAATTACTGGAACCGGCCTAGAATCACGACGCCATTACGAAACTCATTGTTTCTTGGTTTGATTTTTCTCGACAGCACAGTCTAGCCTACCAAATAGCTATTTGATACAGTATTAACATATTCAGGCATGAAATAGGAAAAAAAAACGTATTTCAGGGAGACACTTTTGGTACGGTACGCCAACAGCTACATTAAAAGCGGTATTAGCTGCATTTGAGTTTCAGCAGAACTCATATTGAAGCCAAGAGACGAAAAAAAAGATAGAAAAGAAAAATTATGGCATTCCCTACATTTTAATCGAAACATTCTTTCAACTTCAATCATTATAATTTGATAAAAAATTCTTTTAGTCAGTTCGAGTAACAAAGCCTATTTTTCCAGACGCATTGGGCGAAAAGCTGGGAATACAAACTATAAGAAACGAATCTCGATTTCAAGAGGCTGACGTATGACACATCTTGGATGTAACCCAGAATCAGATTCAATCAACGCCGACCACGCTAATTACGTCATGTGGTGTAACTACTGATGACACCGCACGATAGCCAGGGGGTCACGAGCGCCATAAACACGGTTTACAGCATAGAGGGCGTGACAGCTATAATCTTATTATTATTATTATTATTATTATTATTATTATTATTATTATTATTATTATTATTATTATTATTATTATTATTATTATTATTAATTATACATTGGTTTTAGTAAATTAATAATATTTTTTTTTAATTGACCAGTTAAATGGGAGTTGAAGTGATTTTTTCTTCCCGCAGCAAGGAACAATCTTCCGTCAGGTACGGCAAAGACGAAAAATCGAAGCTCTCTCAAAATTTTCTCAGTAACGTTAGCGAGGATCGAATCTGACACACGGACATTATGGCGAACGGTTTAGCGAGCAGTCTGCAGCGGTCCTGAGGCAATCAGGAAGTGGTACATAGGATTTAATAACCATCCACTCACTAATCATATTTAGGCACTCGTTAGACCGAGTTGCGTGAGGACTGATAGTTTTCCTTTGCCCAAACTGACAAGACCCTCAGAGTAGGGCAACTCTAACCGAAGAGCGATGGTGGCAGCCTAAGAAGAAATGCGAAAACGCAGTCTGAACATTGCTAAGCAATTTTTAACAAGCGGTTTGAGTTCGAAACTCGTATTATGCAGTAGACGGATAACTTTGGGACCTCAAGATTTCAGTTCCACCCGATTGGCGGGAGGATTTGGAGAAAGGGACAAAATTAAACACCCAATCCAATACCCTCTGGTAATATAGTAAAAGAATACATTTTAGGCACGTATCGTTAAAATCATATCATAATTATGCTTAAGATTTGCTTCTTACATCAACAGTTTCGGTTGCGAGTGAATCAGAACTAAAACAAGAAAGTGGAGGGTTAGGGTTAGGGTTATCTTTAAAACCGCTTTGTTTAGAAGTAAAGTCTAAGCACATTAATAACACATTAAAGCCGCGTACCTCTAAAGTTCCTTAATAATGTTTCTCAGTTGCTAGGCTGAATCTAACTTCTCACTCATCTACTGCCCTTCCAGTCCTTACTATTGCCAAATAATAATCTTTTTAAAACAATAATTACCAATGAATTGGGCCGGTACTCATACTATGAATCTTTAGACATTTGTCGGATATTAATAGCCGTATAAAAAGCTTTTAAAAGGATCTTTACAAGGAAATTACAGAACTAGCCGATTCCATTATTGAAACTATTGACCACTTAGGCAAGCAGGTACTAACTGCGATTTCTCCACCTCTAGGTGTGACGTTATTGCATGCACATTTGTCGATGTCCTAGCTATTAGTTGTATCTGTCAAGTAAAGCCGTGTAGGCCCTCTGTTACTTTATTACGGCTCCAATGAGAGCATCTTCGTCTTAACTGGTTTGTCAGAATTTGAAGTTATCTCAAATCTTTTCATTAGAAAGCTGGGATACCTACGAAAAAGTTCGCAACTCATGTAAACCACGCCTCAGTGCTCTTCACCAAATACAATTTTAAATCAATACAAGTACGAAAATAGTTTTCTTTATTAATTCAGTGTCATGGGATGGGCCCTTTTTTTTAAACGTCTATGTTAAAATCCGTTGGCTTGAATGTGTTCAACTTTTCAACATTCCATTTCACATCACAGTGAGAGCAACAGAACATTTAATGTTTTCATAACCACAAACCAAGCAAACACTCGCGCACGTGACCTTTGGGACTAGTGGACTAGTGACACTGCGGGGGTATCAAATGAATGCAAACTGACATGAGACCATTGACAGTACGACAGCCAGGCATTATATGTGCAGAGTCTACATAAGTAAACATAAAGAAATAGCTTTCTGAATAGATCTACATTTCAATGGATTTCAGGAAGACGTTTCGCTGTGCTGCACATGCCGATCTAGCAGTTTTAACCTTGCTGCTCTGATGAAAAGAATGTTCACTGTTCGGCAAAATGTTATAAGTATATCATCAGGAATTTCCTCAGCTCCACCCCCTCATATCCAGTTGTCAAAAAAGGTTTAACTGCCCCGCAAATTCCAGTCTGACTTTCTGGAGTCTTGTTTTGTTTTTCATGCGACCCTTCCTATTTCATCCACAAGTCCAGTTTCTTCTTTTCTTTTCCCTTCTCTTTCTCCCTTCTTCTTCTTCCTCTCTTCTGTGATCATTTATGCTCTCTCTCTCTCTCTCTCTCTCTCTCTCTCTCTCTCTCTCTCTCTCTCTCTCTCTCTCTCTCTCTCTCTCTCTCTCTCTCTCTCTCTCTCTGTGTCCCCCCTCTCGCCCACTGAACATTCATTATCGATTCCGACAAGCTTCTTCAATCATGAAGTCACCGCCCACGTTAAAAAAAAAAAAAAAAACAATCAATGATTATCTCCCAAAATATCATTTGGCCGTAAGAATCACCACCACACGCTGACTGATTCAGCTTTACGCTTTAAATGAACTCTCATATCAGCTTGGGTAATAGCGACGCTTGAGCTAAACCCCCCCCCCCCCCCCCCTAAAAAAAAATAGATTAAAATTATAAATTATTATAAACCACATCAAAATAAAAATCCTGTCCAATAATTGGCAAGAGGGTCAGCTTGCATCTTTTCGCCAACATGAGATCAT
Organism: Elysia crispata; assembly: GCA_033675545.1. Taxonomy (NCBI): domain Eukaryota; kingdom Metazoa; phylum Mollusca; class Gastropoda; family Plakobranchidae; genus Elysia; species Elysia crispata. The sequence goes on along the minus strand of JAWDGP010004990.1, from coordinate 147,310 downwards.
GGTATCACACAGCTGAATACAAGGCAGGCACGTCGCTCTCGTGCGCGTTAAATTCAATCGATTGAACATCACACCCCAAGAAGTTTACCCGAACATGATACACAGTCATCACATCATCCCAGCGTTTTGGCCGCGAAGACGTAGACTTGATGTTAGGGGTAAAAGAGGAAAGGAGAGATAGAGAGAGAGAGAGAGAGAGAGAGAGAGAGAGAGAGAGAGAGAGAGAGAGAGAGAGAGAGAGAGAGAGAGAGAGAGAGAGAGAGAGAGAGAGAGAGAGAGAGAGAGAGAGAGAGAGAGAGAGAGAGAGAGAGAGAGAGAGAGAGAGAGAGAGAGAGAGAGAAAAGAGGGTCACCTTCGATCCCGTGTAGACAGGACAATAATTTAGCAATTTTTAAGGAGCGATATTTTAAGGGTCAAATGTACGACTCCAAGTACTCGAAGCTCACTTTGTTCCCCAGCCATCCTCATCCCCCATCAACTTTTTTTTTTTTTTGACCTAAAGGCAATATCATAATAAGTGAGGTAGGAAGCAATATCTAAAGGACATCGTAGTTTAACTTTCCGGAAGTGTTGCTTCGAGTCTCACATGTAGATTAGTGACAGACTTCACACACGCACGTGAGCGACTATTAGGCGTTGAGTGAGGGCAAGCTAGGTGAGGGCCAACCACTACCCACCTACGGCGATGACCATTACTACCAGTGTCTCACCGCGCGCGCCAAAGATCGAACCATCGCACAAGAACTAAAAAAAAAGTATACGTCAAACTCAAAAAATATAGTTTGTAGCAAAGATTTTATTTCGTGACGATATTTAATTATCTTGGCAATTCCACGACTCTGCGCTCCCAGCAGATAAAACACCTCAGATTAAGCTGCAAAGGCTACATGGCTAAATGAAAAAAAAAAGGATAAATCGATAAAACGTCCATCCCACTGTCTTAAATATAGGAGCGGCTGAAGGACGACTCACGTTCGGTCGTGACCTCAGCATCTCTGAGCTGCTACCTTCTTTACAAACACTGACTCACAGCAACACTGGATTACACGGAATAACAAGAACAACTTGACATCAGCAGGAAAAAAAATCTCCTCGTGAGCTCAACACTAAAATGATGGAACAGATATCCTATGGTTCTGAATTTTTAAACCATTTTTTTTTGTGGCAAAAGATACTGAAGAAAACTAAGTCTTTGAAGGACATTGTCTGTTTAATAAAGAGGTATGGGTCAAGTTTTTCGAGTTTATTTTCACTCTTAGCCAATTATCTTTTTCTGATGCTAAAAATGCTGGTAGCGAGGAAAGAAAGAGTTTCAGTACCTACAAAGCAAACAAAACAAAAATAACAAGAACAAAAATAAAATCAATGAAGAATGAACATTTTAAAAAAAGGGCAACAAACACAGGTCACAAAATTATAGACACTTTCCAAACGTTGCGCGGCACAAACATAAAGAGCTGACTAAGTGGCGAAACCGGGAGCAATCGATAAAATACATTCTCGCGTAGCTCTCCAGTTTACAGAAATCACTAATAGCACCGCTTTAACGTATTTCAGTCCAGTTCAAAATTAACATGGAATATAAGGGCGATGCGATGCAACGAGTTGCTGCGAAGCAACTTGCAAAGGTTAAATTTTATTAAGAAAAAGAATATGGCGAAGAAGAGATTGAGAATAATGGATGAAACAGGAGAAAGCATCTTTTCTTTTAACGTTGTTTCCTTAAACTTGAACATTAACGTTTCGCCAACAAAACCTTTTTTTTTTTTTTAAATCATCTCGCGAGTTTCCCTCCCTCTTCTCCCCTGAAGAAAATTCCTCTAAAAACAAAGGGAACGTTAAAGTAATATTCATAATTTATTAACCTGGGTTTTTTTTTTTTTTAGCTAGAAAACATCAGCAAGTTCAATCCTGATTGAGCATGCTTTTAGAGGCTGACATCTTTATTTCAAAGGAAACAGAAAAAAAAAAACGGTCTGAAAAGCGAGAGGACATCCGGTTGAAAATAATTAGCAAAATAAGAAAATCAATAGAGAGATATAAACAACAGAATGATTATCGATATTCATGGTCGTGAAAAAGAGATACAAAGGAATAAAAGACAGAGAACGTGTGTTGGAGAGAAAGAGAGGTCGACAGATGGAAAGAAGTTTAAAAAAAAAATAACAAAATAAGGAGGAGAATGGTATAAATAATTTCCTGTCTTTCTTGCTAAATAATAATTATATCCTTTCTCTTTTTCATGGGCGGTGAGAGAGAGAGAGAGAGAGAGAGAGAGAGAGAGAGAGAGAGAGAGAGAGAGAGAGAGAGAGAGAGAGAGAGACAGACAGAGACAGAGACAGAGACAGACAGACAGACAGACAGACAGACAGACAGACAGAGACAGACAGACAGAGAGAGAGAGAGAGAGAGAGAGAGAGAGAGAGAGAGAGAGAGTGAGAGAGAGAGAGAGACGAAGGGGATGAATTAGACAGCAGATGGAGAAAAATCGTAGGGAGGGTATGACAAATAAATCATGAGACCGGTGAATTAATGAAGGAAATATTGCATTATTGCACAATAAACTATCACAGAATCAGAATCAGAATCCACAGGGACTATCTAATCAGTGAAGGCCGCTGGAGTTTTGGGCTGGGATATCGGTAGGACTTTATTAATTCAGCGGCTACGTGTTTATTGAAGGAGGCCTGAGTGAGCGCGAGGATCAGTGCATTATGGGGAAGTGTATTGTGCTTGATGCATAAATCTCTGGAGACTACGAAATATTATTGTTTCGAGATGCGGTATTCCATCGCATTGGCTAGTGCATCTCTCGGTCTTTTTTTGTATGTGATATAATAATTCACAATACTAGTCGAAGCTACTCGACATTACTAGTTCATTCTTGTGACTTTATCGTAAGCAATCAGACAATCACATCACGAAATCGCCCAGGCTCTCACCGCTTCCTCGCGATCTCCCCGCATGATTGTTATCTCTACTATTTTAGAGTATCAGAGGTATCATAACGACAATCATTACCAACCCCCAAAAAGTTTCCTCCAACATCAACGTTTTGCCGCCTCCGGAGCACTAACTCCGATAAATATCGCATCAAGTACCGGATCATGAAAAAACAAACGAATATTTAACACTTTGCAGTATCAACTAGTACTACTACCTCTTCTTCTGATGCGGCTGCTTGCTACTATTACGACTGCCACTCAGTAACTATTCAAACACAAAATGGGATCTGAAGTCCAGAAGCAGAAAAAACGGCCTACAAATCGTTTTATTCAATCTATTTGTTACTCATACGTCAAAATTGTTTAAGGATATCGCAGTTTGTATATGCTAACTCCAATGTAAATGATATAGGGATCCCACATTGAAAAAAAAAATGGTCTTGTGAATAATTCGATATTATGGAAAGAATAAAGTAAGGTTGGAGGGAATTGGGGTGGAGGGTTCCCTATTTCATCAGTTTCTTGAACTAGTTTGATTACAAGGATATGAATATTTTCCTGATTCCGCCACACAGGATGCTGGCGCTAGAGTCATGGAGAGTAGTCGCCTCCAACACTATTATCTTCTTTTCGATTCAAAGTCTGAACGCATTGTCCAGTCGTCGCTGGTAATTATGGCCCACCTGGAGACTTCTTTTTGCTGTATGGAGGTGCTGGAAAGTATATTACAAATAGAAAAAAAAAAACAGCAACCGACTCCTCAACCTTAGGGTCTACTTTTTAATCCTTTTCTGAACGCGGGAGCAATCTTAATCCATGCTGAGCCACATAGTTATTATAGGCGTGGACAGGGTTGCTATGGAAACACGATTAAAAACGGCATACCGTCGTGAATATTAGTGTCAGAAGCCATCTTAGGTGGCAGCACTTCCGGCTTAATTAAGCGGGCTGGTCTGTTGCTTATCTGACCTTTAATGTCTTTCTCTGATTCTGTTATTAAAGCTTGGACTAATGTGCCTCCAGATCTTTACTTATTTATCATTATTTTTTTTTTTTTACAAAAGGGAAAAAAAATTATTTTTACCAAGTGACTTGAGTGATTTGGCGCCAGTAAAGGGTTATTTTGCTTAAAAAAAGTAATTTCAGCTTTATTATCTTTATAAACTATCTTCCTGTGCAAAAAAAAAAAAAAAATAGAAACATAGCGAAATAGTACAGACATTTCAACAAAGGAAGAATTTATTTTTGACGGCTGCGACTACACTGGTTATATTACGGAATCTAGACCGGCGGAAACCAGCCAAGAAGGGGGGGCGGCTAATTAAAAGTTTTGGGGGCTTCAAGTGACAAGTCGAGAGCGCGGAGCCACCGGAGTCCAGGACTGGAGAGGGAGGGGAGTTGCGACACGGTGACACTTCGTGGCAGAATTAATAAGGGGGGAGGGGGGGGGGGGTCGTAGAATGAGAGAAGATAGATAGATAAATAGAGAGAGAGAGAGAGGGGGAGAGAGACAACAGACAGAGACACAGAGAGAGAGGGGGGGGGGGGGGATAAAATACAGGGAAGAATGGAGAGGCAGCAAGAGGAAGATAAAGAGATCGACAAGAAAGGCAACAGAGAAATCGAGAGAGAGAGAGAGAGAGACAGACAGACAGAGAGAGAGAGAGACAGAGAGAGAGAGAGAGAGAGTGGGGGGGGGATAAAATACAGGGAAGAATGGAGAGGCAGCAAGTGGAAGATAAAGAGATAGACAAGAAAGGCAACAGAGAAATCGAGAGAGAGAGACAGAGACAGAGAGAGAGACAGAGAGACAGAGAGAGAGGGGGGGAGAGATAGAGAGAGAGGGGGGAGAGACAGAGAGAAACAGAGAGAGAGAGAGGGAGGGAGAGAGAGAGAAAGAGCGAGAGAGAGAGAGAGAGAGAGAGAGAGAGAGAGAGAGAGAGAGAGAGAGAGAGAGAGAAAGTGTAAGTCAGGATGACCAAAACAATGGTGAAATACTACTTCGGGAAACAAACAGCACGATGCTTCTTTACTCATCGACTCAGAGTTAGCATCCGGCGATTGAAATTCAGCCGCCAAAAAATAATAAGAATGATCATGATCACTTCGAGGCTTATCCATCTAAGTTTCTAGCACACGCAAAATCAAACAAGCAAATCTATCAGCGACGGAGCCATTCTTCTCGCCGTAAGATAGAAAGGATAGTGAACTTGAGCTCAATGATGGGAGAACGAAATGTGTAAGGTTCTTCTCTCCCCCCCCCCTCAAAAAAAAAAAAAAAAAAAAAAACAGCCCCCCCCCCCCCCTTTTTTTTTTCCATCTTACCTTGCATAGAGATATGGGCTAAGACGGCGATTCATGCATATCATGATAGCGTATCGTGATAGTGCGACTGGGAGTGAATTATTATTATTATTATTATTATTATTATTATTATTATTATTATTATTATTATTATTATTATTATTATTATTATTATCATTATTATCATCATCATTATTTTATTATTATCATTATTATCATCACCATCATCATCATCTTTTTTATCATTACTGTGGTTGTTGCTTCTGCTGTTTTTGGTTGTTATGACCATCATCATTAAGCTACTAAGAGTGTAACCCAGGCAGTTACAACCATGAGGGTTCACTACTGACTAGGGGAAGGGAGGCAAAATCCTAAGCGTTAATGCCCGAAGCATGGGTCCGAGATAGTAGATCCGAACTCGTTCAACACATAAAACCATGGCTTTGGGATTTTCATGTGTTTCCGAAAACTTCCGGTTGTAGAGAGGGGAGTTAAGGGTGTTTCTGACTGCTACAGAGCCGAAGAGTACAGTCATGCCTGGTTTTGTTTCAATAAAACGTATTGGTAGATAACGTCGACACTTATGATTGAAAAATATATAAATATTGGACTAAAATGAAAAAAGATATCAAGGCTAACATATTTGCAATATTTTAATATTTCGTTTGTTTCTCTCTCTCTCTCTCTCTCTCTCTCTCTCTCTCTCTCTCTCTCTCTCTCTCTCTCTCTCTCTCTCTCTCTCTCTTTCTCTTCTCTCCCTCTTTCTCTCTCTCTCTTTCTTTCTCTCTCTTTCTCTCTCTCTCTCCTCTCTGTCTTCCTGTATGTCTGTCTGTCTCTCTCTGTCTTCTCTCTCTTTCTGAGTGTCTCTCTCGTTTCTCTCTCTCTCTCTGACTCTCAAAAGTATGTTTTCGTCTCAGTAAACACGAACAGTAAACGATCCACGGCTGGGCAGTTCAACGAGCCTAGGGCCTATTTTGTATTGACTAGTGAATGAATCATAGTCTGCGTTGGCGCGGAAGATTCTACAAGGCGAGGTAGAAAAAAAATGTTTTTTCCATTTCAAAGTAACCATTTTTGAGGATGCTCACGCAAACCCCATGACTGTGAGATGCCACATTCGCATCAGAATCTAAGGTCTGAGTAAAAGATTTTAACCACTTTTTGAGCGATGGGTAAGATTTTCACACCTGCCATGACATTATCAGCACGAAAGGGGATCGGGCTGGGAAAAGTGCGCAAACGTTACAATATATAATTATACAAAGCCTTCCTTCACTTTTTAGAAGATCAGGTGTATCAAACAACCACTAACCAAAAAAAAGCAAGGGTTCTGGTTGATCCAATTTCAAGGCAAGTGATGATCCCCCACCCCCCTCATATTTAATTTCCAATTACCTAGCGTAGGGGGGGGGGGGGGGGGGGGGTAGAGAATATACTGCTCGCAGGTTTCAAAGGTACCAATACCATCAATAAAAGGATTGTTTCAGTTGGACAGTTTAAATATCAATAAAATTTAAAGAAACAGACCACGAAAAGAAAACGATGAGAAAGAAAGACAAATGGGGAAATAATTTTTTAGTATATTTCCCTCTGGCACATTAAAAATAATTGCACGTATAGGGTACGTTTTGAAAATTGAGAAATATATTGTGCAATCACGTATCAGCAGTGTATGCTTTGTAAGACATTCGACACACAGGTTTTGGACTTTCATATTAACCAAACAAAGGCTAATAATCATGCTCTACGGCTGGAGCTCATGAGGAATCAGACATCTAAAAGTAACTGAACCGCTAATATCCTTTACTTAAAAACACAAGCGTCCAATTAACTGGTATGAGAAGCTTCCAGCGCTCCGTGATCGGGCTATTCATACTCAAGACGATCTTATCACAGGCCAATTAGCCCGGAAGGGAAACAGCCAGTTATCAGCGTCATCGCGATCTATTTCGATTCATTTTTCTAAGCAGTTCGACGAGTCGAGACGCAAAAAAAAAGAAAAAGCAATTTTTTTAAGTAAATTAATATCGATTACTGAGAGCAGGAGAAGTCCTAGCAGAATGTATAAAATTAGAACATTCGTGTTGGAGAAAAGAAAAAAAAATTTTTTTTCCGATAATTTGGTAATTTGTCCTAATGAAATTATAAGTCTTTGATCAAAAGTTATCATTCTTTTTGTTGGCCCGTGTTGTTACTCTTCTAAAACGTTTTATCCACCTGCTTTTATATTAAATATCAGAGATTTTTTTTTTTTCAGAAATTTTCTTTTTTTCGATCACAAATTATATAACACTGTAACCCTTCTAATTCTCCACGAAAATTTATCTAAGAATGCCTCCTCCTGCCTTTCCCATCTTTTTATTTCGACAAGGTTACTACGTCTTTTTCACTGCCAAGTTGTCGAATTCATGATATTAGTACTGTGAGTTATAACAAAACAAGCTCTTTATATTTTTTTTTCAGAGAAAATATTCTTTCAAACCGAGGGGGGCATCTTCCATTTCGTCCTCAAATCGTTCTCTCTATCGATTTCCATCTAGACCCGAAGAGAGCTTTTCGTCTGTAGTCTATTGGATTTATCTTCGCAAAGCAGAAAATGAAGAGTATGCGTTCCGATGCTAAGTCTTCGTGGAGGGGGAGATAAGAGTTATGAGTTTTGAGATGATAAAATAAAAAAAAAGACGAACTTGGAAGAGAGCGCAAACATCGTCTGGTTCTGTGCGATATAAGCTTTGAGCGAAATGAGAGCTTTGGGGTAGGAAGGGCTTGAGCAATAGAGATATATAGATTTAACGAGACAAAGAGAGAGAGAGAGAGAGAGAGAGAGAGAGAGAGAGAGAGAGAGAGAGAGAGAGAGAGAGAGAGAGAGAGAGAGAGAGAGAGAGAGAGAAAGAGAATATTTCAAGAACGAAAAAAAAATAAAACATGAATCAAACCAATATTCATATCTTTCTGTATAGGCATTAAAGCAAAATGAGCTATATGTTCTTCGTCCTTTTTTTTTCACGCAAGTGAAATAAATTGTCCCCGTTCACCAAACAGATGCAAGTACTTTCTTCATTCAAAAAAAGTGTAAAAAAAAAAAAAAAAAAAAGTGAGAATGATTCCTACCACCAATTCCAATTACTTGCAGAAATAAATTATTAGGAAGCAAGGAAATTATCCTCTGAAAATTATAATACTTTGGGTTATTCCCAAGTTTACAAAGTGTTGGACATTTTCAAAACATTTTTTTCCAAATTGATTGAGTTGATTAGACCGGAATCATCCCTTCTTTTTGATTACTAAGAGGCTCCACTTACCTGACCGTAGGCGAAAACTGTAGCATTGTAGCCTTCGAAACACCTGAGGAAAAAAAAAGATTAAAAAAAAAAGGTTATCATATTGCAGAAATGATACGGATGAAACACAATAATTAAAACAAAGACCTGAGGACACCGAGTAGGCCTAATACCATTGATGCTTCGTTACGTACATGATTATTTGTACTTTTATCATCACTACTTAATTTTTAGATCGATACGAGTTTTTTAAGTCGTGTTCAATTTTCTGACAAGCGCTTACAGATCAGTTTCCAACAACTACAACAAGAACAACAACAAAAACGACGACGACGACAACTACAACAACAACAACAGCAACAGCAACAACGACGACGACGACAACTACAACAAGAACAACAACAAAAACGACGACGACGACAACTACAACAAGAACAACAACAACAAAATGCAACGAGTTCAAAGCCACAAGAACAAGTTAAAAAAAAAAAAAAATTACATGCGTGGGTCAAGATCAAAATAGAAGCAGGCGAAAGCAGCGATGCAAAGCAAATTCCATTCTGCGGGGTGCGGTGCGCGCGATCATAACCGAAAGATAAAAAAAAAAGTAGGGAGAGACGAATGTCCCGAGAGAGGGCAATAGATATGGTTGTCTGAAATGTACAGAAAAGCGATAATCGAGCATACTGGGCCAGCTGGCAGCAAGACCGGGCTAAATATACGTCTATAATTCTCGAAGTTTAACACCCTAAAAACTTCTAGAAGGTCCTAACTTTAAGTCACTGGTGCCCGGTATAATAAAGATTGGACATAGTCTCCCCCCCCCCCCCCCCCCAAAAAAAAAAAAAAAAAAATCCTCGTGTATTTGGTTGTATCATTTTCTTATTTTTATTTTCATCTTTAAGCTACCGTTGCCTCTCTTTTTCCCTCTAAAATCAGGCACCCATATTGACCTCCTCTGTCTTTCTTCTTCTCCTTCTCTTTATAATCTGTTCACATATATTTTTAAACTCCTTCGTCTTTGCCGTCTCTCTCTAGCTCTATTTGTTTTTTCATCTCAACACTTCTGGCATCTTCTTCATTCTCCTTTCTCCCCCGTTTTTCCTCCTCCTTCTCTCCTTCTTTTCCCTCCTCCCTTCCTTTGTTTTCTCCTTTTTTCACTCCTCTTATCGTCTTCCTCCTTTTCAAAAAAGAAAAACAAAAAAAAAAACCAACCTGTGAAAGTCCATAATGCGCTGAGTACATCCAACCGGTCAACGACCTCCGAGCCCTGGCCGTCGATATAAAAACAATGAGAAGAGCGTAGGCAGCCACAAAAAAAAAAAAAAGGCTTCACGACTCAATACACACCGTAAGCAGGTTAGGGTGGTGGACTCAACCCAGCAGATTTACCACGAAGACACATTCCAGTGACATCATCAGCAAGAGAAACCGCGAAGAGTCAAAGACTTAGACATGATGACCTTTAAGTAAAAATATAATCGGCAGCGTGGCTGAAGATGCGACCCTCAAAACGGTGGGCTTCTTGTTGGACCGAGACTTAATTATTATGTTGGCAGCTCTTTTGAGAAAGAATCCAGGTGGAATCTATTTAGAGGAAGGAGCCCGCGATAAACACTGCTGAGAGAGTGATATTATGATGATAGTCTTTTCAGGGCTATTCTCGATCTCGCACAAACGCTCCCATTCAGCAGCTATCATGGAAGGCCTATAAAGAAATCTGAATTAATAACACACTGACGTTTCAAAACATTTACATTCACAAACATGGCCACGAAAATATGCCAGTTTTTGTACAAAAAGTTGATATTAGTCTAAGGGCCCGACGAGGCTTTCAGGCGAGGATTCCCCTGTTTGTGCTCTAAATTAAGATTATTTCAATTCATTGAAAGATAGAAATCGATATGTCAGTTGAAACGTTCAATGCAACTTGAGCATGTGGTTACTCTTTTGTACAGAAGCAGTGACTTAGTCATAAAAGGAAATAGGCTACTTCATTTATTATTATTATTATTATTATTATTATTATTATTATTATTATTATTATTATTATTATTATTATTATTATTATTATTATTATTATTATTATTATTATTATTATTATTATTATTATTATTATTATTATTATTATTATTATTGTTGGTGGTGGTGGTGGTGGTGGTGGTGTTGTTGTTCTTGTTCTTGTTGTTCTTGTTCTTGTTCTGTTGTTTATCGCTTGAGATCTACCAATTACGCCAAGACTGTTCGTGAGAGTTTTTACATTTAGCAACACAGTATGGCAAATTTCATATTTATTTGTGGAAGATTTAATTAACCAACCAAAGATTTTCCAGCGCATTGGTATTCGTCTATACGGTTTTTTAGTTCTAATTTAAAACACCAGCTATGTTAACTTCGTAAGATTGGTGTCTTATCTTAATAATGGATTTTTTTTTTTTTTTTGCTTAAATCAAGGTGAAAGGAGAGTTGAGCGAAATATTGTAGCCTGAAGGCTGTGATAACAGAATCATACCGACCAACCATTCGTGTTATCCCACGAAATCCTTCACAACACTTTTATTCGTTGACAGTATTTATCCTAATAATTCATTAAAACTATATTAATTACTTCATAAAGACTATTTTATCCAAGAAAAACATTTTTTTAATAACTATATTCATTCATTCATTCCATTTCCTATTTAATAAGATATAAACTCGCAAATTGATTAGAAAAACTCATTATTCGGATCATACAGGTGCCACTTTTGATTCCTTCCGATACAATAATGTCATCTGATTGTAAGTAAGATCATACCGAGGCTAATGGCTTTAAAGTGAGTAGCTGTAAATGTTCAACAAAGGATCAGCAGGTGTGCACTCTTTTCAAGAAAAGATGAAAACTGACAAGAATGTAAAATCTCTTACAGTTTGCAAACTTAACTTCATCACATGTATTTCCAAAAACGAACGTATCCGTTTGAAAAATATAAAGATAAAGAAAAGGGGTTTATTTAGAGAGGGAACTGGGAAGGAGATCAACTTATAAAATAATGTTTAAGAAAAGTGTGGCTTGGTTAGGTCCACTTATAGAACTGCTTATTCGAAAATCTCCATGCTGCGTTACAATCTGAAGTATTCTTTTTTGCGTTTTGGAATAGAAGATAAACAAGATAATTGACTTCAGATCAAGCCTCCACTTGTGAGTACTAAAAAGTATGACTATGGTATCGAGCTCAAGTGGAATAGTTCACATCATTAATTCTCTCACTGATTCATTTAGATGTAGATTGTAAACAGGATCGATTTCAAAGGCAGCAAAGTTCAACAGTTGAAGATCGATTACGAGTCAAAATTGGCAGGACCTGAGGACCGAACTAGAACGGCATGTTCATTGACCTAATTTTCCTTAAGTTTTATTTTTGTGGATTTCAAAATGGATGTCAGCGAGAATGATTGATTGTTTTATTTTCGATGTTCGCATATCAAACCACTATGCGATAGTTAGGCTGCACGAAATGGTATAGCCAGACCAATAAAAAAGTTTCATAACATATATATTGTTATGATACAATTAAATCAGTCATAACAGTTGTAGATTGGTATCATTATGATAATAAATATTAATCACTACGATTATTCTTATTCTTATTCTTATTCTTATTCTTCTTCTTCTTCTTCTTCTTCTTCTTCTTATTATTATTATTATTATTATTATTATTATTATTATTATTATTATTATTATTATTATTATTATTATTATTATTATTATTAATATTATTATTGTTGTTATTACTACTACTACTACTACTACTACTACTACTACTACTACTACTACTACTACTACTACTACTACTACTACTACTACCACTACCACTACCACTACCACTACCACTACCACTACTACTACTACTACTACTACTACTACTACTACTACTACTACTACTACTACTACTACTATTATTATTATTATTATTATTATTATTATTATTATTATTATTATTATTATTACTGCTACTACTACCATCGTCATATTTATAAAGACCACCTTGATCCTATAAACATTTTGAGGCAAACAGGATCAGAAAGAATCGGATCCCATTATGTTTCTAGTGACAGTACTGGTCAATCCTTCGATTTATCTAGATCAACAATAAGATTTCATAGCGATGTCACATAAACTCTCCCTGACAACCAGAAGCGTTTAATAAAAAAACAAAAAAAAAAAAGCCGTGGTGCTATTATTTCAGTTTGTAATGTCTTCTTGTCCTCTTTGCCCTTTTTATGCTTCTTTTCGTCGCGTACCTACCACAATTTGGTAGCAGTCATACACCCTTACTAAAGACGCTAATGCTTTAAGGCCTAAGATAAATCTTCGCGAAGTCTCACTCCCTCTTGAGAATGAAGATAATTTGTAAAGATTTTATATTTGACTCTTCATTAATTCCATCATCCAAACAAAAGCCGCAAAAAAAAAAAAAAAAAAAGTGACGCCGATAGAGAATGTTCAGAGCTTGATGAAGCAAGGATTCTATATATTTTAATAATTATATAGGTTGCATGGAAGAGAAAAAAGCAAAGTTACCACAAAAAAATTCTATGTTTTAAATAAACTAGACCATAATTGTAACAAATACTAAATCCTTAACTATTCGGGCAACATAAATGAACGATTTCAAGTTTCATGCCCTTAAAAATCCTTAGAAAAACGAGGCAGAGTTATTGAATTATATACCGCGATAGATAATCCTTATCGTTGCCGTCTTTATCATGTCCATCAAAAACTTCATCATCAGCAGCAGCAGTATAATTGGCAATCACCATCATAATGATCACCACAAGCAGTACTAGTACTGACATTCTCATCGCCATTATCATCGTGACAAAAAGCAGATTTCAGCCCCAACAGTCCTTTACAGACATGCTGAAGAACAATTTTATCATTGAAACCCTGCTTACAATATCAATTCAGTTCTTTTCAAATAGATAAAGCGTGATGTTTATTAAATGTTAGTGGAGTTGGCTGTAGGGATGCGATCGCTTCCACCCACCTGATATTTTCCTGGTGAAACTCCCTTTTCCATTAACTACCCCTCTTCCCATCCACAAACCCAAAAACAACTAAAAAAAAAAAAAACATTGTTAAAAGAAAAGATAACTCCTAAATGGCGAGTGAATCACTATAAGCGCTTCTCTTGTATCTGTGGAGATGTTGTGAGCGATACGATGGCGTTGTGAGGAGACTCATCAAGAAACACAATGGGTGAAATTGCCGAAAATCGAAAACTGATGTCGTGAACATGTAATACACAGAGATGGTACCCGAGAGTATCGGATATATCGATACGGCACAGTCAAGGGTAAGCACGAAAACACATTAGTGGATTGGGCAATTGTATGAAATACCCATTATCAGTAAGCGTTTACCGACCAAGACAAGAACGTATTTGAATATTTAACGGTGTGGTGGCATGATAAATATCGACACCAGAGAGGCCCATTGTTGCTTCCTTAACTCAGGCGTAATGTGTGTGTGTCGTTTTTTTTTAACTCCTCAAACTAAGGAAATATAAAACGAGGAGGGGAAAGGAGAAGAGGGTATGAGGATGAGGAGTGTATGTCGGAGGTCAAATACCAATCTGCATCAGCTTTGTCAAATCTCTCTGTCCAAAATAAGTCGCACCATATCGACCATAGCTCTTCAGTACTGTAAAGGAAATGGCGCAAAACTAAGACAGAATTAGGAGACGAAAATGATAACCCGAACAGCTCCGAGACAAAATTACTCTTCTAATTCATTGCATTTAACAGTCTAATTTTTGCTTTCGTTTCCTTTCAGGAATTGAAATTTAAATTTATTCATTTTTTTTAAATCATATGAGTTGAAAACACAAACAACAATGAAAGATTCACACACAGCAAGCGGCGAAAAAAATAAATATCTGAAACGCAAACATCCTCTTCCACAGACGACACAGAGCTGAAAACAAATAAGAACAAAAGGAGTCTATCATCTAATAATCCCTCGGCCCCTTGAGAGCTGGAAAGAAACGTTTGCCTCCATAGCGGCACCTCATACAAAAGACCAGGCTTTACTCAACAGGTCACCCCTTTTGTGTTATTGGAATACAAAAAAGGAGGAAAAAGTTATTCATAGCTCTAAATGCTAGAAACTCATGGGATTTTTCTTTCATTGCATGATTGAGCCTCAGAATCTATAGAACATTTTTGAAACAGGAAAAGGAGTTATCACTCCTGAGAATTGGCAGTATTTATGATGAGTAGAAGGGCGAGCAGGGGAGATCAATACATAACGAACTCAATATAAGGTAATTATCTCCATCTTTATCGTGCCTGCTTACCCCCGCTACTGCCTCTTACTCTTGCTTTGCCCCTGACCTGGGTCTTTGCCAAAATCCGCGCAGACCAGGGAACTCTCGAGACAGATCGATATGGGAGCCCGGCACCATTCTCCTCTTACAATTTCTAACACTTCTCAGACTCGCTTAAAGGCCATTTTCGAAAATAAGAAATGGCAAAAACAAAACAAAAAACCTACAAAAAAATAATGTATAAAATAAAATCGTATGGACTTTTGTTATCCGAGAGAAAATAGACAGAATATGTGAATTGATTTACAAATAGCATTTCATGAGTTTGATGGAGGCTTCCCAACGAACAGGTCGAGTCGCAAACTTTTGCAGTAAGAGTGAGCAATATCATTGAACCATTTGGCTTTAGGTCTGTTACATCTTTTTGTTGTGTAGGCATGTAGGCTGTACAAAAAGTGCGTGCTGGGCACAATTCTGTCCTAACGATACTAAAACGTTAAAAGAGATAGATCACTATAACCCTTAAACTGCAAAAGTTTGTTCACTGAGGTGACTTGGTTTTGACAATGATATTATTTCACCTGATAAATGTTTTGCTTGTTTTCTTGTTAAAATGATGTTAACTACCAAGATGGGTTATTAGAATTTGGAGGCGAAATTCGGCGAAAGCGATTTTGATGCAAGAGAAGCAAACGTATCTTGAGAGTTGATTTTTTTAAATGTCCAGATTAAAAAAAAAAATAATAAATAAAAAGTTTGAGATATGGCGATGAAATTGCCAAAAGGACAGGGAAGCAGTTAGAGCATTAGGTATGAAGGCAAAGCCTCGATTTCAATTTGACTGAGCTCAGTTGGTGAGGCACTGAAAGTTTAAAACAAAACACAGGCACGAAAATCGAGACTGTGGATAATGCAGTCTTTAAAAAATGCCACACCATTACTAATCCTTGAACATTTCTAAAAGTAAAAAGGGGATCTGTGTTATATATAAATGTGAGAGAATTCGAACGTGTTTTATTTTGGCAATATACCAAGGTTCAAAACAGCAATACAAGTATAAGCATAGAACCTTGTACTCAGCCCTCCAGCAACGTATGGAACTTACATGGACAGGAATGGGAGGCGCTCGTTACCATATGCAACTTAATATGTTGTGTGGCCCCTAACTTCAGCTCTTTAATTTTGTGGTCAAGAAAACCAAAGGCAGCTAAGGCTAATGAAAGGACATCGAAGATGAACCGAGCTCAGAAAGACAATCATGTTACCAATAATGTATGAATTCAGGAGGAGCAACGTACTTACCCGTCTATCAAGTTACCAATAATGTATGAATTCAGGAGGAGCAATGTACCCATCGTTTTATCAAGTTACCAATAATGTATGAATTCAGGAGGAGCAATGTACCCATCGTTTTATTAAGTTACCAATAATGTATGAATTCAGGAGGAGCAATGTACCCATCGTTTTATCAAGTTACCAATAATGTATGAATTCAGGAGGAGCAATGTACTCACTTGTCTATCAAGTTACCAAGAATGTATGAATTCAGGAGGAGCAATGTACTTACCTGTCTATCAAATTACCAAGAATGTATGAATTCAGGAGTAGCAATGTACTTACCCTTGTATTGAGTTACCAATAATGATGAATTCAATAGAAGCAATGAAGTCATCCTTCACTCAAATAACCAATAATGCATGAGTTCAAAAGAAGTAATGTACTCACCCTTCTATCAAGCCGCGCACGCACGTGTTATAGATGTGGTCCTGTAGAGTAGGCGTGTCAAACACGTGGTCAAAGGTGAAGGACTTGTCCTTGCCCAGCAGGACCTGGCGCGGATACTCCGGCAGGACAGTGGTGCACATCTGGCACAGGTCGATCTTCTCCCGGGCATTCTGGGGTCGGATTCTGGGGAAAAGATCAGAGGTGGTATCCAGTTGGTAACATGATGCTCTCAAAGATGTCCGGATAGTTACTTATTCCCTGCTATACCAGCTAGGAAAAAAAAAAAAAAAAAAAATATATATATATATATATATATATATATATATATATATATATATATATATATTTATATAAATAGCAGCACCACAAAATACTGACGAATATATCATAATTAATAACAAAAATAATAATAATAATAACAAAAATAATAATAATAATAACAACAACAACAACAACAACAACAACGACGACGACGACAATAATAATAATAATAATAATAATAATAATAATAATAATAATAATAATAATAATAATAATAATAATAATAATAATAATAATAATAATATTAACAACAAAAAGAACAGCACTGATCATAAAATGATGAAGTTCATGAAAAAAATGAAGGGAAAAAAAGGAAACGATGGATGAGGGGAAAAGGGGTCGGGGTGTGTGTGGGGGGTGTGAAGGAGAAGGAAAAGCAGAATCAAAGAAAAAAAGAAATGCATACAGTGGATATGAAAAACAAAAAAGAAAAGCTGAGTCTTAGTCTTCAGAAAGAGAGAAATTCAAAGATCCGTCGCAAAGAATTTTCATCCAAGAGTAAACTTTAAAAAAAAAATCAGGGAAAGGTGGAGAATTAAAAGAAAATAAAAGAGTTTAACGTGTAAAGAAAAGGCTTCACTTTCAAAGCAGGACTCTAGGCGATCTCTGTTCTTGGTACACACAACAAAGTTTTTTGAAGATTTTTATAGTAAGATATTTGCAAAGGGGAGCGGGAAAGGGAGCGAGACGGAGTGAGAGAGAGAGAGAGAGAGAGAGAGAGAGAGATGAGAAGGTAGAATGTTTTTAGATGTTTTTTTTTTTTTTTCAGACAAGTTTTAATTTCACCCTTCTCTAAAAAACTGATGAAACATTTTCTATTTATAGAAATTTCTTTGAACGAAACAGTATAATAAGCAAGAAGAAGACGAGTAGAAGAAATGGAGAACTCTTCATGAGGAATCCAAATATTTTATGCTTTTAATTTCAGCAATGCAATAATTAAGAGCTGAACACTACTTTTCAACAATTTTCAACGATAAGTTTAAAAAAAAACACCAGAGCATACATGCCCGTAAGAGCGACAAAATCGATTACGGATTTTCTGTCGGTTCCTTAAGACGTTAAACTGTTTGCTGATATAACAGCTCATTACACGTAAGATAGAAAATAGGAATGTTAGATAATAAATTAACAATTTGTAGTTATCAGGGTCCTAACTCATCATGCTTTCAATCATAAGACACTCATTTCGCACTGCACTGACAGCCTTATCTTTGAAATCACTTATTTAAAATCTCAGTTACTATTTAGAGACTTACAATTAACCTTTGATAAAGGAGTAAGAGAATAGTATTCTGTTGTAGTTTTTTTGTTACTGGGTTGTTTTTTTTTAATAACAATGAATTTAAAACTATTTACCATGTGAAATACAAAGACTTTTACTTGTTGTTACTGGTTTTTTTTTTCTTAATAACAATGAATTTAAAAGCATTTACCATGAGAATACTAAGACTTTTTACTTAATGTTACTGTTTTTTAATAACAATGAATTTAAAATTATTTACCATGTGAATACTAAGACTTTTTTTTACATTATCTTTTTCAATTAGTTGTAGCATGTTACTACTTTATGGACAGAGTAAGTTTTTTTTTACTTCTAACCGTCAGCAGCTAGACCGACACAAACATCCAAATTACTTTTTTTTTACACATTGAACACGAAAGTTTACAAAAAAAACAACCAAAAGTTTAATTTGAGAAAATGCAAGAGAGAGAGAGAGAGACAGAGAGAGACAGAGAGAAGAGAGGGAGGGAGGGAGAAAGAGAGAGAGAGGGGGGAGGGAGGGGGAGGACAAACCGCATTCTTATTTTGAATTAGAAGTCTATAAAAGTGTAAAAGTAAATAAATAAAAGCATAACAATAAAGAATGAGAATATTTAAGTTCGTGTCTATATTCCCGAATTAGGGTTTATCTACTATTCGTTTCAATGGATTTTGTTAATATTTTTAGCATTAAATTTTTTTTTTTACAACTTTAAAGTTTCATGCTAGTATAAAATACAGATCTCCCCCTCTCCCCCCCCCCCCCCCCAAAAAAAAAAAAAAAAAAAATGAGTCTCAAGTCACGTGACTTCACGATTTAGTAACTGGATTTATACATGTTTATCGTTTATCGCCGCTTGACAGCAAACGAGTCTCAAATGTAATAAAATGAGTAAGCGAGTAGGGACAAACATGTGATCATTGGGAGTAAGTTATGGTGCTGAGAGTTGAATAGTATTTTTAGTGTAACAGCTGAAGCAGTTACGAGGTGAAGTCTGGCCTCTATTTCAGATTGTTTAGAACCAAAAATAACATGTACTGTGTTTTTATCTATAGACGTGCTTACGAGACAAAACGTAGGAAAAAATACTGTCGAATCTTGTCTCACAACGTCATTGTCACTAGGCACCTAAGCTTACTAACCAAGTCACGGAAATCTCACGTAACAATTTGATACTAATTTGATACTATCTTTAACTCTATATTAAGTCCAGGTCTACTTCGTCATCAGCTGTCTCTTTCTTAATCCATTTCCCTCACCCCCCCCCCTCCCCTCCCACTTCACCTGGGGGGGGGGGGGGCGGACACATCGCTCAGTCAATAAAGCATTGTAGATCCCACATGTACATAGATCTAGATTTCGTGTTCGAATCCTGCCTCAGACCTTATCTAATTATCCCTATCGTTAGGCTTGAAAGGAGCTTAGCACTATATGACTATAGTCTTTGCATTGACATTAACAAGGTGCTGAAAATAGGCAGTTGTTTTCCTTTGCTTTAGGAACTACTCGTGGCTCGTAAATGATAATAGCACGTTCAGAGATAAACGATCTAGGGCTGTAGAAATTGTCAGATGATTTCTTTCTTGTGTCATGAGTGGCTGGTGAAACTATGCGCTATCAGACATGGTTTATCATAATCGGTGCAAAAGACTGCATTAAATGTTGAGAGAGCATAAAATGAATTGTTTTCGAAGATGATAAACTTCGGGTATGAATAAACTAAACAAGATTCAGTGCATCCGATCCCCACATCAGCCTTTGTTAGAGGCTTTTAAGAGCAGAAGGGACATCGCAATAAATCATAAAAGAGCCCCCGTCTGTCTGTCTGTCTGTCTGTCTGTCTGTCTGTCTGTCTGTCTGTCTGTCTGTCTGTCTCTCTCTCTCTCTCTCTCTCTCTCTCTCTCTCTCTCTCTCTCTCTCTCTCTCTCTCTCTCTCTCTCTCTCTCTCTCTCTCTCTCACTCTCTCTCTCTCTCTCTCTCTCTCTCTCTCTCTCTCTCTCTCTCTCTCTCTCTCTCTCTCTCTCTCTCTCTCTCTCTCTCTCTCTCTAGATCACCAAGCTTAAGAAAAATTAAGAATAATAGCGGTTAATTATGATTAACGGTGAACAAACACCTCAAAATGAAGAAATGAAACTTAAAGTTACACATTTGTGTCGTCCATTAACTGCGTCATTAGATTTTGAACCGTTGCACATTACACCAGACCCTGACAAGGGACTGACATCCTGTCTAAATTGCCGTAATCGCTGCTTCATAACTTAGGCCGTGTGGAACAAAGGATAAACAGGCACAAAATGTCGACTGTTTACAATACTGATGAATTACAGTCACAACAACACATGCCTGAAAAGGTTTCAAACTACATTTTAAAAAAAATAAAAGAGATAGAATGGACATACACAGGACAAACTATGTCAACTGATAACGGAGCATTTGATGTTTTGATGGAAAATACGATATAGTTTTACAGCATGATAAGAATCGCTAAATTCTTGTTTTGATTAACCACACCAAAAAGCATGTTTGTTAAATATGACGAAAATGATAAGGCATGTTGATATAATGGCGCTTTAGCACTGAATCATTTCTTCCTCTGGATCGGCTTACGAACCTCATTAGCTGGCCATTGTCATCATTACTAAGAGACTTCGTCTACGTCTGTAAATCTGGCACTATATGGTCGTTATTCTAACGTTAATGAACAGCGAATCTTATTAGAAAATAATATAATATAGGCCGAACAAAGAATTAAGATTTAAACATGGACAGATATGATGAGGCTGTTGTACTTTCGTTAGCTTCCGCCTAATTAGTTTCCTGCAGAATATTATAGGAAGAAGGTGGAGTCCCTTCAGGCCAGGGGCGTGGCTAGTTAGATGGAAACCCACGTCAATATCACAACCCCTAGTCCGTAAAGTAACCAGCATCGACTTCTCATTCCACAGTCAGGAAAGTAACCCCACGTCAACATCACATTCCCTAGTCAGTAAAGTAACCCGCATCAACTTCTCATTCCCTAGTCAGTAAAGTAACCCGCATCAAATTCTCATTCCATAGTCAGTAAAGTAACCCGCATCAACTTCTCATTCCATAGTCAGGAAAGTAACGCCACGTCAACATCACATTCCCTAGTCAGTAAAGTAACCCGCATCGACTTCTCATTCCACAGTCAGGAAAGTAACCCCACGTCAACATCACATTCCCTAGTCAGTAAAGTAACCCGCATCAACTTCTCATACCAGTCAGTAAAGTAACCCACATCAACATGTTCTCTGGTCAGTAAAGTAACCTATATCAACACCGCTTTCCTTAGTCAGGAAATCAACCCACATTAACATCACATTCTCTAGTCAGGGAATTAACCCGCCTTAAAATCACAATCTGTAGTCAGGAAAAAAAAACATATCAACATCACATTCCCTACTCAGGAAAGAAATCCACATCAACATAACATTCCCTACTCAGGAAAGTAACCCACATCAACATAACATTCCCTCCTACTCAGGAAAGTAACCCACATCAACATAACATTCCCTACTCAGGAAAGTAACCCACATCAACATCACATTCCCTAGTCAGTAAAGTAACCCACATCAACATAAAATTCCCTATTCAGGAAAGTAACCCACATCAACATCACATTCCCTAGTCAGTAAAGTAACCCACATCAACATAACATTCCCTACTCAGGAAAGTAACCCACTTCAACATCACATTCCATGGTCAATAAGGGAACCCAGGACCTCCAAATTATTAATCCAACATTTTACCGACTGGGCTATCGGGCGAAATATAATTCTCTCATCACAAGCTCTCAAAAAGTCTAACTCACAACTATCGATCTAGAGATCGGATAGATCAATGAGATCAACAAGCACACAATAAAAGTTCAGAGCAAGGTCGGGTCAAAATGGAAATTGTATCAAATGATGGGTTTTGAGTTATTCATACCAGTCGCTTGCACGATCTCTCCAACAGACTCAACTAAAGTCACTGGAGAAATTATGCGGGGGTGGGTGATGAGTGCTCGGAGAAGGATTGACAAAAGGTAGTCGTGTTAGGGGAAGGAGGAGGGAGTGAGCGAATTAAAGATTTTGTCTACTGTTGAGAACGATAGAGAGAGACAGACAGACAGACAGATAGATAGACCGACAGAGAGGCAGACAAACAGACAGATAGACAGACAGAGAGAGAGACAGATAGATTCAGAATACAGAGGCAAAGAGAAAGTAACAGAGAGAGAGAGAGAGAGAGAGAGAGAGAGAGAGAGAGAGATACAGATAGACTCAGAATACAGAGGCAAAGAGAAAGTAACAGAGAGAGAGAGAGAGAGAGAGAGAGAGAGAGAGAGAGAGAGAGAGAGAGATACAGATAGACAAAGAATATAGAGGCAAAGAGAAAGTAACAGTACTTTGATAAATAAAGAACATATTACATAGGGACTTTATAATTGCAAAGATAATGCGTGATACTCTTAGAGGTGAAGTGTTGCAGCAATTTAACAAAATCCATCAATTGTGGCTGCAATGACTGGCTAAACAAACAAGAAGCTTCATTCGGACTATTTCCTCGCATTCAAGGTTTCAGATTTTCGATCTCTCGAAGCGGTGACGTATAAGACCCAAATCCTAAAACAGCATGCAGCAGAAGCGACTGCAGGAAATAGAGGTGATTAGACAATGACCAATGAAGCGGTGGATAGTGTTCGCTCCCTCTCGGCGGAAACAGAACCACAGTGCTGTAAGCAAAGATAAAACCCCGTATCTGTTAGTCACCTCCTACCCCACCACTCTCTGTTAAAAAGCCACTATTTTTAAGCGGTTGTACACAGACACATTAGTCATACTAATCACAGAATAATAGTTTTGATTGTAATAATCGATTAGGCATTGCAAACAGCACCTAGAAGTCAGGGATTTTGGTTGGAATCACAGGCACTGCCCATATGAGGGGTAACAAAATGCAAAAAGATCAATAAATTAATTCTGTTGACCGCTTCATAGAGAGAGAGCAGATACTTATTATTACTTTGCGGTACGATGATTTGATTTAAGTCTTCCAGTTCAAATTTGACAGTCTTTGAAACAAAACACAACAAAAATATTTCCTAAAGCCAAGGAGAAAACAGCATCTCTTGGAAAGACCTAGGGAGTGCCAGCCTTTCGCTAACCGGCATACTGATAGTACCCCACCAACCTTTTTTTTTCCTCCTCCCCCCTCCCTCAGCCATTGAGTGAGAAGAAATGCAACTTCCCTGCGAGACCAAAAGAACGCACCCTCTATGATTTAAATATCAGAACCAACACTTCTGAGGCTTGATTTCCAGGACTGGACAAAACCTGGCGACAATAGGGAATACGAACGATCAAGACTGGTCACCTCTACAATTCCATTATTAATGGGGGCCATTCCCATAGCTCCCTCTAAAACACATACACCCACAGACAATGCGTGGGTCACTCTTGACCTAAGAGGCGACCCCAAAGATTCGACTGACCGACCAATCTAGACCAGTTGTTGACACACTATCGATAGCTCGATACAATGCGGGCAGTGTTTGACGGGAAGCCCCATCGATAACGCTTATTATAGCGCACAGCTCATGGCGAGCTTTAACCATAGATCTCTCCGACTTTCAGATGTATCTAAGTTAGTACTTGGCTAGATTTATTGGCCGACAACTGAACGCCCTGAAAGCTTCACCACAAATAGTTGTCTGTGAAGGCGAATATATAAAGAGCAACCTCGACAAATGACGCAGCATGGTAGACTCTCTATCCATAATATTTGCACACAGTGCCGACCGACTTCTTGAGGCAGAGCCCACCCGACCTCCCGACCTCCTTTAGGGTGCACCAGGCAATCACAGCCTTAATATCTTTGTTGACACTAGACTGGGGGACGTAAAGCGCAGACCAATTTCGCCCGTCAGAACAAAAGCGCTAGCACCCATCGCGTCCAGGACATAGTATACTAAACTCTTTTTCTTCCTTTCTTTTTCTTTTTCATTACTAACGTACTTAAGAATGTATAAAAAAAAAAAAAAAATCTGTCTGGTAGAGTTCAATGTGAAATTCTGCACCACATTTTACTCGTAAGGTCTTTATTATGAGATAAATCATACACATATCGACGCCTCAGTTTTCATTTGTTTCATGTCCACATGACGTAGTTTTGAGAAAATGGCTTTCAAACTTTCGTTACCTAATACTCATTATGTTGGACATAGAAAAAATGTAAGTGAACTTGACTGCTTTTGCTAACTGTTTTTTTTTTTTCAAATAAACAGAGCATATAGATTATGTTTTTAAGGGGATGGAAATTGACTCTAGTTTTTATTTTCGTGAAAATAGACAAAGGACAATTGTGAATTGAGGCGTCGATAACTAGACTACGTGTCCTTTATTCACCAAATAAAATACACTACGAACATACACAAATACATGCATATATCCCATAACTCTCTTTAGTCCACACAACTTTGAAAGGAGTCTTGAAATTCATCCATGCCAACTTTCCCTATAGCTTGAGACTCATTATTTTGTCATAAGAGTGTCGATTACGGAAATGCACTTATATGTTACTTCAAAAAAAATATCAGTTATTAAAAGCATAATGATGGAAACTCAAATATACCTCCGAGAAGCTTTATGAGACTTTAAAATGAAAGAAAGTGTGTTTTAAATTTTAGAAAAGAAAAAAACGGTTTCATGAGTTAATTTTTTATGTGAAAATGTAATGTAAAAATTAGAATGCCCATTTCTATAAGTGAAGTTTTAAATCTTACTCAATGCATATTTCTAAGAGTAAACAAGTTCCATCTAGCGTCATTTAGAATAATTCAAAGGTCTCAGATAAGTCTCAATAGTATATATGTGTGTGTGTCTCTCTCTGTCTCTGTCTCTGTCTCTCTCTGTCTGTCTGTCTGTCTGTCTGTCTGTCTGTCTGTCTCTCTGTCTGTCTGTCTGTCTGTCTCTCTCTCTCTCTCTCTCTCTCTCTCTCTCTCTCTCTCTCTCTCTCTCTCTCTCTCTCTCTCTCTCTCTCTCTCTCTCTCTCTCTCTCTCTCTCTCTCTCTCTCTCTCTCTCTCTCTCTCTCTCTCTCAGGGTAATTCTTCCTTTTTACGTCCATCCTCCTTTTTTTCATTTACGTTTCTGCGTACAAGCACCCTTGTATCAAATCAACACTTTCTTTTGAGCACAGAATCAAGTCTTTTGAACACGATAATCACGTAAAGCCGCAAATCTCGGTGGAAATCCCTCATGAACGCGCTGCTCTACCTCGTTAAGGAGCTATATTTAGAATGCTCTTTAGTTTCAAAAGATTCCATTAGTTGCTATTTCTTTGGCGGCGTTTATTAATGAAGTTCCTTTTGAAGTTTTAAAAATCCCGTAGATCAAATATATTGGATCTGTTAAGCTTTTTTTCTGTTAGTTTTGTTTTGTTGGTTGTTTTTTTTTTTAATGTTGTTTGTTTCTTTGTTTGTTTGTTTTGTTTTGTTTGTTGTTTCTGTTTTTGTTTTTTGGTTTTGGTTTTTTGTATAATGTTGTTAGCAAGGATTTCTAGAGAGACAAATAATAGTTTCCATCATAAACGGCATATTTTAATGTGAAACAAAAACACGTTGTTTTCTACCATGAAACAGCTCCATGACAAAAACTGAATCTTTTTTACACTGTGTTCATTACACCGTGCACTACATACCACCATTGACGGAAATGAATTAAATAAAAATATGTTCCTAAGTTACTCTTGTACTAAAAACATCTATGGGTTCTCTCTCTTTTTTTTTAAATCAAGGATATATTATCTGAAACATTTGTTTTAACTTAAAAAAGACAATTTGTCTATCCACTGGGATAGCACGATCAAAATGTCTCCATGGTGCTCAGTAGTGGGTGGTGAGCGATCCAAGAGCTGAGATAGTTATAGGCCTATGAGAACCCAAAGTTTAACGTCGAATTTCGTAAAATAACTCAAAATTTTTAAGTCAAATTTTCACGTCACTTAAATTTCCCATATAAGTTAATATCTTTGGGGTTCCAGGGAAGTCACTTAAGTTCAGTAGAGCATCGATAGTGATGTATCGGAAGAGTGTTAAAAACCCGAAACGATAATCAAAACATCGTAGGACATAAATGTCAAAACGATTTTAAACAAGTTTATTGTGTTGAACACAACCCACACTCTCGGCATACGGACCGTAAAGGTAAAGTTATTACACAACATTCATAAATACAACACAGTAGTGCTTAGCCAGGCTTGCAAGCGCCAGTAGTTTCACACTTCAGTGGCACTTTGGTGGCTCTGTTATGGAAAACTCAATGATAAAAGATAAATAGAATTCCCTTACTAGATGAAATTTAATCCAATATATGAATTAGCATTATAGACTGACAAAGTAGCATCGATATTGTAAAACCTTTTGTAATTGTAATTATTGTTTACATTGATGCTAATTAAACCGATACGTAAGTGAACGAATTGGTTATTGTCAAAACGGGCATACGGATATGGGCAGACGATCAGATAGATTGAAAGATAAACAGAGGGATGATGGGTAAATGGCTAAATGAGATGTTTTGAAAGATTGATGTGAAAATGAATAGAAAGATCTATAACTATTGACGTAAGATCTCAATGAATAGATAGATGGATAGAAGTTGACGTTAGCCAAATAGATAGATTGGTATAAAATATATGAGAAAATAAAAACATTTCACTTCAAACTTCATACGGATAAAATGATTTATACTTGGATAGGCAGATAGATTGACCCTATATGGATTGTTTTAAGATAGATTAACCCTATACGGATTGTTTTAGGATTGATAGACAGATAGAGAGAGATTGATCCACTCCAAAAGGATATATTATAACTAGATAAATAGATAGATGGAAAGATCTACCTGTAGATAGAAAAAATAGACAAGATTAAAAAGTGTTGTATTATGAAAGGATCTTCACATTTTGCGCACCATAAAAGGCTCGCCGAAAAGCATTAAAATAAAATTCTGCTACATCATTTCCAGTATAGCACATTCCATGGTGACCTTTTTTCAAAGATATCAAATTAGCATCGCCTATTCACAGAATGCAACATGCTTTTCAGACAGCTAATTGATGGCACCCTTTCAAAATAATGTTACAAGATATTTATTTACTGCATGTTCTTTACAGTCCCAACATATTATATTATATCGCGCCTGATCTGACATAGCTCAGGAACAGCAGCTGCTGATGATGTCACAGTTCTCCAGATCCAGACACAACAGATGGTGGCTACTGGCTAGAGACTATTGGCGCCATCTGTCGGGATAGATCTATGCCCTTTGCGGATGGATTGATTGTAAGTCGATTTAATGCTATGGTCAGGAGCTCAGCACATCATTACTGTGTTTTATTCCCCAACATGATACGACTTAAATAAGTGTTCAGAAACGTATATCGAGACAGAGAAGTGTTTATATTTGACAAACAAATAAAAAAAGAAAAGAATTAAGCGAGCGATTATAACCAACTACTTCGCAAAGAGGCTAAGTCTCGAGATAGACGAACCGGGGGTGGAGAAATATTTCTGCGTCATTGTAAGAAAACGTCGTGACTGAGGGGAAAAAAACAACATAATACTGAAGAGCGCTTCTAGCTCTGAGAGAGAGAGAGGGAGAGGAGAGACTAGGTGAGAGAAAGAAAGAGAGAGAGAGAGAGAGAGGGGGGGAGATAGAGAGGGAGAGAGAGAAGGAGAGAGAGAGAGGGGGGAGATAGGGAGAGAGAGAGTGCACAGCAAATGAGAGCTTATTGTAAAAAATGATTTTGCTACCTCGCAGGGCCACTGATTAACCTAGTATTATTCAATTAAAAGGCAGGACTTTCTTTAGCTAAATGCTACTACTCAAAACATCCTCAAATCACCAGACCAGAGATCACGGCCTTTGAGCCTTCTGAGGAGTCTCAGCATATTCTGTGTTGTGTGTAAACTTAAGAAACCTTTGATCCACATTAATGGAGGAAGTGGCTATCTTGAACTAGCGCGAGACGAGCACATTACCATCATAGTTGATATGACGCTTTAAAATAAAATCACACATCAAATGAACGAATTCCTGCTCAAACCTATTTAAAAAAAATAATAAAAAACTAATAGAGAATAATATGAATCACGAGATGTGCGTCAACCCAACATTACTGTAGTCATATATTAGTGGAACCAGGTCTCCTTTTAAATCATTTATAAATAAAAATAATTTTTTAAAAAATATTGATATAAAAAATGTGTTCAACAAAAGACCTGAAGTAACTAAGAGTGCGTTATCTCTCTATATGCCCAGAGGTAAAGCTCTCAGCACGAGCTCCAATCAGAAAATGCTCACCTCCATGTGACTTTAATAATTTTCTTTTTATGACTCTCGTTAATAAAGATGGAAGAGAAATTTTTTGCTGTTGAACGCTCCAAATTGATGCACCAAAAATAGAAACTTCGGATCAACTCAATCATCCATAACATATAAACTTTCAATCTCACACCCATTCATCCGTAACATATAATTCAACTCCACAACCAACAATGTTAATGTCAGCTCGGGTGATCCCAATAAATTAGAAACAGCTCCAGCTCTGTGTACTCTGGTTACAGATATTAATGGAGATGAACTCTGCTGCCATTAAAACTCATATACGATATCCTTTGTATATCGATCCCAAACACTCTGGTGAACGAATGAAACCGTACACGGCTTTTTTTTGTTTTGTTAAAGAATCGATACAAATCTGATAATTTCTTCAGTACTGCTATACTGATTTAACATGTATCTTCTACGGCGGAGGTAGACATTCAGTTGAAGAGCTCCATCAGAGGACAGCTAACTAGGTAGGCCATAACCTATTCATGTTACATGTCATGAGAGGTAAAAAATTAGTTTCAGGTTAATATATATATATATATATATATATATATATATATATATATATATATATATTCCCCCCCCCCCTTTTTTCCACATAGGACAAACCACTCTTCAAATAAATATAGAAGCATTCCATTGGAAGGAGGCAGAAGGTTTGATTGGAGCCAGGATCCAGTCTAAAAACTGAAAAACTTCTAACTTTAAGGTCAAACAGTTAAGTCAGTTTAAGCGATTAAAAAACCTCTTGTTCCGCTCTCAATAAATTATGTGTACTGGATGAAGTCTGCAGTCGACCCTCCAACAAAATGTACGGCCAATACAAAGCCAAACTACTCAAAAATCGTAATAATCATTTATCTAATTGCCTCAGCAACCCATAAAAGTGCCGTTAGCTGACTCTCTATTCTGAGCAACTATATAAAATATATATATATATATATATATATATATATATATATATATAATTTTTTTTAATAATTCACGATTGCTTCTTAACCAATAGCACACTGAACCCAAATCCCCATTTCTTGTAACAGAAAATTTGCATATTAAACAAAAAAAAAAAAGGAACTGGCTAAAAATCGCTTGTTTCACCTTGACAGAAACTAAATTCGATGTGACTGTTCAGACTGTTCAGTACTAACAGTGCTCTCCTCTGCCCTGTTACATGTCTTAGACCAACCCGAGACTCGCACTGCCAGGTTGAAGTACGTGTAAACAGCAGGACAGGTCAACACTGGCTGTTGGCGAGACGACGAGACCATTATGTAACGGGTACATACGATGGTGTCCCTGCTGGCAATTAAAAACGCTTGTAATACGAGCGGGAAAATACTGGGACCAATTGCAAGAATGGTGACAGAAAGGTCTTGCGGCAAAATAATCGCTGTGAGAGAAATCTTTTGATACGGATTCGAATCACACCATTGGAGGTTGGATGAATTCAGGGTCTTTACTGGGATTTGTCTTGCCTATGACATGAGAGTGTGTGTGATGGATTTGAGATGTACGTGTAGTGGGTTACTCGAACAATCAATCAAGTCATTAAAAAGTATGTTGTCTGGTTCGAAACTGCATGACTAGACTATTAGTAAGTCCCTTGATATCACAGATTTAAAAAGGGCGAAGAGAAACTAGTTTTCATTATACCATACACCTCCAAAGTAATTATTTTTAATAAAAAAATATTACCACCATAAACAGTATTGTGTTACAATGCATAAACAAAACAGACTGAAATGTTTTATTTGCCCAGGCCCTGACCTCTCCATCACTTAGGCGAGCTCTTAGGCGGGCCTGGTAAAAGGCAGGGACAAACATATAGACGGATGGGGTAGAGAGAGACGGGAGGGAGAGAGAGAGACAGAGAGAGAGAGAGAGAGAGAGAGAGAGAGAGAGAGAGAGAGAGAGAGAGAGAGAGAGAGAGAGAGAGAGAGAGAGAGAGAGAGATGAAGTTTACCAAAACATTAATTAATTAATTAATCAATTCGGAAATTGAATTTTCTTCCTTTAAAATATATCAAAGAATGCTGGTTGCACTACTATCAGAGGCCGAACCATCATAAAATTATTGAGACAAGAAGTGTGTACTACAAAATGATGATTAAGAAGGTTTGTGTGTCATTTTTTTTCTTCAAATATTTGAATGCCAGCAGCGCCAAAACAAGAAAATAAACCACGGCTTGTCGCGATACATCATAGCTTGATTTCTTACATGGAATGTGTTATTTATTATTCATGCTTTCCCCTTTCATACTAAAGAATGTCGGCAGTGTTACAAAAAGAAGCTGAAATATCAAATGGATAGCCACGGGCGGGGCGCCAGATAGTTCAGTCGGTAGCGACTTGGCCTTAGCAGTTCGGGTTCGATCTCACACTGGTCATTTGGTCTTGGACTCGAATGCCACTGACCCTATCCCTGGCTGGGTGAAAAACTGCCCTTTCCTAGCATATTTCTGAGGGAAGTTTAGGGAACGTGAAGCTAATTAAATGAAATCGAGTAAGATATCATCTAAATGCGCACCACAACTGTGTGATATGAGAAGGTCAACAGGCTACTATAAAAACATTGACGCCAGCTGGTAAGTAGCATCGAGCATCACCGTTTTTAATCCTCTTACTCAATCAGAATCCTTTTCCTTCCCCATGGCACAAGCTATCATATTTTATAATTAGTTATCTTTTCGATACTCCACAACCTGTATGATTTAGGTCTGTTGCGAACGTTGAGAAAGATGTGAATGGTGGATTCCTTTCATCAATTACACCCTCATAGGTAAACAAATTATATGTTATAAGTTTGGGCCATAATACATTAGTTATTAGTGAGACTAAGGAGAGGATCATGAATAGTTTGTCAGAGAGACCAAACCATTTAATTTAAAGCCAGACGTGTAGGAACGTGACGCCAGGCTGGGTCACGCTTGCTTTCATGAAAAGAAAAAAAAAAGTATCTGTGCGCCGAGTATGGTTTGGAGCAGATTTAAATCTATCTTAAAGCAGTGTTTGGTTTTCATTTTGCCACAGAATAATATTATTTTTCTTTATTTTGGGCCTGTCATAATGTTTCTCCTTAACCAAGATGATCTTGCAAGTTTCCCTATTCGCTCACTTACAACACAATGTTAAAATTCTAAGATGGAAATAAATACGAGATATTCAGGAAAGAAAATCAAAGACATGAATTAATTTTACAAACCTCGATGGAAGCGGATTAAAATTAAACAACACTTAAAAATAGAATGGACGTTATCTTTCGGAGATTAAAGTTTGCTTATTCCCAAATCGGCTGTAAAAAAAAAAAAGTTAGCAATGCTTAGTACGCCGACAGGTCCAATTTAGAAGTCAAGGAGCAAAACTTAACTGATAAGACCACAGAGATTACTCGGTCATAGGAGGTTTCGTTTCCGAAGCGTTGCACAAATACCGAGTGATACAACGGGAAAACCATGGTAGGTAATTCTACAAGTTAGATCAAGGTATGACGAGACTTGAACAAGGTAAGCTTGCCAAGCAAACAGTCATTTCGAGGCCAAACAAACCGTCTCTGTCGACTTGAATGAGCCCCCCTTCTCCTAAAAGCCCGTGTTTTGGCACAGAGTTAATGGCGATACATGTACTCGCATGGGTAGATTTCAAAAATACATAATCATAGAGCTGAACGAGTAGCTCTTGCTCTTTATGATGTTGTTTTTCACATTCGCTGTTAGTCTAGCAAAGTGTATGGAACAAAGTGTATGGAATTTTTTTTTCATAAGCATACACAGTGACAAGTTCTATTATCACTAAATATTGCGTAGTGAAATAGCAGAAAAGAAAAAAAAATTCATGAAAAGCAGAAGGAAAGGCACTATGTGAGCAGAAAGGAAGAGACTAAGCATTCAGTATTACAGACGGCTCAAGATGACAAGTCCTACTCAGAATAAGAATCGGGGGATTATATCACTTGCATTTTGTTGATCAGAAATGCATCAGCCATCGATCAATGTTGACAATCACATACATCTTTTTTGTGCTAAAAGCTCCCGCAAGGAGCATTGACGTTTGTGGGTCTGGGTTCACACACCAATATTTCATAATATCCTAATATTATTGTATTGTTAATCACAAAGGATAAAAGGGGGGAAAGTTCTGAGAACATCGCTTCCTTTTGACACACCATACAAAAAAAGGATAGATTTATGAGTATGACATTTCTCAGAGCAAAAGCATAAGACAAAAGAGATGTCTAGCAAAGACACATTAAGACAAAACGTGATCATCTTGGGACATCATATTGCGCTATTTTTTTTTTTTTTCTTTTTAAATCACTGGATTCTAAATAGCTGGTCTGGTTTTGTTCTTCTCCTTTCTTGCTCGCATGCTTTCTTGGCTCTCAATGTGCTGATGAGCGATATTGAGAAAGGATTTTTTTTAAAGAGTAACCTCAGTCAGTAACGTTCCTCTTTCGTATTGAATATGATTTCTATATTGTCCAACAATAATTTGTAACAACGAAATGAAAGGTGAAACAAAATGTTAGGGAGATGAAGAGCAGCGGCCAAAAAAAAAATAAAATAAAATAAAACAATGCGAAGAGGAAAAGAAAAAAAAGGACGACGACGACGTGTGTACCAGTTCATCATGTCTGAAAGTGATTTCATATTATATCACAGCATGTTGCAAGTTGTAATATTCAAATACATGAAAATCGGTTTACTGCATTTTACCTATAAGATGTTAATCCATCATATTCCTTCATAAATGCGTTTCATTAAGACTCTTTATCTAATTGCCATGAAGACAACGGCATTTCGTGAAATCGGTAAACATTCAGGTTAATAGAATGCAAATTAATTTGGATGCCGACGACTGTCTTCGTTAGAGAGAGAGAGGAAGGAAGGGAGAGAGAGATAGAGAGGGAGAGAGAGAGAGAGAGAGAGAGAGAGAGAGAGAGAGAGAGAGAGAAACTTCGATGATATATGTAAACCTTGCGCTGGAAAAATGCCCATATCATAATACATGTTCATGAAATTCGGTGATTTTCGAAGCTATGTAATAATGTCATTTATTTATGCAGATCTTGAGGCAAATTTATTTCTCTTTAGTATTGATGTCAAAATGCACCCTTTAACTATGCTTTAAAAGACCTAGCAGTAAAATTTTGTTCATAAATTCACTACGCCTACTGGTTGAAGGTCAGAAATCATTACACTGAAACGCGACAAACTGTCAGAAGACAAACAGTTAATTTCCGGTACATCCTGAAGCCACTTGTAAGAAAAACAATGCATCTGGATTTTAGTTATACATTCGATATTGATTACTTCAAACGTGGCTGGTGAAAGACAGAAAAAAAAAAGAAAAATATTCCTTAAAAAGTTTTAAAAAAATAAAAAAAAAAAAAACCTAGATCGTTCAGCGCGCTACAACGTTCAAAATTAGAAGAGCTCATTCAAGAAAAAAATAATTGCTTAGCTGGCTCGTTTAGGAACAACGTTAAAACTCGCACGTTTGAAAAGGATAAAAAAAAAATTTAACGAAACTTTAACAAGCTCCCTATTGTTCTTCAACAGATTTCTGCGTCACGTTTCTGTCTATTGAAATCGCAGTTTGTACAAGACGTTTGGCCTTGTGTCTCACACATAGTTAGCAACGAGTCATGTCTCCACGGATAGACAGCAGCCGACAAGCCCTGCAGCTGCTGTTCCGCACAATAATAGACCACTGTACTAGACGAAAGAAGCATGTCAAATCTATAGTGAAAAAAAAATATTTTGCCGCTAAAATTTAATATTATAAAACAATAAGGATCTATGTGTGTAACTATAATAGATAGTTAACGGTTCCCTCCCTTGTGACAAGGAACATCATTATCCTCAAATATACCGAATAAAAAAAAAAACGGCAGAAACCAATGTTCATTCGTTTAATTTTGATAGAGAATTAGCACAAGTTGGAAGCCAAGATTTCTTTCACACATTTAAGTCACGGCCGATATACAATATGAACCGCGTGTAGTAAAAATAGTTATGATTGTAAAAGTATAAAAATGTTTTCATTTGTACTTTCGTACGTCAATATATGATCATGTGACGAAAAAAGAAAGAAGAGGTGGCACGAGTTAGTTCAGCTGGGCTGTCGATCAAAATCTCGAGAGTTCCATCACTGACTAGAGTCAAACTAGATTTGATCTTATTAGCTCTATTTTAAGCATGACTGAAAGCTTCTTACTCTGGAAAAAAAATTCTTCAGGAAAACAGTGTGACTTGAGGCTAAGCTCACAAAAATAAAAAATAAGAGACAAAGAAAACTGCATGTAACCGCAAAAATTCAGCCCAATGTGTCCTTCGGGGTTCGGTTATTAATGGCCATAGAAGGCCTGAAATTTGTTTTCAGCTCTCAATAAGACTATCCTGATTATCATGTTTTCAACTGAATGAACACATCGCTAATTTTTTTTAGTTCAAATGGTACAGTCCAAAAGTTATCGGCAGTACTACTTGATACTTAAGACACAAATAAAATGTCAAATAATCAAAATTACTTCTTCTGCCTTAAAAAATCAACACAAGTATCTATTCAAATAAATTCCCTCCATGGTTTGCACGCCCAATAAATTCAACTGACGAGACGGAAAAAAATTTTTATATTCTTTTCAGCGGATGAGTGCATTGTCTTGCACCTAGCATCTATATCATAAAGCTGAACATTAATTTGTTTGTCTCGCGTGGCTGGAACGTCTTTTCTATACACTTTTTTTTTCCTTTCCTATAAACAAAGACCCTTGCGATGCTCTTCAGTGCTGCATTTCGACAATCTGCACTAAGAAACCAGCGACCCCTGTCGATGTCAGGTTGCTGAAACTCAGACCTTCAAAAACTTGAATTCATTCCACTTCAAACCTTCCCGCCTGCTTGGTAGGTTGCTTTTCTTTTTTTTGCTTTTTTTTTCTTTTCCTTCAAGACCTCAAAAACATCGACGATGCTCTGCGGAGTTTATAAACAAAGCAGAGATTATGTCATGATTCAAAATTTGAATGTGGCGACTTGATGTGGAGGACACCGAGTACACTTCAGCAGTTTCAAACAATTTTCTTCCAGGAAGAAAGTTCTGGTGACAAGCAGCAGCCGAAAGTAAGGCAGATAAGAGAACCTGACCGGGACGTTGACGATGTTACTTGGGTAGTGACGAAGCTACAATACCCACTCGACTGTCTGGTCAGATTGCGGTTCTATGTTCACAGATCTGGTCACTTCTTAATATTCTCTCCAGGAAGACTTCAGGCAGTATTTGGACGGAAGAATCTTCAATACTTCACGATGAGCATGTCTCTTGAGCCTCTATCAGGCGGTTGAACATTTACCTGGGCGACCTTCACGGTGACGCATTTTCAGTGCCTCGCTTCGATTGATCTATTGTCGGCTACAGTCTCTTTTTTTTTTTTTTTTTTTTGTGCACAGTAGCCCATTTAAGTTAACTGCTTATGTACATTCTGTTACGACCATGTTGAAGGGCAGCCTATGAAACCAAGGGAGGGCAAGGATCAGACTACATCTCTTGTCTCTTGGAATGCGCCGGAAGTATAAACCATTGGTCAATTTTGCTCACAACCTATACCACCTATTCGTTAGGAACCAGATCGTAATGGGTCGTTGTCTTTTTCTTAAAATGAACTTAGGTACGTCAATCTAATTTTTGTAGGACAATATAACAAAGACTGTTAGCGTTTGAAACTAGTCAAAAACGCGTTGTATGGGATGTGAAGTCACGTCTCATTTTTTGTACAATTTTTATGTCACAGGATAATTATACAGCTTCCAAATTGCGTGTGCTATCTCTTCTCACATCATCCCCCGCCTCTCTCTCTCTCTCTCTCTCTCTCTCTCTCTCTCTCTCTCTCTCTCTCTCTCTCTCTCTCTCTCTCTCTCTCTCTCTCTCTCTCTCTCTCTTTCTCTAAATCCCCCTCTCTAGTTCGCTCTCTCTGTCTACATCTATAGCTTTATCTATGTCCACCACTTCTCTCTCTCTCTCTCTCTCTCTCTCTCTCTCTCTCTCTCTCTCTCTCTCTCTCTCTCTCTCTCTCTCGCTCTCTCTCTCTCTCTTTTGTTTTTTTTTTCTTTTCAGAAAAAGCTGCCATACCCACCATCTATTAAAATAATCACAAAAGGCTGTCTTCTGTGATGTTTTATTGTCCAGTTAAGTCTCGGGATCTTCCGACCTCACTTGAGTTAGAATGTGACAGACGTCCGACATTATATCTAGATCTAAACCGGCCAGAGCCTGGGACAGAACTTGCAGCTATTTTACGACACTGTTACTGTAGCTGACCACGCTTGACCTTAGGCAAGGGGCACGGTCTCCCCATAAGTCTTTCCAAGAACCTTAGTGGACTAGACGAAACACTAGCGCCTCTTCCCCTGAACAATAAACAAGGGAGGTGTCAGGAATAAGAGATAGCGGATCTTCGACACTGCATTGAAGTCATCGTGTAAAGACACAATCGTGAAGATAATCGCTATAGTTTCCGGTTACCAACAGATTAAGCCGGAAACGCTGCGTGAGAATCTGAGAGTGTGTGTTTTAGGGGTAAAGGTCTCAATTTGAAATTATTTTGTAAAAAATTTGCAGAGCCTATAAAATGTCAGTGGTAATATTATTTCCATGGCTGTTATCTTCATATATAATCTCGTAAAATGCGTTCTGATATAATATAAAAAAAACAACAACACAAAAATAAACATACATGCAAATTTGCATGATAAGACACAGCGAAGGAAATTTGATTTTAGCTCTAAATGTTCGTCCCTGCTTCTTGAAGCGATTTCACGCCATGGATATGTTCTCCGTCCGTGCATCAATAATAAGCTGTAACTTAAGTCTATCGCATTCCTTCATAGCCTGAATATAAACCTTATAAAAAGTCTGCCAGAGTGCCAATATCATAATATCAAAAAAAAAAAAAAACTTGAAAAAAAATTCAAAGACAAACTCACAAAGAGGGTCTTTCGTCTTTAACTAATAAAACAACAAAAGTGTAAACTTTTTCAGCGCAAATCATCTTGTTGGAAAACAATCTAATTATCATTTATTTTATAGCAGAGAATAACGACAGCGAAAAATGAAGCACATTACCGTAAATAACTTAAATGGCGCGATGAAGCAGCCTTTTATGGGTCTCACACACACACACACACACCTACTGGCGCCGATCAAGGTGTTGAAGTAATGGCAAAGATCCAAAAGGATCTACATTTCAACAAAGTTCTCGTACAATTCTTGTTTACGAAATTGGTTGATAAAAAGATATTTCGCCAGCTAAGCTTAAAATTTCAAAGAGTTTGATTAGTAATTTTCATGTCAGAGAAGAATGGGAAGCTTCTTGGGTGAAAATTGTAAAATTTGAGTATATTGAAATTATAAACCTTTCAGAAATAACAGAAAACAAATTTAATGAAAAGAGAGGCTGCTGTTAGTACTCATGATTACAGTACAGAAATGAAAAAGATGTGAACGCGTTTGAACGAAAAAAGGCCAGAATTCTGTTGAGAAAGGGCGATTAGACCGAACTTGTCGGAAATACCTTTATGTTATGCTGGATTTTGATATCAGATAAGGATGGAAATCTCAGAAATCAGGGACAATTGTAAGTTTAAAACCACTTGACATAACAGAAGAGCACATCCATTTGAAAGGGTCACACTCTCATACATTCACCACGGTTTACTCATGAATGAAATGAGGAGACGTAAAGAGGGTTCAATTGGAGAAAAGGTCATAACTTGCACTGAGCTATAAAGATAAGACTGAAACTGTTGGACATATATATTTTCATGCAGTCGAATTTTGGGGCATAGCCCGAAATACCGAGGGTCTTTTTTTTTTTCGCGCCCATTACATCATCTTAAAGTTCTTAAAGTTTGAGGAAGAATGGCATTCATGAAACAAATAAGTGCATTCACATTTTAAGAAAGATGAGAGGTATCCGAGGTGTTTACAGCAAACACATAAAAGGTTGACTTTAAAAAACATTGCCGGTATGACACTTTCAATGAGACTGTCAAATTCTTCACGGCGAGTTTGGTCCAACAAAGTTTTAGTGAAATAGCATTATAGTTGTCGTCAATTGCCAAAGCTCTGATACAGTGTCAACAGTAAACGTCACAAATCAAGGACGCGATAAACGAGAAACTCTCCTTCTCTGCAGACAAAGGAGATTAGAGTCTTCAAACAAGACCGGTGTACGCCAGGTAATCATTAGACATGCAAGACCAAAGGGCACGAGAAAACGGAAACTACTAGAAGCGGGACTTCTTGACAGCGACCAGATACTGAGGCGGGAGCTCTCTGTCTCTCTGTGACGTTCACCAGGTGTAATGATTTGGGGGGAACAGACAAGAGACCTGTAATCGGGGCTCCCCACAGAGCCGCACCGTCTCCCAGGTAAGCCCCGTGGAAGGCATTTTCATTGTGGGGGTCCGAGGATGCGGTCACAGCCGGAGGTTATTGTCAAGTCGAAGCTAGCCCAAAGGAGAGGGAGTGCCTGGACATTCAGACCGTTGGACATGGTCAATCTACCACTATGATAGGATTCGGTTATGTCTTTTAATACCCACACACACATACACACCCCATCCCGCCATTTTCGACATTCAAGATTTTTTCACCCAAGGTTAATATGAACCTAATTTAATCCAATCTGATTTGACGGATATATCAAGAAGAAACGCATGACTTTATCTGGGAAACATAAAATACAGGGCAATTTATAAAACTATATAACCACTAACACTAGCGGCGTTGGGTCTCTCATACATTTTAATCCAAGAGCCGGCGCGTCTTTTAAATTAAATAAATTTTCGATGACGTTGTCGTGACAGACACGCTGGTTCCTAATTAGTATCGTCCAAAAGAAACTCTAGATGCTCTTTTAATTGGTGAAAATATTGAATTGAATAAAATTATAAACGTACTCAATTGTTGCAACAAATTCAGAGGTGCTGACTGGCACGCAGATAAAAAGAGAGTCTAAGATACTTAAGGGACACCAAACAGTTCAAGGTTATTGAAGTTATCTTGCAATACCAGTTTTGAGATGGGATTCAAAGTAATCTTGACCATGCATTTAGACAAATACATATGTTACATGAGTACGCGACTTAGGGCCCCGCCCCACCCCCTACACAAATCATTCATTACCATGCAGGCAATCAGCATATATATATACTTGATCGATCCAATGTAATTAAGAACCAAGTTAATTTTAAACCATGATAATTAAAAAAGATATTAAAAAATGTGTTAAGACTTCACAGATCTTTGAAATGGCTTCAATTAAGTGGTCAGCTAAATTGGTCAAAACTCTTTTAATAGATCAGGCCACTTCTACTAAAGGAGATCACCTTTGAAGAAGAAGAAGATTGAAAAGAAAGACATCGATCCTTCTTGTGTATTAACAAAAATTGATTCAAAAAAAAAAAAAAGAAAGAAAGAAAAAAGGAAAAAGAAAAAAAAATGTACATTGAACTGTTAGAAAGAAAAGTCTGGTTTACGAGTTAAAACGCTACATGCCGTCGGATTATTTACATACAACTGATTTACCTATTCAGTACAAGACCCGTCTGATAGGAACTAGAAATCTTAGCATGTGATTAAGGAGGACAACAGGTGACAATTTACAGCTGGGCGCTGCCTCTTTTTGTGCAATACAAATAGCATGGTACGCATAGAAATTAAGTCGTGATTCAGAACTGACGTGAAAGTGAGGGACGCTTATTGATGTTTCCCCCCCCCCCCCCCCACGAAAAAAAGAGAGAATTAATAGCATTGAAATACTCATAGTTAATTAAGTTTGGTTTAATGGGGAAATAAACACACCCGCAGAGAGACAAGCAGTTTATTCAGTATAGTTATTATTAAGCAAACAATTATTTAAATGATTGTAAACAAGACGATCAATTCATAGACAGAAAGATGTGCCTCGTATCTATAGAGGTACAAGCATAATCTTATATTTTTACACGAGCAATTTTATAAATTACATATTTTCACAAGTCGTCCCATTTATGTCTTTCCTTGCAAAACATGCACAGAGCATAAAAAATACGCAGGTCTCCATTACACATAATGGATCAGTTCAGTTCAACTTCTGGTTGGCTGCAACACGCAATACAGCCAGCTGATTAGACTGCAAGCTGTCACGTGCATACTATTACTCTTCTTATACATAAATATGTCATGTACATAAAGTTATTGATTGTGATCGCTTTTTTTTTCCCAAAATGCAAACCCGCTTATTAACGTCTTAGGTATTTGGTATTAATAATTGATTTGGTCCAGTCGTGACTTGATTCAAATTCAATAGAATTGTTTCAGATTTTTGTTTGTTTGTTTCTGTCTTTTTTTTTTTAACTTTGACAATATATCCTCCAGATTATAGATTTAGTTTATATTATGTGCACAATGGGCGAACAGCATTACGCGCGTGTGTGTATATATGTGTGTGTGTGTGTGTTTGTGTCTCTCTCTCTCTCTCTCTCTTTATCCCCCCCCACTCTTTTCCCCACTTTCTATCTCTCTCTCCAACACATAGAACGTTCGCCTTTCCCATGGCCTGATCCTACGAAGTGACAGTGCCAACTTGAAGTAGAACCCGAGGGACTCACTCAAGCAGAAAACAGGGGACCTGTTACACTAGGACCCTAGTGAAGATTGTCACTTCAGATTGGCAGGCAACTGGCGGGCAGGACTTGAAGGAGCTGTGAGAGAGAGAGAGAGAGAGAGAGAGAGAGAGAGAGAGAGAGAGAGAGAGAGAGAGAGAGAGACAGACAGACAGACAGACAGACAGACAGACAGACAGAGATCGGACGAAAAGGAGCAAAAAAACAGAGAAGAAAGCGCCTGAACAACGGGCTTGGTAGGGTGAATTTGAAGTTGAGATAACAAGCCCAGCCCGTTGACCTTCAACGATAGACTATCCCCTAATAGAGCAAAGCGAGTTACTCAACTTTGAGGCCTTCCAAATCTTGAAAATACAATTACTACAGTATGAACAGTGCTTGTCACACGACCGCTTAACGAGGACATTGTCCCCTTCAGTGTCTTATGTCTCCCAAGTTTCTTGAACACAATATAAAAGTCCCACACGCTCTCTGGCTTGATTTACTGAAACCTCGGATAGACAGACTGAAGCAGGGCTTGAATATAAACATTGGGTTCCGAGTGAATTAAACTTAAAAGTTTATGGGAGAGTAAGGAGTTTCGTCAACAAACAAATTAACTGACTATTTGCATTAAGATGATACAGATTCTGAAACTATCCACTCTATGATAGGCGCCTCCTAAAATTCGCTGACTCGGTTCTAGTATAAAGCGAGAAGATTGAGTAAAAGTGGACACAATTTTACTAGTCTTTCAACAATAGCATTTTTATTTAATAAGAAAGTTTATGATGAATAATACAACTTTAATGGAAGTCACCTCAAAGATGCAACACTCAAAGTTCGATACCCCTGTTTTAAAATCGTCAAAACTCTATGCTTTGTTCGTTTTCATCGAATGCAGATTTGCCATGAATTAGTAAAACGTTTTATATCCATAACACTTGTCTTCGTTTGCTATCTTTTTTTCCCCTTCTGAATGAGAAGTGAAGTTAAGGTTCTGGGACCAAATATCACCAGCCCAATATTAATATATGCTTAAATCTATTTTTGGAAATACTTGATTGACTATCAAAGAAGGAAAAAAAATAATTCCGCAATACGTTGCTATAGATAACATTGCAAAGAAATTAATAATGATAATGATTTGAAGCAGCCAACTAGGTCAGACCCTTATCATGTATAGTATTATGCACTAAAATGAAGGTTGTAATATCTAACCTTACAAAACAAGGTCCAGTTCAAAAGCCATACTACCATTGATCAATTGCAGTGACAAAGAGCATCATTCCACACACACTGATAAACATGAATAGTAATACTCAGGGTTTTTTTTTTTTATATTTTTGGGAAAGGATTATTGTACTTAAATAAAAATATTCCCTAATGCACATTATTTTTAAAGAAAGAATGGACTTGATGAAGACAAACAGACTTACACAGGTAGGGAAGGGAAGGGAGAGAAGGAGGGGAGAGAGAAAGGAGAGGGGCACAGAGAGAGAGAGAGAGAGAGAGAGAGAGAGAGAGAGAGAGAGAGAAAGAGAGAGAGAGACAGACAGAGACAGAGAGAGAGAACAGAGGAGAGAGAGACAGACAGAGACAGAGAGAGAGAACAGAGGAGAGAGAGACAGAGGCAGAGACAGAGAGAGAGAACAGAGGAGAGAGAGACAGAGACAGAGACAGACAGACAGATAGTCAAGTGATTTATTTGGTCTTAAATTTAAATATTTGGACAAAGACATATAATAAATCGACTCAAGGGGCGACTGTTCCCTATGAAAATTTATCTTTCAGAAAATACAATTAAATACTATCACACAATAAACTGTAGTTATCAATAAATATATCACTATAGCCCTAGTAGAGCTTCATTAAATCAAATATGTTACTTCCTACTTTTTGACTTAAGACGATCTGTGAAATGGTAATTAATAGTTTCAGATTACCTTATTAAAGCTCAGCATACAATTAAATCATTGAACCACATATGAGTAAAGAATCATTTAAATTATGTTTACCATTCAACCAACACATTAAAAGATTAAATAAAAAAAAAGACACATTATCATTGACTGTGAACAAATAGAACTTTGATGACTGCAGCCTCTTTGAAAGTGTGTGTCTAATTCTAAATGTGGTCTAAGATTGTGACAGACTTATAAATGTAATTAAAAAGGGTGATGAAATTGCTCTTTTAAATTCCTAGAATTTGAAATAAAACTTAAAAGATATTTAAAATCAAGAAGCGATCTTTACCTGATAGCTACACGTACACTTGTGTCATCTCCTGCAGAACTATCCGACTCCGGTGGTCCATTGGTTGCAGGTATATCCTCACTTTCAATTTCACTTTTATCCATTTTGATCAAAATCGGCTGGTGTCACCATGAATTGCACACTCTGATAATATCCATGAAGGTAATCATTTCAAGAGTCAACCCTTCAAAAGTAATCCAAACGAAAAAAAGCTCTTCAAATCTGTAGGTGAAGGGTAAATATTGACAATGTGCCTTCAAATGAGACTTCTTCAAAAGAGATCACCCCTTTTTATGTGACTAATTTCAAAGACATCCATAATTAAATTAAACCTTCACTAAAGAACACACTCTTACTTGACCTGGGCTTTTTTTTAACAATTTAAATGGTCTTAATTAGGGGCTAAACTACTACTATTACATGGAAATTATTAATAATTTTGCACAAGACTTTTTTTTAATATCTCAATCCACATTAAAGTTCTGTTGAAATTTAGGCTGAGTGTGAATGTTTATAATTTTTCCATGATTTAGTGTACAAAAAAGGAATTTAAAAAAAAAAAAGAAATACTTTCAAACCTTTAGAAACATTCATCATCTCCTTTTTTCACACGGATGCAAGAAAAAATCTCAATTGACTTCTGAC
This sequence comes from Elysia crispata, assembly GCA_033675545.1. Lineage (NCBI taxonomy): Eukaryota > Metazoa > Mollusca > Gastropoda > Plakobranchidae > Elysia > Elysia crispata. The sequence goes on along the minus strand of JAWDGP010004990.1, from coordinate 103,218 downwards.
TATTTTGCCATTTTGTTTCATAATTACTTCTAAACATCGTTTCTTAAGGGTTCCCAAGTAAAAATCTTGGTTAAGGCTGAAATGGTAACTTTAGTGTCACTGACTTTATATATTCAAGACCTCTATAGCAAGAGGTGGTGAGAGAAATTCCTTCTGCAAAGGGTTAAAAATAATTGGAAAGATATCTGTTAACTCAGCGCAATTTGCAGAATGAGTGTTACAATTACCCCAACACCTATTTTGCATTTTAAAAGCCCAATTAAGAGAAGTACTCTAACTGAAGGGCTGCAGCTTGGTGTCCAGACTCCACAGATTTTCTAAAAACATCTAGATTTTAACAATTTCCATACCAGTATTATTTTCCTTTCTCATCAATTTCAATTAAGGCAACCGTTCAAAATTGTTGAATCTTCAGTTGTGTCGATCTGGACTACATCAAAGTAAAAGTAAGCAAAATTTTGAAAAATGTTTCAGAATTTCTGACTTGGAACACCCTGAAGATCCTTCTCACTGTTTAATGTCAATGCTTTTGAAAAACTGTTTTCCTCTGAGATTTAGACATAAGAAGTACATAGACTGATTTGAAACTATCTAGATCATCACTTAGAATCTACCTTTCATTTTATTGTTACAACTAGATCTATGATTTGAATTACATTCCTCATCTTGTCTTTGCCTTCTCAGGTCAAGTGCAGACTAAACTTAAGATGCAGATTTTTTAGCCTCTGGTCAGAAAGGCTAGATTTCTAGATAACATAGAAGGACTCCCGAATGGGTAAGCTGATTTAGTATTTATAAGATATCGACGCCTCAGTTTTCATTTGTTTTATGTCCACATGACATAGTTTTGAGAAAATTGCTTTTAAAATTTTGTTCACCCTATACTCATTATGTTGGATATAAAAAATTATGTAATGAGAAATTGACCTACTTTGCTTGCCTTTTGGTTCTAAAATTAATTTTAGAGGATCGAAATTGACGCTAGCTGTAATTGTAGTGAAACTGGACAAAGAACAAATGTAAACTGAGGCGTCGATATGATGCCATAGTTTTTTTTTCTCAGTAATTCATTGTTGGAAAATGATTTACATAAAATATACAAAAACCAAATTAATTTTTTTCTATGGCCCGATCAAACGAAGCACTCTTTAGTATGAAAGAGGTATCATACCCATTTGGAAGTCCTTTTCCACAATGAAACTTCAGATTGGTGAAATTAAAGGTTCTTAAAAATGATGATTCTTTGCTTAGATTAGGTTTAAGATTCTAGCTGCATGGATCAAGACTGTAGATTAAATTACTCCTTAGCACAAATCTAAAATTGCTGATACCTTGATGTGTCAAGATCTAACTAGATCTAGAGATCATATATAAATTATGTCTGCAAAATGCAATATTTCACTTTTCAATAATTCTTTTAGATATAGTCTAAACTTTTCAAAATCTAGATCTAGATGTAGATTTAATTTTAATTGATTTAACTTTAAGCCTGTTACTTTCACTATCAGGGTCCGGGTATAGATCTAGATCTAGATCTAGTGACCTATATTATATTAATTTAGTAATTTTCGATTATTTCTAATGGATTTATATAGGTTAGCCTAATCTATTTTAATCTAGACCAACTAGAGGTAAACAATTCATGTGCTACAATACCCTTGAATCTAGATCTAGGTCTGGGTAATACAAATGGACCAAACTATACAGAGAGCAACACGCACTTTTCAGACACCTGTAGAATTCAATTTTTTCGAAACAGTTGGAGAGAGAATCTTCTTATCTTTCAATCCATCAAGAATCTAGATTCTTTTCTGCACTTCTATTCTAGATCATTCATTTTTACCTCTTTTTTTTTCTTTTTGTATAAAGGCAGCATCCAGTTATTTATCCGAGCGCATGACATATACTCTGAACCTGAGCTATCATCGAATGCTTGATCTAGGACTATAAAAGATTGTTCGCTGTAGTGCGCCACCGCCACTGAGGGCTTACACAGCAGACGCTGTTGAGGGAAAAAAACCGTGTTGTGACTCGAGAGTGGAGACGTGTGGGCTGGTTTGATTCCGTTTGTTTATTTGGGAGAGGGCTTTGGGAAAGTGGGGCAGTATCTTTCTGTTCATTTTTCTATCTTCACCGTCCTCTTTCCAAGATTTCTGTCCTCGACTGACGTGAATTTCAATATTCTTAAAAGAACCGCAAATAAATAGAGATAAATAATTCTTAACTCCAGTTTATCTAGAGCAACTGTGCCCCCCCCCCCGGGGGCCACTCCCACAGACATAGTAGTAGTAGTAGTAGTAGTAGTAGTAGTAGTAGTAGTAGTAGTAGTAGTAGTAGTAGTAGTAGTAGTAGTAGTAGTAGTAGTAGTAGTAGTAGTAGTAGTAGTAGTAGTAGTAGTAGTAGTAGCAGCAGCAGCAAGAGGAGGAGGAGAAGGAGGAGGAACTAGTGGTACTTGTAAAGGTCATCAAAAACCACTGTGTGTTTACAATATAGCTGCGTTCAAATTGATAGTGTACTTTACTCTCAACTTTACAACATCATTGAAGCCGTCCAAATATGAGTATATTCGTGCTGTTGCTCCCATTGAATACTATGGGAGTTCTGAGTCCTCTGTACGATTAACCTTATTCGAAGACACGTTAGTGCTGTTAGTTACACACAATAGAAAAACTCATGAATTTGTAAATGTTTACTTTCAGAGGATTTCACAATGGTTCGTACTGAGCCTCTTTTGCTTTATATTTTCCTAAGAACCGCATACACTAACATGCACAATACGCTAATGACTATGTTGCTGCATTGGGATTCACAAACTCTGTTGCCGCACAGCGTTAACAGTACAGGAAAAAATGGTTTGTAACTGTGCACTTTGTCTCATATATTGTAAACATGAGTTATATCCCTTAGATAGAAGAGGCGAGAAGAAAGAAAGTCCAAAAATAATATCGACACCACTGTGAAGCAAACAATAAAATGTTGTTGGTTTTGTTTTTCTTTGTGTCTGTGTGTGTATGACATTAATATTTTTATAATGGATATGAATATCATTATAAATTTTTGGAACACCTTCTAGGCAATGGATATAATTTATAATGGATTTCAATCAATCTAGTATCTTGCACCACTCAGTTTAAGCTTTTCTCTCATGTAGAAAATTGCAGTAAGGAATCTTGGGTATAGAGAGAGTCAAAGAGAGAGAGAGACAGACAGACAGAAAGAGAGAGAGAGACAGACAGACAGACAGAAAGAGAGAGAGAGAGAGAGAGAGAGAGAGAGAGAGAGAGAGGGAAGAGAAGAAGAGAGATAGAGCAAGAAAGACACAGAGCATGATGAGAGGGACTGAAGAAGAAAGAGAGTGAGAGAGAGGAAAGACAGAGGCAGGGAGAGGGGACTGGACATCTGGATAAACACACAAACAAACAATATAACTTAACAGAGGCATGTTCCGACATACGAAAAGCTAACTGAAGACTAGGTTGGTGGGGGGGAGCCAATCAGCTTTTGCCTGAAAGAAAGAGCTAGACAGGACAAATATAAATATAAGAAAGTAATTTTTTTTTTTTTTTTTTTTGTTTAAACTTGGAATAATTTAGAAAGAATTTTGTTGTCTATATTTATGTCTCTGGTCAAAATTGTATACTGGAAATTAGCCAAATTTATAATTGTCGTATCTATTGAAAGATCCGTTTTAATGCTTATTAGAAGTATAACTTATTGATTTCCTGCAAAAAAAAAGTACTTAAAGGTGCTGTCTAGCTGGAATTCATATATGTCAATTTGTTTAAATCTACATGATAATAGATTTTTTATATGATTTGTTAATAGATTTGCAGTTTACAAAATTAACTATTCTCATAGAGGGAAAACAATTATGTGAACAATACGACAGTTGCAGGAACTCTTTTTTTTTTTAATTAATTATTCTTTGAGAGAAATGAGACGCAAACAACCTCTTATGTGTAAGCAGTGTAAAGGAATTACATTTTGAACTACAATGCAATAAACTATTAAAGAATTCGTGATAAATATAAATGAAGTTTCCAATTTTCAGTCCATCCTGTACTTGTTTTATATCAAATAATGCACGGTGCAGTTAAGACAGGAGCGCCAGTGGCTGTGGGACTAGAGCATCCGCCCTGAGATTCGTAAGAACCTTCCTCGCTGGTTCCATCCTCATATCGTCGGTCGGACAGTTCAGGGTTTCATCATTTTGGTCTCACTGTGCTCAGTGGAGGCATAAGTTTGACATGCAAATAAGGCCTGAGATCACCCGGTACCACTGGGAATTAACCGCCACACCCCCCAATAACTTAACGATCCCATCATATATGTAAGGTGTAAATATCAAGATTACATTTTGATAGCGAGATTTCATTTTTAACTTGGTTAACTGATTAATTTGCTTTACGCATCCATGTTGTCACTCATTTTTTTCCGGTTCCTACAGAAGTAATCTTAGCTTTTGTTGTTGTTGTTTTTGTTGTTGCTGCTGCTGTTATTGTTGTTTTGTTTGTTTTGTTTTGTTGTTTTTTATGGCAGCTTTGGAAGAATAAGGAACAGTTCTTTGCTATCAGTAATGAATGGTGTCATACCAACACCCTTATTATCGGAAACGTATGGTTTCAGCAACCAACAGGAAGGAAATGGACATGGAAAAACCCAGGATATTAAAAGCATAAATTAGATCGATTACATTCTGATCAATAAAAGATTTAGAAGTGCGCTTCTCTTAGCAAAGGCCTAACCTGGAGCAGACTGTTATAGTGATCATGTTAGGTGCCTGCTAAATTCAAACTGACGCTTAAGAAAACCAGAAGTAAACCTAAATCATCAAACTTGACTTGGCTTTATTAGAATCTAACCAGACCTCTAGAAAAAAGTATCGTGTGGCTGTTCAAAATAAATTTGAAGTCTTAGGAAAAGCTGAGATGATGGATCAACAATGGGTAAAGTTTTATGTAGCGGTCACAGACTGTATGGAACAAATACCAAGAGTCGAAAGAAAAATAAGGCAAAAGTATATTTTGGGCTAGATGGTAAAAAGAAGACAAGTAAAAATAAAAGAAATGAAATAACAAATATTGCATAAGGAAATCAGTAAAAATGTGATGAAGCCAAAGAGAAGTGAATCAATGACAAATGCAGAATCATCGAACTATACCGGTATCACAGAAGTACCGAAAATAAAAAAACAATATTCAAAAACATAGAAGAAATCTTTGGAAAGAAAAGATGCTCATTCACAGGATACCTAAATATGAGATTCTCATTCAACTAACACAGTTGGAGATAAATGGAAAATACCTACGAGTGATCAAAAACTTGTACTGGGAACAGACAGCAGCAATGCGAGTCGATGGGGAAATCAGCTCATTTAAAAAAATAAAGTGTGGTGCCAGACAAGCCATGTGTGCTTTCCTAAGACCGTCTCTTTCTCTACAGTGAAAAAATTATGTAGAACTTAGAGGGATACCCAGGAGTTAAATTAGGAGGGCATAAAGTAAATAACTTGAGATATGCTGATGACACTGTCTAAATTGCAGAAAATATAGAAGACTTGCAACAATTATCCACATTGTTGAAGAAGAAACCAGAATGACAGTGTTGGGATTGAATAACAATAAGACAGAAATAACGGTCGTCAATCGAAACAATGATCATCATCTTTATCAACGGGAAGAAACTCAAGCAAAGGGATAAATTCTAATATCTAACAATGGACAAAACAACACTGAACTTCGTCAAGAATAGTGCAAGCAAAAAAAAAAAGGGTTTTATTTTAGGGGAATGAAATCAACACTAGCAAATAAACTCCTTGCCATCCACATAAAACGAAGAGCCCTTGATCATGGCGTACTATATTGAACCCATTGTGATGCATGGATGCGAGGCCTGGACAATTTCAAAAGGTACGAAAAAACAAATTGAGGTAAAAGTTAGTTCTTATGGAAAATGCTACAAACTTCATGTATTACAAAGAAATCAAACGAAACAGTGTTACAAAAAACTGGCACAAGATCGCTTATTAAAAACCGCCATGTGAAGAGAAGAGAGCAACTAGAACATCTTGTGACAATTGAATTGATTGAAAAAAAATACATCAGTGGAAAACAGCGTTAAAAGATTTTGGATGAACTAACAAAGTAGCTAAAAGTAGGACCAGTAACAGATGCACTGAAAGCGACGAGGGATAGAGATCCGTGGAAAGTCATGATCGCCTAAGCTAAAGAGCACGTCACTTAATTGATTGATTGATTGATTAGTAGTGATGAAATTGCTCTCTCCTCTCTCTCTCTCTCTCTCTCTCTCTCTCTCTCTCTCTCTCTCTCTCTCTCTCTCTCTCTCTCTCTCTCTCTCTCTCTCTCTCTCTCTCTCTCTCTCTCTCGCTCTCTGAACTCCTTATTGAAATCGGCAAAGTAATATTATTAGAGCTTCATAATTTTGTTCACTTCTTTTTCATATTTCTAAAATAGGACGGAAGACTATCAATGACCTTTATGCTCCAAGCATATATGTATATTTTCTATTGGATAAAATAGTTTGTTCGCTATAGGGAAATAACAATAGTGCCTCTTTTGACTATGGTGAACCAGGGTGTCAGTGGATGATGGAACTCCACCCTAAGCACGCGCCTGCCAATGCAGGACCTTCAAAGACTGGTGCGAGGGGAGAGAGGATATGATACTTAGTAAATGCCAGTCTGAGACTCATTGTTATGATTTATTTAAAAAATACCCAAAAAAAAAAATTGTTTCCCTTTTACTTTTTTCACTTTCTTTATTAATGAGCCGGACTGGAAATAGACTACATGTAATACCTTCACGCCGTTCACATCCTAGTGCCCCGACTTGATCACCTCAGCTGCCTCTCGGATGTTCGCTGATAGTCTCCTTCACAGAGTTCTGTCCTTTGCTGTTGACTTCATCTGGTCTAGGTCGCTCTTGGTTTTGAGTGTAATTTCACCAGCTGGTATGCCACAGAGGTGTTGGTTGCTAACTGTTGACAGTGTTGATATCGGACTAACTCAAAATTTATCACCTTTAGGAACAAAGTATGCCTCAATAGCTTTGTCTACTCGGATGTCTATATCTCGCCTCAGAATATGTCCGACAGGCGTCACCGGTTTTCAAGGATGGTAATTGAGATCGGTTTTTCTATACAGAGATTTTTTTGTTATCTTCCCTGGGTATTTGGTATTAAGGATTTCTTTTGAGCTGTTTTCCGGAGAATGCATCTAATTAAGCTCCTTCTGTTTGTATGAGAGACTATGTACTACAGTTGTACGTGAGAATCGATTTTACTCGTGCCGTGTAGATTTTTACTTAACGAATACTTAAACATTTTATACTATCATATGAAGAAGCATATTACTATAACAAGCAAAATCACGTGACTATGTTGAAACAATGCTGCTAATCTAATGGCCAATTGATCTGATAGTTCGAAAAGTCTATTCATATCACTCTTGTGAATTTTTAAATATTACTGCATTTGTTCTGCCTTCCAAATGCCAAATACGGCCCAAACTATTATTAAAACAAAATCGATTTTTTTCACTGGAAAAATCATGGGCCTAATTGTCAGTGTGGTCTAAATAACTGCAAAATGTATGAAACATAGGCGCTGTATGCTAAAAAATTAGATCAAGGAAGGTAACTCCTGGACATCGATGTAAAATAAAGTATACCCACAGTAGTTTCTCTTGAATAGGGCAAAACCAAACATGGCGGGTGAAGGTGCTTGAAGTGGTTAGGTTAGTACAAGAGATTATCGTCTCAAGAGCTTAGCAATGGCAGAGCTCTCTTAATGTTGGATAGACTTTCAACTTCATACAACCTTTCAATCTTTAAAAAATTGAATAAAAATATGGGGGAAAAAAAACAGATAAGAAAGGCAAAAAAGCACAAATAGAAAATAAAAACATTAGATTCCAACAAATCTTCTTGGATAAGCTAATGCTATGGCCAGGCAATGCAGTCATTAGAAAAATTATATATCTTGGGACTGCCCTGTTGAACGAACCCACGCTGAAAGACCATGTGCACGTTCCCCAGTTTTACTCATCACCAGAAATTAGCATTTAACTTAAAGGCTTTACGCTTTGTACTGAGAAGCAACAGATCGGCGAACCACTGCCTATTTTTCATCGACCCTAGTTATCGTGACTAATATTCATAGTTTACTATATGAATTTATGTTGAATTTTATTTTTTTTCGGCGAAAATTTCTGTTTATGATTTATTTGTGAATACTGTACCGCAAAATAAATTTTTCACATTAAAAATAAACTTTATTTTGGCGAAGGGAAAATAAATTTTGCTTATGTAAAGACAACTGATCTCTCTCTCTCTCTCTCTCTCTCTCTCTCTCTCTCTCTCTCTCTCTCTCTCTCTCTCTCTCTCTCTCTCTCTCTCTCTCTCTCTCTCTCTCACTCTCTCTCCCTCTCTCTCTCTCTCTCTCTCTCTCTAACTCTCCCTCTGCATCTTTCTGTCTGTCTCTGTCTCCCTCTCTATCTCTGTCTGTCTGTCTGTCTGTCTGTCTGTCTGTCTGTCTGTCTGTCTGTCTCTGTCTCTGTCTCTCTCTCTCTCTCTCTCTCTCTATAACTCTCCCTCTGCATCTTTCTGTCTGTCTCTGTCTCCCTCTCTATCTCTGTCTGTCTGTCTGTCTGTCTGTCTCTCTCTCTCTCTCTCTCTCTCTCTCTCTCTCTCTCTCTCTCTCTCTCTCTCTCTCTCTCTCTCTCTCTCTCTTTCTCACCCACTCCCTATCTTTGCTTTCGAAAAAAAAGTTATAAATCGGAGAATCAAAAGGAAACCAAATGTATCCCATCTGCCAGTCAATCGAAAAAAAAAAAAAACCCAAAAGACAGTATATTACTTTGAGCATATTAAACTAGTTGAGGTAAACCTACTTCAGGAAAATCTCCTTGAACCAAAGACCCTGAATTCTATCAATTAAGCCTGTATGGGGGATTATATTTCTACTCCTGTGTTTTCTCTTCAGTTTCTTTTGTAATTATCTATAAGATGTTTTTTTTTAACTATACCTATCTTTGATTTTATTTTGGGTCTACTATGAAAGACCATCTCAGTTGTGAATGAAGAAACTTTCTGGTTCACTGAAATCGAGCAAAGCACGACAGTAGGAGAAAGCTACTTCTGTCATACGATAAGCATTTCCATTGCTGTGATTGACATTAAACAGCTTTTCGAATAAGGTCGTCTTACTTGAAAACAACAAGATAATCCTGTGCCAAATCTGTTTGGGATTAGCCTTAGTAATCCTTCCTGTAATTGGCATCCGTGTGAGTAAACATATTAGGTCTGGACACAGTTGACACCTACGCCACCAGTTTTAACATCATTGTGCACGCAAGGGTTTACAGACTTGTAATGATTAGAAGATTAATTCATACATCATTTTTTAACCAAAGTAGAGACTTGCGAAATGTTGCTTGATTGTATTTCCCATCAGAGGGAAAGATGTTGTTTAAGCAAACGACGCACTACTACTTCTTCTTCTTCTTCTTCTTCTTCTCCTTCTCCTTCTTCTTTTCCTTCTTCTTCTCTTTCTTCTTTTCAATCTTATTCTCCTTCTCCTTCTCCTTCTTCTTTTTCTTCTTCTCCTTCTTCTTGTCCTTCTTCTTCTTCTCCTTCTTCTTCTTCTTCTTCTCATTCTCCTTCTTCTTCTTCTTCTTCTTCTTCTTCTTCTTCTTCTTCTTCTTCTTCTTCTTCTTCTTCTTCTTCTTCTTCTTCTTCTTCTTCTTCTTCTTCTTCTTCTTCTTCTTCTTCTTCTTCTTCTTCTTCTTCTTCTTCTTCTTCTTCTTCTTCTTCTTCTCCTTCTTCTTCTTCTTCTTCTTCTTCTTCTTCTTCTTCTTCTTCTTCTTCTTCTTCTTCTTCTTCTTCTTCTTCTTCTTCTTCTTCTTCTTCTTCTTCTTCTTCTTCTTCTTCTTCTTCTTCTTCTTCTTCTTCTTCTTCTTCTTCTTCTTCTTCTTCTTCTTCTTCTTCTTCTTCTTCTTCTTCTTCTTCTTCTTCTTCTTCTTCTTCTTCTTCTTCTTCTTCTTCTTCTTCTTCTTCTTCTTCTTCTTCTTCTTCTTCTTCTTCTTCTTCTTCTTCTTCTTCTTCTTCTTCTTCTTCTTCTTCTTCTTCTTCTTCTTATTATTATTATTATTATTATTATTATTATTATTATTATTATTATTATTATTATTATTATTATTAGTATTAGTATTATTAGTATTAGTATTAGTATTATTATTATTATTATCATTATTGTTATATTATTATTATCCAGTGCTCGCATAATCTTTAATCGATGCATGGTTGCATTTTTAATATTATTGTATATATATATATATATATATATATATATATATATAGAGAGAGAGAGAGAGAGAGAGAGAGAGAGAGAGAGAGAGAGAGAGAGAGAGAGAGAGAGAGAGAGAGAAATCCCAGAAATCCCAGCCAATAAAGCCATGGAAGGATTCTTTATCCCACAAGGGGACAAATACAGGGGAAGACCAATCACTACCTTGCCAGTGGTCTTGAACAACGACTTGTCCCGATTAGAAAGTAATACTTATGGTCTTAAAACCTTCAAAGACATTGAAAACCTGAAAAAGATCGCAGAACAGAGGGATCAGTGGAGGATGCTGTGCACAGGAATACAAAAGGCAGCCGAGGCGTTGCAGTCTGACGACTACGATGCGGAACGGCGATAAGTCAAGTCAAGTCATATATATATTAGTAAGTCATATTTCGTTCATCGAATTATCATTAAGTACCCAAGTTATGACAAAAAAATATTTCTGTCTATGTCACCTGAATGCTTTAGGGCATAATATTTTACAATTTCTTTAATTTTTTGTTTAATCATAATAAACTGTTTCATACTTTTATCCGACCTACCTATAACTTCTTAAAGCTCACGTTCAAAAAACCAATCTAGTCTTACACTTTGAAGTTGGAATTTTGCTCTGCAAAAAGGCGGCTTGTAGTTAGATTGAGGAACAATTCTGTTATCAAGATGGTTTGCAACTTTACTAAATGTTTATGCTGAGCCCTGTCTTATGTCTATGTTAAGTTAGTATACAAAGCAATGATAGCGTTAACATGAAGGAACCTAAACCGTTCAAAAGCATTGACGGTATTACCATTGCTCAGAAGTGGGCATTTTTAAGTCAGAGAAAAGATCGATCAAAACGCGCAGGGATATAGATCTAAATGTTATTCTGCAACAAAATAATACAACGTGCTACTTAATCTGAATGATTTAGACTGTTGGACAGAGCTCTTGACGTTTATCTAGTTAGTATGACTTCTTTTGCAAAAAAAACCCCATTATAGACTTGAACCAGTACCATCTTGGTACTGACTTGAACCCACCCTAGGTTTGGAGCGGCTGCCTTAGAGAAAGGTATTTCCGAAAATTCTGGTAACTTTTTAAGTCGCAACCGATTCTTCATGGTTCGTTAAAGATATTGAAAAAACTCTTTTAAACGGAGAGACTAGGTTTATGACTTTGTTTAACCGATCCCCTTTATCTACAAAAATCTTTTTTCACACACACAAAATAAATAAATAAATAAATAAATGAATTAATAAAGAGAAGATACCTGCCCAACCCAAACAAACACACAAGCACCTGATTGTTGGCTGTATTGATGGTGTCATTTGACTGGAAAATAAGCAAGAGAAACAAGATGCATATAGCTAGAGAAAGTTCAACGAATGTGTAGTATTTGGCGGTCTTTACAAAAGCAGCTGATATTATACGTCAAAGAGAAAGATGTGGCTTGATACACTGATGAAAAAAAGGTCATTGCCAGCATTCTCATTTCCTTATTCATTCAACCAGAAAATGGCCTCTTCCAAGTAATTTTAGATAAAAAAGAAGAAACCACAAAAAAAGCCAATAGTTATTCAAGCTTGATCACACTTGAGGCTGCAGCTGATTTTCCTCCATTTCAGTTGCAATAAGGGGAGCTAGTCATGATGTCACTTCCCCTTAACAACGCTCAGTAAGTGGTCTTTATCCAAATATCGAATATCGTCCCAAACAAGACTCTCTTCCCAGCGTATTAAATTAAACATAAAGCGTTGAGAACAGACTTGCCCAGACTGCCAAATTCGATGAGAGTAAAAACTCACAACATGAGCGGTGAACCACAGGTAACAAAGTCCCATTTCTGTTGCCCCTGGTTTTTTCTTTCCTTTGATACAATAGTGAAAACTCGCTTCTTCTGTTTATTTATTAGTGTAGTTGGAGTACTGTCAGACTTATTTGAAAGGCTTGGGTTGGGGGAGGGGAGGATAATATAACACCAAGACTTTTAGCATCGTTAGTATATCCTGTACATATTCTCTTCATAAGAGTATTTTTGTTGACGAATGTAGCAAACGATCAATAAAACAACGGTAAGTCAGAGTAAGAAAATTCGATATAATCAATATTTATTTTTAAAAAAAATCAATTTCATTTTGTAATGCAAATTTGTAATTTTTTTTTTTTAATTCTGATTTGGTCTCATATTTCTATGTGTGTGGAAAATAAAGGCATTAATCTACACTAGCCTAGGAAGGCCACAAAATGAGATGAATTTTTAAACTTAAAATAGATTCGTGTAAGAAAACTGAAGCATTTTTGTTTCAAGAAACCCTTAGGCCTGTACGTTACACTTTGCTTTATTTAAATATTTACAGTAATAGGTCGTGATTGAGAACTCGTTGTTGTTCATCTCATTGCTTTGGAAAAAAATATTTACGTTGGTAAAAATGTCTCTCACATGGTATCTCTCTCTCTCTCTCTCTCTCTCTCTCTCTCTCTCTCTCTCTCTCTCTCTCTCTCTCTCTCTCTCTCTCTCTCTCTCTCTCTCTCTCTCTCTCTCTTTCTCTCTCTCTCCATCTATCTATCTATCTCTCTCTATATATATATATTTATATATAACTTTAAATAATTATATATCTATATATATAATTATAAATATATATACATACATATATATGTATATATATATATATATATATATATATATATATATATATATATATATATATATAGGTCTATATATTATTTCTGCTCGTCTGTTTTCTATCTCTACAGCTTACTTCTAAAATCTCATGCACAATCACAACTCTCCTCCATTTATCTGATTCTTAAATTAATAATAGTCCTATATGCACATCTATTTGATAAACTACATATGAATTGTGTGCAAAATAGATACACTACATGATGATGTCTATTCAATCACTATGTATTTAATATTGTATTATTCAAATATTGAATTCGCGCATTTTACATTTTGATCAACATGAAATCTTTATTTATGATGAATTGCAGGACCATTTTTTTTTTTTTATTAATTCATAAAATTTCATATCAAACCTATATGGAGTATCAGCGTATTCTGTACTTTCAAAAATGTATTTTAAGATTCCTCTAAATATTATTAGGAGACTATAAATCAAAAAAAAAATATTATGTGCAATGTCTTACTGGATATCATAGCTGCGCACTTTAATTAAACATAAACGTGATTAGTCATTAACATTTCAGAAGATCTTAGAATAGATTTGGATTGTATAAAATTAGCTTATATTTTTATTTTTTAAACTGTTTATTTGATACATATTTTACTGCAACAGGCTATTATAATCTACGTGTTTATACGAGTGAAATAGCACTGGACTATACGAATTTTTCTCATCTTCAAGGGGTCATGAAAGACCTTATGGTAGAACATGATTTTGTGACCATAAAAAAAATCATTTTTTATTCATTGAGATATGGCCAAAATCTCAGATTTATTTTTGAATAATATAAGTTTGAGGTCGATCATTTTGAAAGTTTTTATTTGAACTATATTTTGTCATCTCGTGCCAAAAATTTTTTCTTTTCTCTTTTCTTATCAAGTTCAAAAAGATGTATCCACGCGGACGAGTAGAGGACTGCTTTTGTTAAAACACAAATAATTAATATGCGGCACTGCCCGTCATTCTTTAAAGCTATTCTGAGATATGAAGGGTTGACAAAACACAAAATGTATGTCTCGATAATAGTGCTTCCAGACACTCAGTGAATGATACTTTGATGACTGATTTAAAGTTCTGCTGAAAACATCCTTTCCTCATTATCTTAAAAAGCTGTCCAACAAATACAAGTTATTTACCAAAGACGGTTGAATTTAAAAAAATCAAAACCTTTCTGTGGTTTTCAAACAATCTGAAACATTTTTGCACGCTTTGACCCAAGATAACTTATTGATTTATGTTTGGACATTGACCGTTTGTTCACTTATAAATGACTATAATCCACTGTGAGCTGTTGTCCAGATAATCCATGACCGCATTGCGTCACAATGCAGATTGGGGCGGAATGGATTAAGCCACTTAAGTAAAGTACAATACTTTGATTACAAATAATGAAAAAAGGAAAATACAAAAAGCAGTAAAGGGCTCCGTTTGTAGCATTAAGATTTAGAGACGTATTGCTGGTCTACTGGATGTTTACCGACTGCGCTAAATCTGGCGCTCGGTCAATCGTAATACATAAGGTTGGCTGAATCACTGGCAAATCTCGGTAAACAGACTGAGGAAAACAATAATATGCTGGCTGAAATCCATAATCTGGATTTAGACATTAGTAAACCATAAGTGGACTTTAACTGAGGAACATAGTAGAACAAGACTGCTGAGTGAAATATTAACAAAACTGTCAAAATAGAAGTTTAAAAGATATCAAGTGTTTTCGCATTTCAAATTCGTTGTTTAATTGGATTATTTGACGATTTGACGTGCTGTTTCGAAAAGTGATTAAGATAATCTGGGAAGCAAGTGTAATTTAAAGAAAAAAAATACAACATAAAGATTTGAACAAAGACGCAGAATGAAATAAGAGTGAGTAAAGAGCAATAATGGTGCAACTGTTTATTTTTGAAATACTTTTAAAAAACAATTTAGACAATGTCGGACAGAAAACTGTCACTGATTATTTACTGATCTATATCAAACTGCCAGTGTGTTATTTTGAATGGTCTTAGACGTCATGATATTGCATTGTATATTACTTTATTCGGAAACACGATTTTTTGACAATAACGAGAATATAATAGTTATGGTAATGATTATCATCTTCTGAAAAAAAAAAAAAACTCACAAAAAAAAAAAATAACTTTTCCCTCCTTCATTTTAGTACATAAATTTTCTTTTTTTTTTTTTTTTCGAAAATTATATTTTGTATTGGTAATAATTTTAAGTGACTTCCCCTTCTCCCCCAAGTTCACCTCATAATACGGCTTAATATTTATGATAATGCTACGAAATTGGAATTTCTGGCCGATTTTTTTTTTTATTATTTCGAAAGCGATAAAAGTAAGAGATGTTACTCTTTTTTCCACTTGCAGAGAGCCAACTTCAAAAATGCATGAAACGAAATATCCTGCCCTTCGGGCTGTGACACCTATTGTCAGTGAATCAGGAGAAAGTATGGCGGGATCGAATAAAACCCAGGATATTCAAGGAGAGAAAAATGGCGTTTTTCCTGACCTAAATATCCCAAAAATAGGAATGGAAATCCTTAAAAGAAAGGCAGAATCTTCAGAAATGGATAATTCTTCTCGACCAATAAATATAGACAGGCACAACGTAACTCACGGAGAGTTTTACCTCAAGACGCCAATGGAAATGTTTTGTACTAGAGATGACAAAGAGCCGGAACGTTCAGCTCAGGCGCATCAAGATCTAATATTTGAGAAACTCGTATCTACCGAAGAAGCCTCAGAAAATTGGCTAACTCCCCTACCAGTTGTCCACGGGAGGGTAATGTCCCCTGTCGAACGGATGAGCTACATCCGGACAGTGGTGGATGACGTGGACGATGACTTCATGAGCAGCAGCTTCAACAGTATCAGCCGCAGCAGCAGCTTCAGCAATTCTCGCAGCATCTCTCTGGCTCTGGCTCGCCGCAACCTCAGAAGGAATCACTCTGGGGGAGACGTAGCTCCCTGTGGAGGCACTGCTCGGAGAGCGACGCCAGGTGTCCATCCTGGCCCTGCCGGGACTGAGCTGATGGACCACCTCATGTCTCTTGCCTCGGGAGAAAACCGTGAGTTAACTGTGGAGTCTGGGGGGAACTGGCTGTGGGAGTGGTTGACATATCTCATTGTGAATGGCTGAATGATGTCGTTTCATTTTTTAGCAATATGGCTGATTGATTATATCTGTTCATAAGTACAAGCAATACAGTGGCTGCTTTTGTTTGATTGCATGTGTGTATATATAAATGTATAAGTATTTTAATATGAC
The DNA here is from genome assembly GCA_033675545.1 of Elysia crispata. Taxonomy (NCBI): domain Eukaryota; kingdom Metazoa; phylum Mollusca; class Gastropoda; family Plakobranchidae; genus Elysia; species Elysia crispata. Next base: position 86,917 of record JAWDGP010004990.1, on the reverse strand, counting down.
AGTCAATAATTCTCAGGGTGTGCCGCTAGTTATGTTCTGCTTTGATTTAGAAATACCACCGTGGCTAACTATCTCCTTGCTTGTTCGCACGTCTATCCGCCTGTGTGTCTCTCCGTGAGTCAACAGATTTCTATCAAAACACTACTAAGTCTGTTGTTGGTCCACATTGCAAATATCAATTCCGTGTACAATGAAAAATCGCTCCGTCGTCAATAGTATTATCATTTGCCAGGATATCTTATGGCCATTATCGGATGACTGTGTCGTTATGTAGACATGTTTTGTATTTATCTCAGCAAAAGTAAATTAATAAAGAAAGAAAAAAAAGCAGTTCGTATTTTGTACTTGAATTTCATCTCATTTTGTTTTGTTGTACTGTTTATCAATATATTTAAATCACGTTTCACACCAAAAAGTTTGCTCTCTTCTTTGTGCCAAAAACACCACACTATTCCTTTTCACTTCTTTTTCAAAAGTTAATATCAGGAAGACTAGCTTCTATTGTGACAAACAATACTTTGTGAATCCATCAGGCCATCTTCCAACTACAGCCTTTAACCGCAATAATCAAATACTGACATGTATGTATGTTTAAATAAACGAATAAAACATCTAGATAGATATGTACATAAATAGATAGATAGGTAGACAAACAGATAAATAAATTGACAGATATAAATAAAGACGATAGACAAAATAATAAAAAAAAATGTTAAGCATAATTATATGGAATCGAAAAGTAAAAATGAGTTAGAAAGGGAAAAAATTAGAGCACGATAGAGAAAGAGAGATACAAAGAAAAGAAATAACCAAAAAGAAAAAAAATAAACGCATAGAAAAGTATTGATAGATACATAAAAAGATGAAGAGAGAGCGGGAGAGAGAGAGAGAGAGAGAGAGAGAGAGAGAGAGAGAGAGAGAGAGAGAGGGAGGGAGGGAGGGAGGGAACAAGACAGGGGAAAAGAGAGAATAAAAAAGCAGAAAGAGAGAGAGGGTACAAGCCTAATAACCCAAACAAAGAAACCAAGTATCTAAGGTGTCTCGAGATGGCCAAATTATTGTTGTTGTTGTTTTTTTTTACAAAAACAGAATCTTAGTCACTTACAATGTCCCGATGCCCATCAGTTTCTTTGTAGTACCGACCTTTCTCTTCTCAGTGTTATTCACAAATTAATAAGGACACGCAGATGTCCCCACTGATCAAAAACTTCAATTGTTCTGTCCTTTCGTTTCTGGGGTTGGTAGGGTCGTCCGACATATTAGTTTTGGTCACAACAAACTTCCATTCCATGACAACAAGCATAAAAAGGCACCATGCCTGCATTTTTCTGGCCTATATTTAAAAATGTACAACTTACATGGTTAATTTTCTACTGAGATTTAAGCCAACAAATTTTTCAAGTTTCTCATTACATAAAAAAGGTGAATCTGACATTTTTTTCAACTAAATTCCGGCTTGAAATCGGCGCATCCACGTTAAGGACTTAGGCCGTAGCAGATCACTCAAACTGCCATCTTTCATTACAATAATTTAAAAATAAATCACTATTATAATATGAGACATCCGTAAACTAACTCTGTAAATGTATTCAAATACAGCACTCCAAAATATAAAAACATGCACCTGATGCCAAATCTGTCTATACATATCTAGATTCTAGATCTAGACTCACATCTAGCTAGATCGAGATCTAGATTTAGATCTAGTACGTCTGGTTAAAACGCCCGAAGCAGTGACTTTTTTGCCGTTTTCTCAAGACTACTAGACTAAGTGCTAGATCTAGAGATTTACAAAGTATATTCTTAATACAATAATTATTTATCGAAACCAGTCTAATCAAGGCCTAGCCTATCCGATGCATTAGAGGCACGATATCATAGATCTACATCAAGACTATGACAGATCACCCACATAATTTTGAATAATTATATTGAAATTTTAAAGTCATGAATATTAGAGCATAAATAACTGAAGGGCAGGCAAACCTACACGTTTTTAAAGCGTATAGGTCTAAAAGTTGACCAACTGAATTGTATTTATATAATTTGACTCCAAACCCTTTTTTGACTTATAAGCCATGGAAAAGAAGTATAAAGCTTTCACTGTAAGATATAGGAAAGGACAATTTATGTTCGGCATCTCGAAAAATTTTCGAAACAAGAAAACCTGAACAAAATAAAACCAGCAAGCACCAACACACACACACCCATAATGATCTAGTTTCTTATTTATTTTCTCCTTATAGGAAGTAAAGCTTTAAAACAATTTCTGCAAATATTTAAAAAAATTGCAATTATTAGGAAAATAAATGATTTTCAACTTTTAGAAAACTTTTCTAGACAATATTCCACCAAAACATCATTGTTTACTACATGTGACCAAAACAGTTATGTCGGCACCGGAAAATTAGTAAAATCTGTCCGTTCCTTAATTTGTGGTGTTATTACTACCACATATCACTTCCGAAGCCTCCTGATATAAGTTTAATGCACGAAGAATCGATCAGCTCTGAAGACGCTGTTTCCCAATGCTACATTTTTGCCTCATTAGATTATCAAAGATTGACTGGGCTTGTAACATTTTCAACATATAAAACAATCAAACTCATTCCCTAAACATGTGGGAAGAAAATAAAATTGACATTGCAGTAATATCCCTTTTAAATTTAAATACATTTTCATGTTTATTTAAAGAGCATTAAAAAAAAAAAAAAACTAAAACAATATAAATCATAACAATATTATTATGATAAGTGTTTTCGCATGTCCATTCCATTAAAGTGATGCTTAGTAAAATTTTATGTCGTCTTGATCTAGTAGGCTTTTGCAGGCATGTCTTTTTTCTTCCTTTTTTCTCTTTTTTATGCCTAAGTTTTATTATTATATTTTGTTACCGCAGAACTCACAAAAAATAGGATACCTGGTTGTATTTTTACCTTCATTTTATTTTTTAATTTTTATATTTTTCAATGAACAATTCAACAATCAGACTAGACCTAAGCTGGCAAAAATTTAAAATATTCTGGAGCATTTTGTACTTTGCAGCTTTATGAAATAACCTTGTAAAACCCCATATATATATATATATATATATATATATATATATATATATATATATATATATATATACAAAGCAGAAATAGGCCAATCCTGTGGTTAGACATACAAGAAAATTAAACTTTGTATTTATGGATGTTGTCTGAAGAGACACAAAAATGGTTATCCTATAATCTTAAAATAAACTTCCATTACATCTTTATAACAGCTTCGGCTTAGTAAATGCTAAAAAATTACTACACAATTTTTTTTTTTTGAAATGGTCGCAACGGTACGAATTTTTAAAATTCTTTCAGGATCAATGTTTCTTACTTGTTTTTTTTTTTAATGATAGTCGCTGTCCAAGTTTTTGAGTTACGAAATGATAGGGGATCTTTTACACTAAAAATTTACAACGATTTTGTCATATATTTATTTTTGCATTGAACAAAGAATTTAAGGTTTCAATTGCATAAAAGTTGTTAAAAGTAAAGTATTAAAGATAGATAATCGAAATAGGTGAGAATCAGAATGTTTACTATACAGACATATTATGGGCGAATAGAAAAAATCCTCGAAAATGACATAAAGACAGAGAGAATAAAAAAGGGCAAATACTAAAGACTAAGCATTTTTTTTTCACAATAAGAAAATCTGATATAGATAATGAATCCGAGATACAGGAGCTTCACCGCATTTTATGGACCAGTTAAAATAACTAAGACGATGCAATACGCGGAAGGATACCATTTATGGAAATTGCCGACGTCTTTAAATAATTCTTCCCCCCGTGGCTCATAGTAAAGGAATCCATCCAACAGATCGGTCATTGATCATCTGATTGTGCTCCGCTGACAGGCCATTTTGTTGAGCGCGGCGTTCGCTCTTCACTCTATGAGGCAGCTAACTTACTGCACTGATGTTTCCCAAACTTTATCGACCACTTTCTCCTGTAATTTGCCAAAAAAGAAAGAATCAATCCCGGACAGGCATGACGTACACCGCAGTTCAGATACAAATAACTAGACATGAATTTGTTTAAGTGTTTGTGATTATATCGGGATCAGAGAAAGCTATTCAAGAGTTTCATGACTTTTAATGAATATGAAGAGTGTGTGTATGTGTGTGTAATCTCTACCGGAGGACATAATTTCAACCCAGATCCATGGCTATGCGTGTGTATGTGTCTGCTTTCAATAGATTGCTGGAGAATACTGGTATAGGAAGCGTATTGTGGCGGGGCAGCAGAAATGACTCTACACGTTAATTAGATTTCTTATGAAAAGGGAGGAAAAAACACCTTTTGTAGAAATCGATAAGTTCCCAAGGCTGAAAGTCTTTTGACAGGTGATAATAGAAACGGTGGTAAGTGGAGTTTGTGTAAGATTGAGCGAGGGGAATAGGGGAGGTGCCCTACCAGTTACAGTTTCAAACTGCATTCAGCGCAGTCAGAGTATCGAAATAAAGATCTAACTGTCTGTAACCTTTGCCGGGAGAGACCTTTACTTTCTGCTATGTCTTCAAGTTGTTCTGTATTTTAACTCGGTGAGTTTTATTCCTTTATTTTGAAGTTAAATTTTTAATATGATCAAAACCGGCGGTTAAGTGTTTTCTTGTTCGATAATGAAGTAAGAATTCCCTAATTTAATATTATTTTCTTTTATTTTTCAAACTGTTCTCTTAAAAATTAGTTAAGAATGTTTAAACATTTTTGTAAAATCCTAATCTAATTATCCATCTTTTTTGAAGGCTCATTATCATGTTAATATAAAAGTGTACGTGAATTCTCTCAAGGCAGTACACCTCAATGATCATTTGCCGGAATTCATGTTATAATAAGAGTTTAAAACTAGATTGGGAACGTTTTTTTTGTTGTTTTTTTTTTAAATTGTGCCATGTGAGATCTGAAAATTACAAACTTTTCTTTAGCAGAATTGCCATTTTATCCTGTGACAGTTTGTCTAATTTTGTATTTGTTGTGCGTAAAATTCTCTTTTAACTGTGACGTTTATACGATTTGTCCAGAGTTCACTTGTTCAATCTATAATATAACATACAATTTATTCATCGTCAGCCATTCCGACGAGACGTCAACGTTGTTCATTCTTCATTTCATTGTTCCACTAATTTTTATTTTCTCCATCGGATTATTAAAATTATGAGAAATCAGATTACTCTTTATTAAGAAAAAATTTTGACTTTCAAAGTAAAATTTTTCATTTGATGACAAAAATTTCTTCGATTCTTCTAACTTGTTCTGCTCATAGTCAAGCCACCCGCGATCGAGCAGATTAAAGCAATGTCGGATAATATTATGTCCACTACGAGTCTCTCCCACCAAAAAGCAACCGTTAGACAAGACAAACATGTAAAGATGAGCCCAATAAATTCACTTATTACATAGATGTGTATTACCGTTAAACAAGACAAACATGTAAAGATTAGCCCAATAAATTCATTTATTACATAGACGTGTATTACCGTTAAACAAGACAAACATGTAAAGATTAGCCCAATAAATTCATTTATTACATAGACGTGTATTACCGTTAGACAAAACAAACATGTAAAGATGAGCCCAATAAATTCATTTTTACATAGATGTGTATTGGACCCGCAGCGTGAAAAACCTTATAAAAATCTGAGCGAATGTTTCAGCCCCTCCCAACCGCCACTGGTTCTCCAAATGAATTTATAGAGGTACACTACATTAGGTCATAAAACTCCGTATATGGCTGTTGAAGAAACGTTAGGAGTCGGTCGAGAAATTCCTCGAGCGACGGACCGAATTATTTCCACGAGAGAAAGGAGCCAAGTATTTTCTCGCTTCCTTTCTCTCCCATAGAGACGGCGGCTCATTAAAATGCAGGCGCTGAATGAGTGGCCATGAATAGAAGCCAAGTAATTAAAGTTTTGCAACCTTTTCTTTTCTGCCAGGAGCTGGAACTGGACTCTCAAAACAGCCCCTTTCTACCCGACATTCTTTTTAAATAAGGCATTCATACTTTGATTAAATCACGTTTTCGGGTGCAGACTTCTGTTTATTGTGGCCACCTATCTCTCACATGTACGAGTTCTTTGAAACCTGGTTTGTTTTGAAATGTTTACTCATTTATGTAACTGTATGAATGATTTTAAAGGAAAATAAGAGCCATGAAGAGAACATCAAACAGAGTAATACAAACACCACGTCTTATAAGCTGATTAATTGACAAATAATTATGGCTATTATTTATACAGTTGATCGTTTCGTCATTTAAAGAACAAAGGTAAAAAAAAAGAAACCATCTTAATGATAACTTTGATGTCACACTGAAAAGAAAAAAAAACACCTTTTTTTTCTTTTCAAATTATTTTTTATTGTAAAATACTTCAAAGTACAGTTGCAGAATTTGGCTCTTATTTTCCTTAAAAACCATTCATGCAGTTACATAAATGAGCAAATATTTCAAAACAAACCAGGTAAGAAAGAACTGATACATGTGAGAGATAAAGGATTGATGGTTGATCGTTTTTTTGCCCTACACACTCTCTCAGCGATAAACCATTTAGGGCCGCAATTGATGCGTAGGGCAGGGAAAACAACTGCTTATTTTCAGAGCTAACGACTAAGTGCAATGTCGCTGTCACCTTTACAATCACAGAGGTGTTGAGGCCCCCGTCAAGCCTTTCAATAGGGCTGGTTAGGTGAGACCCGGCCCCACCACCAGGTAGACCAAGCCAGGTTTCTAACCCTGGAAGTCCATACTATCAGTCCAGAGCTCTGTGTAGTAGGTCAACTTGCACTCTTATATATAGGACCATTAGACGCTCGGCATAAGAGCCATTTGGCTGCAATTCATTTGATCTCAACCAAGTACAATGTGGTATCAACTAAACCGGATTTCTTACGAATACAAACCTCGCCAAGATGGTACTTCTAGGTAGATCGATCACCAACTAATAGATGTGCAAGAATGATGGAGATACATGGCGTAAATCCTTAAAGGCAGGACATAGCGCAAATAGAATTATGCAACCAAATAGCTCAGTTGATAGGGCTTTAAACTAACGATATGAGAGTCTCGGATTCGATCCCTGACTGAGATACTATTGATGGTGGTAATCCACCCTATCCAGAGCTTTAATCACATCACTGTCTGCACACAACACCCTTTACTACATTCAGGCGATATGAAACCATAAAGCAAACCGAACCGTTGACTCTTCTCCGGATCACACAGCTCCCTATCCGCAGATCGGAGAACATCTGGACATCTATTCATAATCTTATATTGAGCATTTGGGTTTGTATGTTATATTTGGGTTTTTAATACTTGGGAAAGTAAGTATTAGCAGATTTTGTAAGAAAAAAAAACAACCAAAAAACAACGAGAACTAAGAAAATGAAATTTAAAATTAAATAAAGAAGCTGTCCTTATCTCTTTTTAATTTAATTTATTATTGATTTTTTTATTTTGCAAAAGATCAAACCCAAACAATTTAAGACAACTCACACAATTCGGGGACGTGAAACTGAATCAAATCGATATTACGAAATTCTATAAAGCTTATCAGCTACAAACATAGTAATATCTTTACTACTGAATACGGATATTTGTCTCAATAAAACTGATTTTTTAAGAGACCATGAAAAAGGAGTTCTTCTCCATTTTATTGAAGTGTATTCAAACCCCAAAACTCGCTGTTTCTAACAATTGTATTCTTCTCAATTCCCAACTCTCGAACACTTCTTGCGCATTCAGAACAGAAACTCTAAGACACCAACGTTGACTTCTCTTGACTAAGCGTTGGTGTTGCACGTTTTATGTGACTCGTCAGAGCAATAAGAATGAGAGTGGATGGTTTAATTGTATTGACTAATGGTTCCATTGCCGCATAGTCAAACAGACGGGTATATCTCATGCTTGCAGTTAACAGCCAAGACTAGTAAACATTCTGCCCCCCCCCCAAACAGAGCATTGCATTTTGACTCACACTATGAACTACATTTCTTCCTGTCTGTTTGTCTGTCTGTCTGCCTGTCTCTGTCTCTCTCTCTCTCTCTGTCTCTCTGTCTCTGTCTCTGTCTCTCTCTCTCTCTCTGTCTCTGTCTCTCTCTCTCTCTTTCTCTCTCTCTCTCTCTCTCTCTCTCTCTCTCTCTCTCTCTCTCTCTCTGTTTATTATCTCTTTTTTCTCGGTATCTATCTCTGCTTATCGCGTACTTTTGTGCCTGTCTTTCTCTAAATATCTGCCAGTTTCCTCTTTTCTTCTCTACCTTTTACCCAAGTATTCCATGTCTTCCTCGCCGCCAGTCTACCATTATTAATGATTGTGAAAGACCTGCATTCGAATATTTGCATTGTTTCTCAACGGAGACAATAGCAGCCTTTTCGAGCCTGTTGTAACAGAGGTCTCAGACTTTTTTGTCTTTGAAAGACTGACAAGGCTATTCCAGAAAACAATAACAATTTCTATGATTCAAATAACTATTTTACTTTTGCTCGCCTTTTTTTCTTTTTTAAAATTTCTATCTCGTTCTCTATAATTGCTCAATTACTTGTATAGTTTTGCTTATATCATCTGCTTCTTCTTTTACGAACGATTTTTTTCATTTATTGAAGTACATATTCATGGCCAGGCGTACGAACGCTACCGTATACATTCAATTTCACCCATTTTATCCAAACTGCCTCTTTCCGTAATAATTTTTTTTTAGCTCCAAGCTATTACTATAACTGCGTTTATTTGATAAAAGAACACCCATCTCATAATTTAGCTAGCCAGAACACGATACATTAAAAAATCTCCCACCATATTGAGTCCAGTAAGCACCAGTGGTGTCGTGTTGGTGGTGTGAGTAAAACTGTTAATTAGTTAGTGGGCATTAAAAAATTCTTTGCTTATTTAATACAATTATAGAGTATATAAGACAGATACCTTCATAATATGGTATAGTTTAAAGACCACACTTAAATTCGAATGCAAATTTCTTGTAACTCACAAGGAAAACCAATATAATTGTATTTATAGTTTTCTTTTGGAATAGTCCTCTTTCGTATATGTAGAAACATAATTATTTCAATTTTTTTGTGAACTCATCCGGAAAGTATACATTCCCCGTCCAACTACCCATCTGAGGGAAAGTACGTAGAGTACAAAATTATAGAAGTCGGTGCAGTCAAAGTCCTTCCAAGAGGAACAAATTAAAGAAAAAAGTGAAAGGAATGCTTAAAACAAATACAACATAACATACACATAAACACACAACATAGTCATCAAAGTTTTAATTTTTACTAGACTTATCGCTATGCAACTGGTTTTCAGTTTTTACCTGATTTGCTATTTTCAAAATTCATTTAATTTACCGCTGTACTACTGTCCTTAATATTCATCAAGTTTACGGCTGTACTACGGTTCTTAATATTCATCAAGCTTACCACTGTACAATTGTTCTAAATATGCACCAAATTTACCGCTGTTCAACTAACCTTAATATTCACCAAGTTTACCGCTGTACGATTGTTCTTAATATTCAACAATACTGTTCTTAATATTCACCAAGCTTACCGCTGTACAATTGTTCATAATCGTCACAAAGTTTACCGCTGTAAGCTTAATACTTACCAAACTTACCGCCGTACAATTGTTCTTAATATTCACCAAGTTTACGAATATACAACTGTTCTTAATATTCACCGAGTTTACCGTTATGCAACTGTTCTTAATACTCACCAAGTTTACCACTGTACGACTGTTCTTAATATTCAACAAGTTTACAGTTATGCAACTGTTCTTAATATTCACCGAACTTACCACTGTACAACTGTTCTTAATATTCGCCAAATTCACCGCTATGCAACTGTTATTAACAATCGCTAGATGTACCGACATGCACTTGGTTTTCATAAACTCAGACTTATTGTCATTAACATTCACCTTAAGTGCAACTTTTATTTGCATTCACCAGCCTTAACGTTGTGCAAATGTTTCTAATATTCACGAATTCATCAGACTTGCCACTGTGGAACTATTTTTCAATATTTACTTGCTTTACAGCAGCTGTGGGACTCTTTGTCAATATTCAAATGATTTATATCTCTGTGCAACTGTTTTTTTTATAATCACCTGATTAACCCCTGTGCAACCGTTTTACAATATTCACATGATTTATACCACTGTTTTTCAATATTCACCTGATTTACCCTGTGCAATTGTTTTACAAAGTTCTCATGGTTTATCTCTGTGCAACTGTTTTTCAATGTTTACCTGATTTACGTTGTGCAACTGTTTTTCAATATTCGCATGATTTACGACCGTCCAACTGTTTTTCAATACTCACCACACGCATTCACCTAAATTATTGTTCTTTGGCATCTGCCACTCTAAACGCTGAACTAACATGTTTGACATCTACGAGAGGTTACTGTTTACGTATATTGATTTTCAGTCAAAGGTCTTTAACGCTGTGTGGCAGATCTTTTCACAATCTATGAGTTGAGTGAATCTAATGGTGAATTTACAAAAAGCCTAAACGTTAACCTTGGACACAGTAAAACACCTTGAGCTGAGCAGGTAAAGAGGGGACATAGAAAGGGTATAGAATTAATAAATAAAAGTAACTTTTTCACGCCCAGGATTGCCCCATTAGACGCCGCTATTCTTCTTTTGTAAAAGCTTATTTCAGTCGAACAGTGCCGCCAGCAGGGGATCAATATAGAGCTATTTAGTGTTACACGGTTGACCGGGTAAAGGTAAATGTTTTTATTTAGGAATAAGTAGATGGAGGTCTGAAGGATTCCATCCGATTCTGATTGAATTTTTTTTTTTTTTTTCGTTTTGGTGTGAATGAAAAATTAAGAGAGAGATAGATAGATAGAGAGAGAGAGAGTACGGGAGGAAAGAAGAAAAGGAAGATGAAGAAGGAGAGAGCGAGCAGAGAGAGATAGAGAGAGAGAGAGAAAGAGACAGGCAGACAAAGGTATATATATATATATATATATATCCCTCCTTTAGTCTTAAAGTTAAGCACTTTTCTTTTCTGATTTTGTACATCCGAAACAAGATTTATATTGTTATTATATTATAATAGATTTATATTATAAAATTATATATATATATAATATATATATATAATAAAAATGGTAAACCTACCTTGTAGTTAAATGGATTAAAGGATGAAAGCAAGGGATGGAGAAAAATTAAGAAATAGATGAGAAAAAATATCTTATTGATTGTGCTTTCTATTCCAACTGATGCTCTTTCCAATTCTCTTGTCAGCTCTCGATCATGGGACAATTTAGAAATTCACTCATTAACGACGATAATGCAATTCGCAATTAAGTTTTAGTTTATTCGATTCCCTTTAACAATAACGTACCACGTCTTAATTTGTAATTAAACTGGAACCGATTCCCAAAGGCAGTAACTTAATTACTTTATGACAGCTGCCAAAGTCGAGACTGCCTAAGGTCAGTGGAAGCCATGTTTTGTCGTTTGCGATTAGTAGGAAATTTGAGCCTACTTCGATTATTGAATTTCACTCAAGCAACATAATAGACTGGCTTAAATTGCTATATCCGATATCAGCGCAAAGGTTATACCTGGAAAGTTATCGATGATGTCTTATACCGATCGCAATATTGTGTTCGAACAGTGAGGGGGAGGAGGAAGAGGGGGGGGGGCATATAATTATGGCCGACTTTTGAAATAACCCCGAAAATAATACCCCTTTGAAACTCTGACACTCATGCGACAGAAAGACTGCCCCGATATCCACAGGGTTTGACTGACCTGTATTCGAATTCATGTGCTGAAGTTGAATGTCTAGCTTCATTCAACGTAACAGATCTTTGGGTTACGTAGAGCAGTGAGGAAAAGGCCCGTTTTATTGAAGATGAGTTATACACCAGATAACCTATCTTCATGTAACGCTCTAATTATTGTACCCGGTAGAATTACGACGCCACGGATAACTTGGAGGCCATAAAACTGGCCACAGCCCGCGACCACACAAATGGCTTTAGAACTACTTGTGTTCTCTGTGAAAGTCGAGCCGTTAAGGCAAATGACAGCGATTGTTGCGTCGCTTTTGACATTTAACGATCTTTCAATTACAAGTTAGGTTGGAAAAATCTCATAGTCCGAGTTGGATCGTCTAGATTACTCAATTTGTGGCTCTAGATAAAAACAGTGAATTTATTATTAATTGATTTCATACATGTAGAATCAATGAAAGATATGCGCTCAGTGTTAAAGGGGAAAAAAGCCAAAAAGAAACAAATAAAATAAGAAAAATAAATAAATTAACAAAATTAAACATTAAATAAACAGGAGACCACCCACCTCTAGAAAAAAATACGACCTATACTTTTCACATATGGCTTTCGCAATAATGAAGCATAGAAATCCATATGGACGAATCAATGCCACATTGGGTTATGGCAGGTCAATTCCGTGGGGAATATAAACATTCAGGCTTCTGAGTGAACTGGCATTTTAGAATGACATTCAGTAGGTTTTTTTTTTTCAATAATGTCCACAAATGATTTAATTTCGGAATTTTTAGAAACGTGACTTTGGTTGCAACAAAAAGCTTTGGCGAAAAAATTATTTTGAATTTGAATGTAATGCATTGGGATTTGATCTTTTGAGAACACGCAGTATGAATAAAACACTTTTAACTCTGTCTATTGCTAAACACTGCAGCTCTATGAACGATTTCTTGCTTTAAAAAGACAACAAGCTTTCTTTAAATAATATATATATATATATATATTTTTTTTTTTTTTTTGGAATCATTGTTTTACCTAGTAGTCCATGACTGAAATTTTGTGTCTAGTGGCACTCGTCAAGTATTATACTTCTCTGTACGGTGGATAGATTTTATTGTGTTATTTCACACACAACTATATATATATATATATATATATATATATATATATATATATATATATATATATAAAGTCGTATGAAGAGAATTTAAGGTAAGATCTTCTATATCTATCTATCTATCTATCTATCTATATATATATATATATATATATATATATATATATATATATATATATATATATAAGCGCAGTTGAATAGCTTACAAGAACAGCTGAAATAAAGATCAAGAAGGTTACTTTTGCATCCAAAACATCGTATCGTATTTTACTTTGTCCTCCCGTAATCAGCTATTTACTTCTATTCTAAAAGTCTTAGAGGGAACAATTTCATTACTCTTACATAGATGTATGATATTGTTTTTTTTCCTCATTTTTTTAACAATACCCATTGTAATTTGAGGATACCTGTAGACACAAGAATCATTATGAATTTCTGGCTATCCACTTTATTTCTACATCTTTTTACCCCATTATTTCTCTGCCTTTGTAATTGATTTGTCTGTTTCACCCGTCACTCTATTGTCCACCAAGCATGTTTTTGTCATCTCTACTGCTCGTAGTCAGCTTGTCATTGCCGACCTGGCTAAAATGAAATTATTGACTTTAAGGAGACTTGACAACGACAACGCAAATACAATTCTGAGACAGGCTTAAAATAACCCCTCTTCCCTCCCAAGTTTGTTTGTTTATTTTTTTTTAAATCAGGATTATTTTATGTTCAGCAAACATTTCTTTCTTTTAATGGGGATAAATAGACACAGTAGCAACCACAATTTCATTATACCAATTAAAACTTGACTTTCGATGCGGTGTTTCTTAATATTTTTGTTTTTCTTTTTAAAAATTTGAGCTCTTAAGAAGTAAATGAAAAATATCGTTTTCTTCTTACATTTCAAAGCAGTTTCAGTATGAATTTTGTTGGTTTCTTTTTTTAGTTGTTCTCCTTGCTGAAAAATAGTTTGGTGTCTTTATTTGTGAAAAACAAGACCAAAAAAAACCAACAACCAGACCTCCAACTTTTTTGTGCAAAGACAGATGTTTTACGGATGCTTTAAGGAACGAGTTTAATCTCTCTCTCTCTCTCTCTCTCTCTCTCTCTCTCTCTCTCTCTCTCTCTCTCTCTCTCTCTCTCTTTCTCTCTCTCTCTCTCTCTCTCTCTTTCTCTCTCTCTTTCTCTCTCTCTCCCTCTCTCTCTCTCTCGTTCCCGTTATCCTCTCTCTCTCTTCCTTTCATCTCTTTCTACCTTCAATTTTCTTTATCGGTTTATTTCTCTTTTTTTTTATTTCTCTCTTAACCCATCTCGGTGGATTTCTCCTCTTTTCTTTAAATCTATTCCTCTGTAAGCATTCCTCTTTTTTATTTCTCCTCTTTTTTCTCATCCTTTTTTTCTCCCCTTTCTTTTTGGATAGGGAAGTATTATAAAAATGATGTAACGTATCTGAATGTAAGAAAGCATTTCTATGAGCACACTTTCAGAGTAAGAAAATTAATTTTCATTTTCCAAAGTAATTATACCAATCATGCTGGATCAAACTCATGAAAATTTTCATTTTTATACATATTAGCTAAATCATTTTTTGTAATAAACACCACTTGGAAGAAAAAAAAATAAAAGAATCAGAAGAAACGATTAACAAAGAATGCGAACAAACAGTACGAAATCAATTTGGGTCACGCTAACCCAGAAAACAGACTGTGGTATTGTATGATTTTTTATTATAAGGAGAGATGCAGTGTATGATAACTATGACAAAGATATTTACAAACATCAATACTGACGATAGTAAAGCTGGGATAACACAACTGGATAAGAAATTACAAAGAAGTCATTCAGATATGACGGCAAAATGAAATGAGAACTTTCACAGAGATCGAAATCCTGTAATTTCACATAATGAACTCCATGAACTTTTCGCTTCGTGATTATATTAGCCTGAACGGGCGATTCAAATTTGTTACATTTATTATTAATTTCTCCACGTGACCCAGAAATAAAAGATCAAAGGATAGACATCAGGCCACAATAGTTTTCGGTTAAGGGAGCGAAGCCGAAGCAATAAGATACACGGGTGTTTGATACTCTTTCCCTTCTTTCATATTTCATAAGATCTTTGTCAAAGCTGCGCTGACCCAAATATTTCATCCTAGCTTTACCACAGACAACACTAATCGGGGTGTGAGATTGAAAAGAGACTTCGTGCACTCTTTGTCGCAGGTTCTATTGAGCATTGTTACTTCTGCGATTAAAAAAATGAAGCAGATACTGGGACCAAAATATCTGTTTATCTAGGCAATTATTTATCTATTTGCTTATTTGACCACTAAGCTACATATATACCTACCCAGTCATACAGCAAACAATATCCGTCTAGGTATCTGTTGGTCTTTGTATTATATTTGTATCATCTTGCTTTCCTACCTAGTTATGTAATTTCTATTGGTCTATAGATATTTATTATTTTTCTATCTGCCAATTTATGTTTTGCTATGATGGTTTCGTCTCAACTCTTTCTGTTCTGCCTTGATACACAAAAAGGACATTCTCTTTATTTCCTCTGCCTCTCTCTCCATCTCTGCCCCTCTCGTGAATTTAACAGACTCTCGGCTCTTTCTTTCTTCTGAACCTACGCCCCCCCCCCTTTCCACACACACACACTCTTATAAAATTATTTTCATGTCTGCTCTTTACCCTAGTCCACTCCATCGTCTCACGCTTTGCTCTTAGACTCAATCAAAACCAATCAATAATCAATGCCACAACAAAAACGGTCTTTGGATATATCGGTTTCAACTCCTATGAATAGGAATTTCAGTTCGGCTTAGGGGACAAAGAAACAGTTACGCTGTTTCATCATCTTGCTTTTATAGCTATGCCTTTTACGAGGCTAACTTAGCAAAGGGAGAGATTGGGAAAATGTTTTAATTTTCGCTGAAGAGCTCTCAAGAACCTCTAGGTTTATTGGAAATCACAAAGAGTACGACGTGGAACGATTGCATGACAAGAAATATTGGAAATGGGTCTAGGACAACTAGGATAACCAAACAAAAATGCACAAAACGGTCAGGAAGGAGAAAAAGAAGGTACAGAAGAAAGAAGAAGAAGAAGAAGAAGAAGAAAGAAGATGAGAATGACAGAGAAGAAGGAAAGAGAAGAAGACCAAGTGGATAAATTTAATAAAAAAATGATTAAAATGAAAGGTAGGGAAAAAAATAGAAAGATATAAAGGTAGAGAGAGAGTGGGGAGAGAGAGAGTGAGAAGTGAACAACTGGATAGAGGTAGAGAAAGAAAGAGATAAACAGGGGAAAGCAGATAAATGGAGATATAGAGAGAAGGAGTATGAGAGAGACAAAGAGAGAAGGGAAAGAAAGAGTGAAGCAGACAAAAAATAATAACAAAAGGAAACGAAATGAAACAAAGGTTTATAAGAACAATATTATGCTTTACATACATGGCACAGGAATTCCCTCCCCCCTTCCTTCCGAAGCGCGATTTGTCACAATGAATCTGCTTCCACAAAGGTCCATGTATACCTGTAGAAAACTGAACGAATCGGTGACCTCTCTCACATCAATGACGCCCTGCCATTGTCCAACCTGGATATAAAAAACAATGTCCATCAGATGGATAAAGACCCTCCAGTCTGTGGCCATAATACAGCTTTCCAAACGCTTGGCCCATGTATAATTCTTTCTGTGCTTGGGTCAAAATCCTTGAGTCTGGTTATGGTTTCTCGAGTAAGTTGTCCTTATTGAGTCTTTTGAGTAGGAAGTAAATAAATAAAACGTTTATAAAAATTCTACCAGAACAACATTAGGTTTCATATCCATGATGATCGTCATTGGCCACTCTTTAAAATCCGTATAAACTTTGATGACTAGGGCCTACCGTTCAATTGAGTCCAGTAATGAATAAGCCAGGCACTATCTTTGTTAACAAATAGACCACATAACTAAGACTTAAAAAAAGCACGAAGCAGTGGAAGTTCAATACCTCAATTCATTTTTTTTCTCAAGATCTGCTTTAACATTTTCAACACTGTGTGTTAAAAGCTGCTTTAAGATAGAAAACAAAACATTGCGGAAGAGGAAAGATATCGATAATGTAATAGATATTTCTTTTTGTTTAGGATTGGTAGTAGGCTTATCACAGATGCAGAAGAGAAGAAATGACTGATAACTAAGTCATCTGGGTCTATTTTTTTTAAAACATGCGTCTTCTAAGTCACAGTTGATTATTAAAACATTACTTGGGCTTTTAAAATCTGAAACATTGTAATTGGTTTGAGAGATGGGTAGATAGACGCAGAGAGAGACAAGGAGAGAGAGAGAGAGAGAGAGAGAGAGAGAGAGAAAGGGAGATAGATAGATAAATAGATACATAGAGATAGAGAAAGAGAGAGGGAGAGAGGGAGAGAGAGAGAGAGAGAGAGAGAGAGAGAGAGAGAGAGAGAGAGAGAGAGAGAGAGTGAGTGAGTTAGTTTCCGTTGCTACTTATTTTTATTATGGTACATCTACTAAATTCATTATATAAAAATAATAAAAATAATAACTATTATTATTATTATTATTATTATTATTATTATTATTATTATTATTATTATTATTATTATTATTATTATTATTATTATTATGATTATTATCATCATTATCATTATCATTATTAATTATTATTATTACGATCAAAGGAAACTCCTTTGAATCCTTATAACCATTGTACTTGAACATTCTGCCCCCACTTTAGTTTATTTTAATTTTCTTTTTTACACATCATTATGCTCTTAAAGAATTGCATGTTTTCCCTTCCTCTCCCTCTCCCTATCTTTCCTTTTCTCTATCTTTCAACCATAGCCCAAAATCCACCAATTCTTTTTCTTTTTTCTTTTGCGTGTGTGCAGTTTCGATTTAACAAACCTCTTTGATCCCACTCTCTTCTAGCACTCCCAGCGAACGGCCAGTAAAAGTAATACAGCCGCACCACGACGCATTAATGGCCATTAACGATCCCCAAACTGTTGGCTATAGAGGCTCTTTGAACCTGAGAGCCGTTGTTTATTGCCAGCTATTGTCTGATAGTTAACCCGTTTATCCAAAACCTGAGCCCCTCTGTCTTTCTCTTTTCCTCAATCAGTTTATCAGTTTTTTTTCGTGTTTGAGTCTTAGTTGTATAGATTTTACTCTGTTATTCACTCAATTCCCCCTGAAAGGATATATACGAGGATTACTTACCATTCAAGGAGTTAGCTATGTAAGTTTGTATTAATATTGCTGTGCTATATTTTTTAGTCATATCACTATTTCGAAAGGATTTTGGCTTTGAATAAAGAAGAGTCTTTAAATATAAAAGTTGTAGTTTGCGTGATACCTAATATTAACTGCTTTAGTAAGTGTCTATACCTGTTGTTCTTTGATAAAACAAAAAAAAATATTTTAAAAGCCCTTGAAAAGAAGTGATTGATTGGAAATATAAGGCCCCAAAGTGAATTTCCAACAAGATCCGGTTTAGGTCTTTTCAGAAAAGGAATAAAGAAAAGTTACGATTTTATTTTGTTACTATTTCAATCAAGGTCTATCCATCCAGTGAAGTAATTTTGATAATTCACGATCAAGTCTAGTGGAATAAACTTATTTTCTTTTTAACCTGTGAAAACACATGCAGTTATCGCGATTTGAGAATAAAGAATATTTCACACACACAAAAAAAAGAAAAAAACAAGAACAAACAAAAAAACAAGAACAAACCCATTCCGCTATTTTGCTTTAATTTATCCTCAACATTGATAACTTTCATTGAAAGTATTTCCATATGTAAGCACCAAGCGCATAGTTCCTGAAACAAGCAAGACAAGCAATCAGAATTATAATTATGTGTACATTATGTATCTTGCGCGTTCCAACCCCTTCAACCAATTCTGATTCTCTCTGGCCCATGCTTCACTTACTACTGTTCCTAAGCCATTTAACCCGTCAGAAGCATGGCAAGATTCTCAACCCCGACGTGGAGGTATTTGCTTTGGTTATCAGAATCATGCATATAATTAGTACAAGAGTGATAATATCCCGTTCACCGTCTAGTTATGCCGTTGTTTTATTTTGACGTAGACATAGAGGACGGGAGAATGTAAATTAGAGAAATAGGGGATGAGGGAGGGAGAGAGAGAGAGAGAGAGAGAGAGAGAGAGAGAGAGAGAGAGAGAGAGAGAGAGAGAGAGAGAGGTAAAGATAAAAAGTAAGGTAATGAATGTTGAGGAACTTTACGCCATACGAGTTTTAAGAAATCAGTGGTTTAGACATCTTTCCATCAAGCAATCTAGCCCCTTTCTTTCGGATCTCTACAGCGCCAGAGGAGACAAAGACCATTTGAGATTCGTACCGGTTTGAATATTTTCATTTGGTTCTGAAAATTTCTTAAAATGGTTCTGAATATATTCAAGCTAAATATCAAAGTGATCTTAGTCGCGCAGGGAAATATTCCATAGATAGCAGAGGAAAAAAATTGTTTCACATCTTATAGAAAAAAATTTCTTCTAGATCTAAATTTTTGTATATGTGACATCCCTGTTTGCAGGTAAGTAATTTAGGTTTTCTAACTTATTTTGGGAAGTGACTTTTATGCTGCAGTGTATTAATTCCTAGTTTTTCTCTGTCCCTGTGACTGTCCGCTCTTACTACTTCTCTTTTCTGTTGCCCTTTTGCAATCCATCCACTTTCTCTCCCTCCCTCTCTCTCTCTCTCTCTCTCTCTCTCTCTCTCTCTCTCTCTCTCTCTCTCTCTCTCTCTCTCTCTCTCTCTCTCTTTCTGGCTGGTATATGTTTGATTTCTGTCTGCCTGCCTTTTCTCAGTCTTTCGCTGTTTATGCCTCTGTTTTGCCTGAATTACCTCTCGCTGTTTATCCCCCAGGCCTCTCTCTTTCTCTTTCTCTGTCTCTCTGTCTGTCTGTATGTCTCTCTTTCTCTCTCTCTCTCTCGCTCTCTCTGTCTTAGCTAAGTTTTCCCCATGCATATCTATTGCTCATCGATATCCCCATTTACAATGAAAAGTACAAAATAATGAATAACATTAATATGTTTTATATCAGCATATCCAGGCTGGTATTAAGCCAAACCCCAATGCTTCGCCATGCTTGATCGACTCCGTACAATCATAAGATAGGGGACAGTTCAAGAGCCCAGGAGACCAATAATATTCCAACAAAACAAGACTTCAATCAGCTTTCACTTATTGGAAAGAAAAACGCCGCTCTCAGCGCTAGAATCTCAACGGGTGTCTCAATATAATAAGCTGCGGCTCTCGTATCAAATCTGTGAGAATGAATGGGGGGGTCTAGACCTTTCAGCATATTGAACCCCTGTTGTTAACAATACCGATCTTTTATGTTGGTTCTGCCTTCGACTGGGCTGCATTGTGCGATCTGTTTAATTGTAAAGTATATATTTTGCGTTGGATTGAACGGTATAGAGCTTATGCCAAGCATACATATCGAGTGTTATTCTCACTCTTAATATCTTGTTGATAGATATTAATTTTTTCTTTTCTTTTTTTTTTTTTTCGGCACCTATTGCCAAACTTTTAAGTGAGATAAATACATGTTCACGTGGAGAAATAATTTTAAATGGATTATGATAGTCTACTTTTTTATGTCATGAGTAACTCGTAACAGCCGATTGTACGTTTCTTGGGCCTAAAATCAGACTAAGCATGTTTTTGATTGAGGATACATTGTTGCATAAATTAGAGAATTTAAGTCTTTTGATCTCTATCTCTATCTCTTATTATTATCTCCTCACTCTTTCCTAAAATTTCCTTTCTCTGCTATCTTAATAATTTTTAATTTTCTCTTTCTATTTCTTTCTCACTCCTTCACACATTTTCTTTTTTTTATATCTGCCTCTCCCCTCCCCACAAACACACACTTTCTCTATTTCTCTATTTCTCTCTCTCTCTGTCTGTCTGTCTGTCTGTCTGTCTGTCTATCCTTGTCTCTCCCTTTTTCGACCACTCTCTTGCTTTATCAGTACTTAGTTTGACTATTATAAGTATGCTGTACCTGGTGCAATTTTTCTTCGTGATAATCCCGCTCATAAACACGAAACTGTCATACAGATGTCATGCATGTCCAAAAGTTGTAATAGCAGCGTAATTATTCTTAAAATTATTCGTCCTTTAAAAAACCCAAATCAGGAGAACGCACAATCTTTACAGTATATCTAACGATATACATTCTGGGGTGAAAACAAGAAGATCACAATCATATCATATCTCAAATCCTACGGAAATGAAATTGTGCACAATTCTTAACAAATACATTTTTTAAGTCTAATCAATGCCATTCTCAAATAAAATTATCTTTATTCCACAATAAGATGAAGCGTAGGAGCTTGCGTGCCCTGATTTTATCTCGCTGGTACACGTATTGTGCTCTTGTTTTCACTGATTGCAGCTTCTTTTATTAACAAAACAATCAGGAAGCTGAACTTTAAAAATCTCAATCTATTTATTAATGCTTTTTGAACGTCCTTCATGCCTCCCGAGAACAAATTTTTGTTTCCTTCAATCATACTCTTATAGGCCTACTCAGCGTATTGCATGATCTTTACTTGATTAAGGAAGTCATAAAATTAGTTTTTTCCCGACTAGAATTGATCCTTTCATGTTATCTATATGAAAGTATCCATTTAGCACAAAATTGAAAGAGAGATAAACTGACAACACACATGCGTGTGAGGTTATAATTTCTAGTTCGCATCATTAAGGATCTTCAAGTTATAGAATTATGAGCAATAAATGCTCTTCGAAATTATCAATTAAAACATCTCTGTATGAGATTTCCAACTGTCGCCAGTATCTTTATCTAAAATTCATCTCTCTCCCTCTGTGTGTGTGTGTCTCTCTCTCTTACTCTTTCTCTTTTTATATCTATTTATCTATACACAGTCCTATCTGTCTATCTACATATCTATCTTCCCTTCTATCTTTATCACTTACTTACCTTTATTCATAGAAAAACATATCAGTCTTTTTTCAATCTTCCTATCAATCAAATAGTCAATTAACTAATCTATCTATCTTTCTATCTATACACCTTTCTTTATCCATCTAATTGTCTCTTTCTATCTCTATCTGTCAATCTAGTTCATACACACAACAACAAAAAAGTTAAGAAATAAAAATCCATTTTTTCATATTGTTACCTTATGATACATCAAATGTAGAACATTACATTAATAATAACCAATTTGTTTTGTTTTTTCCTCTCAACATACTTTCTCTCATTCTCTCTCTCTCTTTCTCTCTCTCTCTCTCTCTCTCTCTCTCTCTCTCTCTCTCTCTCTCTCTCTCTCTCTCTCTCTCAATCTCACTCTCACTCTCTCCCTTAATCTCCTTGTATTTGTGTGCCTTCCTGCCTGTCTGCCTTTTTAAACATACTTAGTAAAATCAACACCCCATCACATTTCATTTCTCCCTGCTCTAGAGCCTCGAATAATCTATATGCTCTCCACCGTTGAGGTGGACTTTAAAAATCTGAAATCGCAATAAATTGTTAATAGTGCAATTTAAATAACAACATCCGACATTTTCAACAACAACAAAAGCAACACAAACAGAACAAAATAAAAAAAACCTATGCAATGATCCTATACTTTCCCTTCAGACCTAGAAAAATTTTCTTCTTTGTCTCCCTAGGAATTAATTAGTTATTAGCATGTCTTTGTTGTATTTAAAAAAAAAACAGAAGACATTGGCAAATTATAATAGGTAGGGTAATCTCTCAGAGCATAAAGCTAGCATTGTCACAAGGCAATTAAAAGGATTTGGTAATTTTTTGTAAATATCAATCTATTAATTAAAAATCAGTATTATTAAATGTTGAAATGTATGAACTACGAATTCCCATAACGTACTGTACCAGTAGACACTGGTATGCGTTTAAAAGGATATTTTAATAGATTAGGAAAGTACAGGATTAGCTGATTTTTTTTTTTTCCTATTTCCGATCTTTTCTGACGGTTCTGCCTTTCACTGAACTGTATTGTTCGAACTGTATGAAACTATAAAATTATATACTTTTGCGTTGAAACGAACGGTTTGGAGCTATGGCCAAGTCACTAGTACTTAGTGGCTTTTATCGATACATGGCAAGTCCTCATAGAATAACCGGCATTTTATCGGAAAAATCAATCATAATATCAGTGTAAGAAATTTTCTCTAAAAATCACGAAATCGATAATGACTTTTTCTTGTTTATCACAGTCATATGGGTTCTTATTTACTTAAAAAGTCTTAAAGAGGGGTTGGAACAGGCAAAACGCATATAACCTTTATTTAATAAAGAAAGTTTACTTCACTAAACTGTACTCGACTCTCCTTAGTTTTTCGTAAAATATAGCGACGAATACGCAAGAGACTGAATCTGTCAATAAATGTCAATGAAATCGACAATATCTTGGTGTGAAATGTAGTTAAAAAGAAACGAGGGTCTTGAAAAGATCCGGTCCTTTCATGGACCAAATTTATTGAAATTGGCTCGTACAACCCTATGCCTTGCCGTGCACAAAGGGGTCTTTTCAGTTTTGGAACTAGTGGCATAAAAACTAGAAAGAACGGACAGTGAGAAGAGAGAGAGGGGGGAAAAGGGGGGGGGGGGGGGTAGGTGATAGAGAAAAGTCAGAGGTTACTATTATTTTGATGTTTTGTAGCTTTTGAGGTACAGGGAGGGTTAAAAATCTGATGAGACATAAATTGTACCAAGCTGCCTGAATGTCTTGATTTAGCCAAGTTGATGCTTGAAATATCGGTATTGCAAGCTGGACATATTTTATTTTTACATGCTTCCCACAAGGAAGCCTTGGGTTCTAAGTTCGTCAGAACTTGAGCTGCTACTGGGACTACTATATCATTTATAAGGTGGGTAAATTTTGATTTTTTTGTTTCGAAGAGAATACAATTTTACTATTTCCCTGAGAGAGTTTCTTGGGGACGATAGAGCCATGGCACCGTGGTCTTGACACTGGGCACTTGGATTAGAAGTCCGAGATTAAAATCTGGGCTGTGCAAATTGTGATTTTGAACCCGTGGGAAAAGTCTTTCCGCACATTTTCTTAACACTGAGAACCGAGGACAGGGGTATACGCAATAAAAGACCTCGTTACAACGCTTGAAAAAAACGTCCTATTTCTAAAAGCTGTTTTGTTCATACTTGCACCTCATCAAAATCAAACTTCTTAAAGCGCTTTGAATAAATCAATAAATTATAACGACAGTAACATTTATTTCTAAAGGAAAATTATCTATTTCACTCTCTACAGGAAAAAAAGAAAACGATTCCATTTTTGCAACTATTTACAGACTCTAAATCAAAGTTTCAATGAAAAAAAAATCAATTTTGAAGATTAAATGAAAAGCTGGTTGAGGGATTCGCCCAAACTCTAAAGAAAAAGCAATCAGAACTCTCCGTAGAAGAGGGACGCTAAACCACCAGTTTGTAATAAGTATGAAATTCTTTAAAAAATTCATTGCAAACCGATATCTCTTGGTCTCATCGAAGAAAACATATAGCCGGATGACAGCCATATATAATATGTCCTAAACATATCCAGTTTTTCACGTTTTCTGTTCAGGGTTATTTTTCATAGTACGTTTAGGGCAGATAACAAAAAATAACATTGAAACTTATACTGGATTGAGTTTTTTAAACAAAAGCATTTTTGAAAATAGTCACATCTGGCCGTTTGTTGTTTTTTTTTTTCATTTTCGTCCGTGCATAGAGGGTAGAAAAAATTTACAAACCCTTATTTGCTAATGTACAGAGAAAAGCAATTTTAAAAAAATGTACACCCCTTTCAACAGGACTTATATTTGGAATTGTCTTGCCAACTGGCTCCAAGCCACGAACGCCATGTACCGGTAAGGTAGTTTACCTTCAAAACAAAACATAATAGCAAAACTGATTGATCTGGTATTATTTTATTCTTATCTTAATTCCCCAACTTCGGATCAAAATAAAAAGAACAATACTTCTTAAATTGAAAAAAAATCCTGTGTCTACTTTTTTTTATCACTCGGCTTATTTACGTTGCATGGATTCTTTCTTTTGCTTTGAATCTAGATCGATTTTTTTTTCTATATTTATTTTCTTTATCTTTCTATTGAATGTCTCTCTGTTTATCTAGACTTGCGATTTCAAATGAAGAGCTCAATTTTTAAGAAGCTCCATCAATGATAACGCTAGGTTTTAATACATGTGCTATTTACTGTTTGATATTAATCTACCTTTGTAAGTAGAGTAAATGCTGGTGCATTCCAACAAAACTATCAATGATAACAGATACGACTAACAAAGAAGACCATTCTCCACACTCCCGATTTCTTCTTTGGTCACCTGCACTTGTGAGTATTGTGCTCAAGTGTAAGAATACATTTTGGGGTTTTGTATTTACCCCCGGGGGCAAAGCTGTGAAATAAACGAACTTTTAATGTAAAGGGATTGGAGGATTACCTTCAGGGGCTAACATTAAAAAAGAGCTCTCAAAGCATAGTTCCACTCTCCCTCCTACCCCCTCACCTTTCTCTCTCTCTCTCTCTCTCTCTCTCTCTCTCTCTCTCTCTCTCTCTCTCTCTCTCTCTCTCTCTCTCTCTCTCTCTCCCTTTCCCTCTCTCTCTCTCTTTCCCTCTCTCTCTCTCTTTCCCTCTCTCTCTCTCTCTTTTGTTCTCTTACACTCTCACTCCTCTCCCTCTTATTCTCTCTGCCTCTGCTCTGTCGCAATCCTCTTTTTCTTTCTTTCACTTCTTTTCTTATTCAAGTATTCGATTAAGCAATATGCATCCCTCCCTCCCCCAAATACTTCCTAACAAACCAGAACTCTTGATTTCGGGTGGCTGGTTACTAAGTTATCTAAATGCACTCCATATTTAATACCCAGAAAAATCTCAGTCAATATCGCTTTGTTTCCATTTTTCTATGCATATGGACGATTCATGTTTTTTTCACTTCCTCTCTGTTTGCCTCATTGAACAATGACGCAAGCTTTCCATTACGAAACTTCTCTGCATCACATCAATTATATGGTCATGTGAATGGACCTTTTCGGTGAACATTAGACGTTTTTACTCGTTTCATTAGCTCCTTGCATGACTGACATCATGATTTAGGGTCATTCACTCCGAATCGCTCTAATCATAACTACTGGCTGAAAGTCGTCGATGTATTTTATTTTTTAGATCTCATTGAGATTGTTGTTGCGAAGTGCATGAGTGAGTCGTAGCTGTCTTGGTTATTGTTTTAATGACAAGCATCTGGTCTTTAACTTGGATATCATTTTGTCTCGGAATAGGGACGAGCATCGCTGGAACAAATAATTATTTTGACATTATTTCAATTAATCCTTTCTTTTCTGTTACATAAAATCGACCCACTAGTTATACTTTTATGAATAACTTTGATTTTCAACATTTAGAAAAAGAAAAACAAAATTGTTTATAAAATAAATTTGCTTCCGAGAACACTGTTTCCTACTCTTTGGTTGTATTTTGTTCTAATCTTTGGGCTGAAACGGATTCAGATTATATTTTTCAATGAGCCCAATAACAATATATTGTGTTCCCCCAACACTGCATACAAGGAAAAAAGCCCTTCTGGCAGGCTGAAGTGATCGAAGACCTTAAATTTCTTCATAACAATCGTCATGTTAAAAACTGGATCCAGATATTTTTAACCTTTACACAGCCATATCAAATTAACCTAATCTTTTCTGCTCACCAGGCCCTCTTAGCCCCAGATCACGCTACCGTCAAGCCATGAGTCTCCTGTATGACAAAGTGGTCAACATTATCAACAAACCGCCAGAGAAACGTCTGGATGCAGAGATCGAGCAGATACTGCCATGGTTCCGCAAGCGCTCCGACCTCTTCAACTCCCTACACGCAGGTAACTAGAAACCATTGATTTCTCTGAATGACTTCCTCTGATATTTTACTTTGAATGCAGCATCCTTATAATCACTTGTCTCAAATTTTGTATCGTAAGAGAATTGGACAAATTTCAGGAAATTTAGATAAACATTCTTGAGAATTTTAATGTCAGCTTCAGTTTTTTTTTAATTACAAAGATTAGATCATATCACTTAGCCTTTTAGAGATATGCCTGAAGAAAATTCAAATAAGCTACAAGTCTTTCAAAAGTGTGCTACAAAGATAGTTTTGAAACTGAGAAAGAAAAACAATGTCAGTTCGTTGCTAAAAAAAATTTACTGCTTGCCCCTTAAAACAAGCTCCATCTTTAAAACTGCCTTTATCTGTTTCAATTGCATGCATCAGAAGACCACATCCTATTTACAAGATCTTGTTGCTATTTACACACTGTCGCGATCGTTGAGATCTATTGATAGATTTCTCCCAGAATGCCCCTCGGGAAGGCTCTCTTGACTCCTGTGTCCTTGCCGCCCCATCAGTTTGGAAGTCTCTTGAATTTAGCCGTTAACATAAATGATTGTACATGAAGACATAATCAGACACCTAGAATGAACGAAGAAGTGTTTTTATTTTCTCCTCAATTATATATTCTGTCTCCAATGTAATATGAGTAAGGATCATCAAAATGTGTAAAAACATGGAAAAAATTAAATTTAAGAAATAAAGATATTGAAATCAATGTAGATTCAACTAGATTTTCACTGTGACTTTAATTATATTCTTAGTCGTTATTTTCTCATACAGACATTGTCCGCGATATCGTGAAAAACTGTCGCTTCGAGCCAAGCGAAAAGAACAAGGTTATCATAAGACAGATGGAAAAGGGGGACAGGTAGGCTTCTCTGACTTTGATTGTCTTTGTTATTTCTACCAGTTATAGTCGCTTTTGTTTGCTGTTAGTCCTTCTGTTATTCTTCCTATTACTACTGTCACTACTACTACTACTACTACTACTACTACTACTACTACTACTACTACTACTACTACTACAACTACTGCTGCTGCTGCTGCTGCTGCTGCTGCTACTACTACAACTACTACTACTACTACTACTACTACTACTACTACTACTACTACTACTACTACTACTACTACTACACTACTGCTGCTGCTGCTGCTGCTACTACTACTACTACTACTACTACTACTACTACTACTACTATTACTACTACTTCTACTACTACTGCTGCTGCTGCTACTGCTGTTACTAGTAGTAGTAGTAGTACTACTACTGCTCCTAGTTCACGACTGCTATTATTATTATTACTACAAAATTCTGCCTGCGCTTTCAAATCACCACTAATGTTACTGCTGCAAATGTTACATATATCACTTCCACCCCATGCTGCAGGTTTTACATCATCCTGAGTGGCAGCGTGGCTATCCACATCAACACAACACTGACAGAGGAAGAGTTCGAGGATGTTCTTAAGACACAGCTTGACGAAGAGGCGCACTGTGAGAGAGACAAAGACCGGGTGCTTGACAGGAACAAGTATGGCATTTATGTCGGCAAGATAGGTGAGGAACAGGAAAACATTAAATTGGGAAGAAAGCTTCTACATTTGGTATAGTCATGGACAAATTTTATGTCGCAGTATAACTTGATGTTGCTCAAATAATGAGCACTTAATGAATTTTGATCGAGTGTTACATGCACATTCTATATATACGAAAATCATGTTGATGGGAAATGTACGTGTCTTATGAAACTCCATGCCAAGCTTAGGGTTAAACTTGTTCGAAATATTGAAGAAGCATGGTAAAAGCTATGAGGCTTGCTAATCCAAAAATTGATAACAACAACAACAACAACAACAACAACATTAAAATCATATTGGTTAGGTAATATATGGTGAACCAATTGTTCTTAAATGAAATTGTTTACAATGTGATCCTTCCAAGATTAAAAAAAAAGGAAATCACTGATTGCCGTAGGTAAGAAAGATTAAGGCAGGCCAATCAAATACTTATTTTTTTTCTTTATGGCTATGTCTTAATTTGTCTTAAGCTTACTCGGCGCTCTTTCTTGTAATTTACATAAGAATGTTTTTCCCTGTTTAAAGATGCTGGCAAGAGTTTCGGTGAATTGGCTCTCATCAATGCAGACTGTGTGAGGAACGCAACAATTATCTCTGACGAGCCGACAGACTTGCTCTCAGTGGACAGAGACCTTTACAACAGGTAACCAAGATCAGTGATTTATGGGTATCTTTTGATTCTTTCAGTTCAGATAGTAGTTACAAACGAAACACCAAGATTATGTCTTACAGAAAGTACTGTCGAAAAAAAAATTTTTTTTGAATAAAAGTTTCCTACACATAAATTTGGGATGGGAAGAAATATTGGTCTCAAAGTACTAGAAACCAAAAATTGAACAAAACAAAAGCGTTTTCCGGAATTTGCTCAAGAGCTCACGGTAGCAATAAGTGATGTGTTTTCAAATAAACTTTTCATGAATGAATTCCGACTTCGATAAGCCTCTCGAAATGAATGTTGTTTTTTTTCTGTAGATCACTTCGAGCTTTCCAAGCCCAGGAGTTTGCGGAGCGGAAAGACTTTGTGGCTGGTTTCGGAATGTTCCAGAACTGGGTCCCAAGATACAAGAAGATGATGGCGTTCAGCTTGAAGAAGAAGGTGCTCAAGTTTGAGGATACAATCGTGAAGCAGGGAACTCCAGTGGACGGCATTTACTTCATCATCAGGTGAGGGAATCAAAAGAAAAACCTTGCCTTATCGACGCGTTATTTTACTAAAACCAGTTTGAATTCAGACTTTATCTTGCTTTAAACATGATAGCTTTAGAGTAATTGGTAAGAAAAACATTCGTAAGTCTCAAGTAGAAATGCCCTAGAAGACATTTGTTTCATTACATCCATTTCATGCCGCGATGAAATCGTAGTTCCCTGATTTCTTAAGAATGTTGTATTGATAGCAGTATTGTAAAAGTATTGACTATGATAATCTTTCCAGGAGCATAAAAATAAAATGCTCAGTGCTTTTTAAGGAAATCGTAAGTCTTTTCCTAGCAAGATCTAGACCAACAAAATACCCTGTCTCAATCTGTTTATATATGTAGGCAATATTATCGCTTACAGAGCGAGGTTTAACTTCTCATCATGATTTCCAATATTTTTTAAAACCTATTTTCCTTTAGGATGTCTCACTATCTGTTTGCTAACAGTTCTGCCTTTTCATAAAAATGATTTTTTTCTCTCTCCCACTCTGGTTCATCTCTCTCGATTTCTTTCTCACAGTATGTATCCGTACGCTTCTCTTCCCTCTCTGTTTAGATGTTTGTGTGTCTTTGTATCTGTTCCTATCTCTGTTTGTCTATCTGTCTTCCTCTCTCTCTCTCTCTCTCTCTCTCTCTCTCTCTCTCTCTCTCTCTCTCTCTCTCTCTCTCTCTCTCTCTCTCTCTATCTCTCTATCTCTCCCCGCCCTCCCTCATGTCCCATGATCTAAACTTTCCGATATCAACTATTGTCTCCTCCCATATGTATGCAGGGGTCAAGTGAAAATACGAGTGGATCCAAGCCAGCACGCCCAGCAGTATTCGAACCTGTACCCTCTAGGAGACATAGCTGAGCTGGAGAAGGAGAAGGCCAGGCAACTTCTTCGAAAGTGAGTGTCCCCAATTTTGTTTACAGATAATGTGAATTAAGATTCGATAAGATGAAATACATTTTGTCCCCTTTTCAAACTATTTATTTTGAGCTCATAGTTCTTTACCTGAGTAAGATAAAATTGATCCCATCCTCATGCACACATGTCAAATTTTAGCTCACATGCATCCATACAAACAAATGTACTACGCATGCACGCGTACATATAAGAAATTGACATCGTAACTCAATAGAAGCACTTGAATATTGATTTTTATTCTATTGTAAGCGTGTTTTCTTCATTGTGGTACACAGAAGTTTTGATTCAAATAACGTTTATGACTTGTGGAGTAAAGCCGCGTGTCGATTGCAACAAAACATAATCAGCTTTCAAGAGAATTTTAAAGTCTAAATCCTTAGTTTTTCTTTAATTTTTAATCAACAGAATTTGAGACTTATAATGTTAGATGAAAATTTGGTAAATCTCATTACAGTGCAGTGAAATATTTTGGAGGAGAAAGCGAAGAAAGAAATCAAAGATGTCTTTTACAATAAAGATTCCTCTAAGTACCCGCGCATTATGACCAACTTCGGCTTAAATAATCTTATTAATCCTAAAGTAACTGGTCCTCCTCACCGTGTTCTATTGCCTTGTCTCAGAGAGATGAACCTTGCCAGCCAGCGGACCTCCGACAGACGCTCCATGTACGTCAGACGAGCTATGCCCAGCTCAGACGGCGGTGCCAAGAAAGCCAACCTGAAGCCATTTGAGCTGTGCCTGGCCGGTGCTATAGACGTCATAGGTAAATAGTAGCAGTGTTTGGCCACAGAACAGATGAGGAAGATTTTTCAAGCAAAATTGATTATACCCGCGCCAGTCTAACACTTTTCGATTATTTTTTTTTTCGTTTAAAATTGAGATAAAACGTGAAGAGTACTGTAAATAAGCATACCGTAATACAATAGTGTGTGAGGGCTTGTCTGTAAGACAAATCTCTGAAACGGATTTATCGCATTATGCAGTTTTTATATCTTTCCCTTGGTGAATTATCTAATAGCCTGGTGGCGGTTAAGATGCAATCGACTCTTGCTTCCATTTTTTTTCCATTTTCCCTCTTCCCGTGCTCACAATGAAAGGATTTAGCTTTGAATGACCGTAGAGAGGGATGTCTTTTAAAGAAGCATGTGAGCTTCCATTTTTGCTAATTCAAAAGCAATGGCAATACCTACAAAAACAAACAGAAAGAGAAAGATTGAAAAATAAAAAAACTTCCATGAAAAAAGAATGTAATGACAACGTAATCATTATAAAGCATATTAAAGACCTAGCTTCTTAAGTTTGACATTCTAACCCGATGAAATCGTACAGCACCACTAGTGTATTTCCGTCTCTAGGAGACCTGGAGATGGCCATGGGATTATCCAGCTACTCGCAAACTGTGGTCTGTACGGAGGAGTCCACCATCTACCACCTGGATCAGAGAAACTATGACCGCCTCATCGAGAAGCGGAACCCAGCAGCCCTGGAGCTGCTGAGGGACATCGTACACACGAAACTGACTCTACACTTCTCGCGGCTGCCGGAGGAGAGCATTCCGCTCTACAGGTTGGGGGAATTGAATGTAATGGTCACAGTTGTAGAAATAGAAGCGTTTGTAGTAGTAGTAGTAGTAGTAGTAGTAGTAGTAGTAGTAGTAGTAGTAGTAGTAGTAGTAGTAGTAGTAGTAGTAGTAGTAGTAGTAGCAGCAGCAGCAGCAGCAGCAGTAGTGGTAGTAGTAGTAGTAGTAGTAGTAGTAGTAGTAGTAGTAGTAGTAGTAGTAGTAGTAGTAGTAGTAGTAGTAGTAGTAGTAGTAGTAGTAGTAGTAGTAGTAGTAGTAGTAGTAGTAGTAGAAATATAGCTTTACGTTTTTAAGTGTGCTTCTAGAAACGAAATGAAAATGTGCCTATAATGTTCAACGAATTAGTCCAAATGTTTTCTGTAAAAAAGTTTCCGTATACATATTTTGACTTTTTGGATAACGTCATAATAGTTTAGAACCACCATTAGAGAGGAGAACCACCTGAAACAAAGAAAAGACATTATCACACCGTATCCCTATCTCCCGGTACAGATTCTTTCTTTATCAGCTGGATGAGAAAGAGAAAGACGCGCGGCGAAGTGCAATGGCTCCGCGAAGCAAGTCTGGGCTGGGCCAGGAAGAGACGAACATTGGAAATCTCCAAAAAGGACCTCTTGTCAACATGTACGGACCTGGCTCAGTGTTTTACCTCATCCGCAAGAGAGCAAAGGAGATGGAGGCGAGGCGAAAAAGAAGAAACGTAATTCCAGCGTCCAACTACCGCACAGGGATATCCCATAAGGCCTCACCCGTTGCCATGGCGCTGGCCGCTACGCGTGGAATTATCGACACAGCCACGGCTACTACCGTCTACAACCACCACCACTCTCCTGCAGGTAATATCAGAAATGTTACCAGAGCAATACTGCGCCCAATTTTTTTTTACCTGTTTGTTCTCCACTTTTTATTTTCTGAGTTATGTTATCGACCCATTGCTCTTCAAAAGTTTTGAATAGAAAATTGCTGCAATGAATTAAAAAAAAATGTTTTGGAAGTTCGAACACACCAAAAGCTACAATCTGCAGTAAACAAAAAAAAAAAAAAGCTTCAGGCCATATGAGGGAAATAAATTTTGGTCAAATCTCATAATCATGTTAACTAAATAGTTCTACGGACATGGAGCTATGGCCTCAACAGGGTATGGGTTAGATCATGCAATCTTCACGACTGTGCGAAATGACAAAATGTATCATTCATCTTCTATGACATTTTAATAGTTTCTTTTTCATGCGCCTTATCAGCTTCCGAAACTTTTCATTTCTGTTCAACAAGCGCATTTTTATACGTAAGAATTACAAGTTTATTATAGATTTAAGGAACCGAAAATGCCATGTTCCCCAACCGTTCCCGCTGTTTGCCAGGACGTGGAGGCGGCCACGAGCTGGACGACTACCCTGA
Source organism: Elysia crispata (assembly GCA_033675545.1). Taxonomy (NCBI): domain Eukaryota; kingdom Metazoa; phylum Mollusca; class Gastropoda; family Plakobranchidae; genus Elysia; species Elysia crispata. Next base: position 53,421 of record JAWDGP010004990.1, on the reverse strand, counting down.
CCACGGCCCGCCGACCCCCACCGAGTCGATGCTGAACCTCTACGGGCCGCCACCGTACGAGTCAGCTAGTGACCACGGCTTAGACGACCCAGACTTCCTCAACGGTATGCAAACGGTTTTTAGATTCAATTAACAAACAGAGGAGTATTGTGAAATCGTGGGAAAGTAGTAGGAGGAGGACGTTAAGATATTTTTTCGCCTAGATTTTTTTGAGCTTACTTGAAATATGAAACAGCCACTTGTTATTACAGTGTTGAACTGAGACTGGGGGAATGTCATGGAAGAAAAAAACCCTCTTGATTCTTTTAACCCAGCGTGCAGCAACTTGCATCTTGAGTCTGTTTGTTTATTGATGTTGTATTTTACAAGATTAACAGCATTCATAGTCAAACCATAAATTGCAATTTTGAGTAACAATAAAGACGTTTGGTAAAGCCAAATGACCGCTTCTTCCTGAACAGGAGGTGGTCGAGCCTGGGGTGTGGACTACGATGACGATTTTGATGAAGGCTACGACTGGGCCAGCAGTGATCTGGCATTGTCCCAGCTGGAGGCCCGGATGTCCCAGTGGTACGACAGTCTCGGCACGGCCATCAAAGGGACGTGTGTTGTCCCCCTCCATAGATATCAAGCGGAGGTGAGGCTCCTGAGTGATGTAGTTTTGGGCGTGCTTTTAAGTTGAAACGACACTGCTGTAATGCTCTATATGAGAGATCGTAGACCATTTAAAGATTTAATTCTTTCTTTGTTTGTTTTCTCTGAAAGAACTCAAAATGTGTGATGCAGCCTTGTTGATCGAAACCGAGTCTGATTGTTTTCATGCTTTGTATCATTGCACCTACTTTGATACGACAATATAGTTTCATATAACTCTCTTGTCAAAAAGTGAGACCGGTCTGAGTCGAAGACGAGCGCTGTCTGTGGAGGCCTTATGAAAGATCCAATTTTACTTTGAGGTTTATCAGCTAAGGATTGAACCACTGACACCACTATTGTCCGACCATCGCTCCACCGACTTAACCATCTAGCACCAACTTTGATGAAGTTTTTAATGACCAAATCTCAAAATGCATTAACAGCTAATAATTTTAAAAAGCTATGAATAAAACATAAATTCACCCTTTTTCTAAACGCTACCAGTATTGGATCAGTTTTTATCTGTGAAGTATTCCTACTCTTTCAACAGGACGAGAATCCTCCTAAGCCAGGGAACAAGGTCTACGTAAAGTTGAGATCGAAGCCAAAGAACGTCTCGTTCTTTGCCGTCCAAAGCGCCAATGAGGATTACTCTTCTTCCGACGAAGCCCCAGCAAAGCCATCCGCTCAAGAGTCAAGGTCACCAATCTCAAGGTCAGTGAGGCGATATACGTCTAATCAATACCTACCTAATTTACAGTTTATCAGCTTAACAAAGATTCTAGTCTATGTCTTCGTTTGTTTTGTTTTCTATTAAATTTGAAATACCTTAAATTTGCTAATTATTTACGAATTGGAGAGAAGTTTCCACCAGCTTTAAAGTTCACATTGCGCTGTTTTTTTTTTGTTTTTTTTTTGTTGATGTGTTATTATAAACTATGCACACATACAATACTAGAACACGAGTAGTCCTTACGACATTACTATGATGTTTATGTTTTTCATTTGTGTGTGTGTGTGTGCAGCACCGGCTTTGCTATGATTTGATAAGCTGTTTAAGATTTATTTATTTTCATTTTGGTACCTTCAAGCCCTCTATTATCCTGTTTGCCAAATTCCTATTAAGTATTCAGATTAAAGGCAGTGATTAAATAAAAGGTCGTGGATTATACCCTTAAAGTCATAAGAACACCAGTTACTTCAGTGAATTTTTTTTCATTGGAAACTAGAAGAGATAGGTGATATTTCTCTGTTACTATTTCTGTATTTTATCCATTCGAATAAAAAACTACATGTAGTATAATAAAGCTAAGAACAAAGTTAAATTATATTGTAGTTTTATGTAGTCAAACTTGCTATCAACTTCTATTTCACTTGAAAGCAACGATGTCTTTTAATACATTGATTGTGTTACTAGTTGTTTTAACTGTTTCTATCTTAGAAATGTATTAGACTGAATATTTTTACGGCACAATCTAATTTCGAGTGACGTAGACCAGTAACAGTAATAATGGCTAACTCTCAAAGAAGTAAAATTCATGTCGCATGAGCCGTCTCCCTAAGTGCAGATTTTCGTCATATCAAGTTTAATTTCCAGAAGCTTGATATAATGGTTCTGTTTCATTTCCTTTCATCAATATACCTTTCGATAATTCCTTTTGATGGCTGAAATTTTGCTGTGAAACTTCATAACTTAATCTTATGAACATAATTTTGGCAACTAAATGTTCATGAATTTTATTTCTTATGAGTAGCCCTTAGAGTAGGCTATAAAATTTTCCTTTTTGATTCAACAAGATCAAACAAAAATTATGCCCCCTCTCCCCCTCCCCAAATTAAAAAAAAGTCAGTAAATAAATAAATAGAATAGAAACCTATAAGTCAAATGACTATAAATTGCATAATATTAGTTTATTTCATGATCAATCGAAACGAAGCCATTTTTATCAGGTTCATGTATAGATGTCTCTTTTAGATGACAATAAATCTGAAATCATATCAATAAGAATGCTAACTTTAGACCTGTAGAGACTTTCTAAAATTTTAGTTACGATGTAAATTAATATTCTTATATCGATAAAACATCATTTTTCATTAAATTGCTAGAATGTTTAAAATTTTATATGGAACTTTCTGAATTTTTTTTTAAATATCAGTATGTACTGCAAATACTGTTTCTCATCTTAATATCAATGTGTTTCATCGTCAAAGGAATATGGAGTAACTTAAGATGCGACTAGTTGAATATCCTGAAAGGTTGAAGCTAGGGATGGTGATTTGCTCTCAGTTTAAGGCTAAGATGACCTTCACCCAATCAAATTCTTTCATAAAAACAAGACAGGAAATGAATATTTTACGTCTGCCTGCCCTCTCTTTCTCTGCAGCGCGCGGCCAGTAGAAATTATAACTGACACAGATAAAGCTAATGACGCCATGTCAGAAAGCACAGGTCTGATCTAGATTAGAAATTATTATTCTTTTTTTTTTCTCATTTTGTTTCGTTTCTGCCCGGTGCGAACCACCCGCTTCTTATTTTTATTTTTAAATTCCTTTTTCTCCATATTGACTAGCCTAGCACATTTAATTTTTTTTACTAATTTAATTTTTATCTTACAGCACTGGTATTAGAAATACAGATCAGATCAAAATCGTCTTCTGCTTGTTAGTTTTTCTTTGTTCTAGATCTATGTGCTTTATTAACATTTTTGTACTTCGTTTTCAAATAAACGAAAATAGCAACTGCAACAGGTAATGCGTAGGTATACAAAGTAAGATTTGATAATTTTGCGGAAAATACATTTTTGTACTTACTTTTTTTCACCGCCAACAATTTTAGCAGTTATTAGATTATTGAGTTTAATGCCTCTATTGTTTCCAAAGAAGGTGCCGAAAGTTTTTTATAGAATTCGAGAGCACATGCTTAAATACAACTGTAAGATGTTGCAACTGCTTTAATTCTTTTTTTATATTAAAGACTTACGATCATGCTTCATTTATTGGGCTCGATATGCTATAAGTGAAACTCACACCCTTGAGGTAATTAGCTGAATTTGACCAGAAGAGATAAAGCAAGTTTCTCCTTGTAATCAGGCAGACAATACATTGCTGACAATTCTTGACCCTTTTCAAGAAAGTTAACATTTGTCATTATGCTTTCTCTGGAGATATCAAATCTCACAGGAACATATCAAGAGGACTAATCTTGTGTTGGCAAGCACTTGTCATCCATCCCTTAGGTTACTGTGATTTTGAAGACACAAAAGTAGCTGCTTAAAAACAAATAGTTTTACAAAAGTATACATTAGTTCAAGTGTGATCACTGAAGCTTGTTACTTTTGACTGCGAAAAAAATTTTTAAGCTAGATAAACCGAAAAGAAGCTTATTTGCCTTGGCGTGACTATACTGAATTTAATCTATGCCCCTAAATAGTGAAATTTTATTGGCTATAAAGAATCCAGTAAGAAACATACGGATTGTTATCTCCATCGGAGCTTTTGGGGAAATTTCATAAATTTTGTAGCTTTAACAATAATTATATTTTATTCGAGTAAATATGATTCGTTTACTTTAGACAGATTGCAACACAAGTACTGAGCATTCTCTGATATCAATCAAGATAAGAAATCTCTGTCGAAAACATAGTAAAACCATTACAGCATCATATTAACATTTAGTCGCGATGAAGTGATCAAGGCTTGGCAGCCTTTTAAAATAATACAGTTTAGAAAAATCAAGGGATTCATACCCGTTTTCAGTGTCTATTAACAACAACGTAATTCATTTTATTTTCATTTTCTTCAATAATACAGGATACGCTTATCACTAGTATAGCAACAAAGTGTTTTGTTTTGTTTTTTTTGCCTTACTGTTTTATCTATGTTTAAAACTAGCTTCCCCAAAGACCTAGCAGTTTTTAAAGCTCATTTTCCCCTTAAATGTTCTAAATTTTCTTACCTAGGCTTTACTTGTGGTAACTAAACCTTAATGTCATTGTTCACCAAGGCGTGATGTGCGATATGAAAGGATATCTGTACGAGAACTAATGGTGCACTAAAGATTGAAACATTAATGAGTGAGTTAGAATAATTATAACTATAACCACCACCCATTTGACAAAAAAAATTCTCTCCTCCATTCCATTGTCCTCTGATAATACTCTTTACCTACACATCGCTCAATATCACAATCTCTCTTTCTCTCCCTCACTTTGCTTCTCATTACGTTGTTTTCTCTTTTGTTTCAGGTCTTGACTTCTCTGTCCCTGTCTGTCTGCCATTTTCTTATACATGTCTATATATCTCTGTCTCTGTTTGTCTGCCATTTTCTTATACATGTCTATCTATCTCTGTCTCTGTCTGTCTGCCATTTTCTTATACATGTCTATCTATCTCTGTCTCTGTCTGTCTGCCATTTTCTTATACATGTCTATCTATCTCTGTCTCTGTCTGTCTGCCATTTTCTTATACATGTCTATCTATCTCTGTCTCTGTCTGTCTGCCATTTTCTTATACATGTCTATCTATCTCTGTCTCTGTCTGTCTGCCATTTTCTTATACATGTCTGTTGTCTGTCTATCTGTCTCTGTTTGTCTGCTATTTTCTTATACATGTCTATCTATCTCTGTCTGTCTGCCATTTTCTTATACATGTCTATCTATCCCTGTCTCTGTCTGTCTGCCATTTTCTTATGCATGTCTGTCTATCTGTCTGTCTCTCTTTCTCTCTTTGTGTGTCTTCACGCTTATCAAAGAACAAGAATGTAATAGAATGCGTTAAGCTCCTTAGAAAGGATCTGTCTGTACTATGGGATCTCTCCGCATTGTACCAACGAAGGAATAATTTCGCTTGAATCTCCGATATAGTCTATTTATATCTAAATTTGAAACTTAACTGGTTTTTCTTGACTAGAATAGAATTGTTTTGATAAGCAAGGTGTTGACTGGAAACCTAAAGACACGAATTTTACAGAGCTCAGGAGTTATCTGGATGATCATGAAGCATGCAAAACTTTCAAAAGGCATCACCATAGATTACAATAATATTGCTGCATTTACGCTCAATAAATTCCCTAGTGATAATTAAGAGCTGGAAGAAAAGAAAAAACAACAAAAGAACAAAGGTTTCTTTCTCACAAATCACTATCTAGTTTTGTCATTTGCGGCTTCTCATACTTTTGTCCTTTTTTCACATTTGCGAGTGGTAAATAAATAGCGAATTTGGTTGTAAATAAAGTAAATTTTTGTTGAATTTTCTTTGAAACACTCGGTAAGAATTATTATTCCATAATGCACTTTTTTGACGATCTGTAAGTGAAACTAAAAAATAACGTTTACAATTAGATAGATGTTTATTTGTTCTCTATCTCCATATCACAACCACCATTCATGTCTTTGGTGAAAAAGGATGTTGTTAATCCATAATTTTTATTGGCGATTTGATGCTAATATTGTATTTAATAATAATTTTTTTCCTTTTTCATAACTGGTCTAATTTTTCTTATGTTCTGAGAAACAGTATTTTGCTAGATACAAACGCTTCTGTTTGACATTGTATTTCTAATGGCACCGTAGGAAAATTAATGAGGCAAAAAAATGTACTTTTCTTTTATTTGTAGCCAACTTGATTTAAACCTATGTTTACAGTGACATTGTATTTTCTAATGGAATCTTCTTTTCTTTGTCAAAGAAATTATTCCTGAACCAATGATAAAATACTCAAATATCAATTGTTTTAACTTAAACATGTTTTGTACACTTGTATTCAATGCCGAATTTCATGTTGCTCATGCCCATTGTTAGACTGGAAGACTCAAAAAGCTTAAACAATTTACCATTATTACTTCTTACATGCAAAATAATATTAAAAGGATCGGAAAAAGATACGTCAATCATTTAAGGCAAGGCAAACAATTATGGACGTAAGGTGTTGGTTGGTGAAAACGCATGCGTTGCAAACAGAATACGTTAGGGACATCAATAAAACGACGTTGTTAAAGCATCGGTGAACAGGTTCAAAGAAATTGGCAAAACAAGATTATGGAAACATTTAGATGAACAAATACAATGATTGGCATGGCGAGCCTTGTACTAAGCTGGAGTAAATCATAAATGTTAATAATTTTGGGACTTAAGCGATTTCTTTACAGATGCGGAATGCTATAATCATAAAACTAAAAAAAAATTATCACCTAAAGATGAAGTGGAAAAATTATTATGACCAGATTTAGAATGAGCATTACTCAATCTTAGCAATAAATGTCGTATTCATCTCTAATAACTTCTTTTTCCGCGCCATCAGTAACGGAAGAGAAACAAAATCTGTTCTCTGAACAAGAGATAAATACGACTGTGTGCATAGAATGATAGTATGCATGTTTCCTCCTACTGTCTGTATCCATCGTCATGTAAATACAAATTGGAAAGCACTTTGTATGAATCTCTAGGCAATACATCTGAACTCTAATCGCTTTGAATAGGCCACTTGTACAAGTTGAAGGTCTACGCATTATCTCCCGACGCCGTTTATTATTCCAATCTTTTGAGATATTTCCGTTTTTCGAATTCACTAGGCGATATTTTACTGCTCTAGATTTGATAACGATTCTTAGAATATCATTTTCCTATACCAATAAAATAAAAAAAAAATGTGTTTCACCACCAATATATTTTGAATGCATATTGTTCTCTTGGGCTGTATTTACCAATATTCAAGCATTTGTCTCACACATTAATTTTTTTATACATGTATTCCATTTTCAGAACGTTTGCCAATGGAGTCTCAGATTTCCCAGCGACCTAGGAGCACCAAAAGTGAACCGATTGTCCTGGAGCACCCGAAACATGTAAGTTGCATAATTGATAGTAGGTTCATCTTTATATTCTTTATCCTATTGTCCCGGAGCACCCGAAACATGTAAGTTACATAATTGATAGTAGGTTCATCTTTATATTCTTTATCCTATTGTCCCGGAGCACCCGAAACATGTAAGTTACACACTGGGTCTTTGCTTCATCTTTACCTTCTTTAACTTATTATCCTGGAGCACCCGAAACATGTAAGTTACATAATTGATAGTAGGTTCATCTTTATATTCTTTATCCTATTGTCCCGGAGCACCCGAAACATGTAAGTTACACACTGGGCCGTTGCTTCATCTTTATCTTCTTTAACTTATTGTCCTGGAGCACCCGAAACATGTAAGTTACATAATTGATAGTAGGTTCATCTTTATATTCTCTAACCTTAGCCCTTCTGTTCTAGATCGAAGTAATACTTGAAGGTTTAGAAGACCTTTAGTGCTGCTACTTTAAGGTGCACATGTGAGAAATTATGGTAATATCGATGGTTAAAGAAGCCCCCAAAAGACACTTGTTTGAGTCAAAACATGATAAAAAAAAATGTTACTCAAATGTGACTCAAACTGATGTTTTGTGCATCAGGTGGTAAAAAGGTACCTCAGGAAAATTCGTCCTGACAAAAGCTCGTTGCTCTAGTGAACGAATGCATAGGGAAAGAGCACTGCATGGATGTCGTTTACTGCTTCCCTCAACATCCTACGTGCTTCAAGAGTTTAAAATGGCAATAGATATCAATGTTCACGCCTCGTATCTATATAAAGTCTAATGATGTCGATGTGTCTTAATCTGACAAATTTCATCTTGATATGAGGTGAAATAGCAGTATTAACTTGCGACGCAGATACTGAATCTTTGTAAGCAGATGTTGATAATAAAGTTATGTCCCTTTAACAAAGGAATAGAGTAAAACATCTCTCAACCTCACTGGGTTGTGTCCGTCAAAGCTTTCATTTGCAAGAAATTAAACTTCACATTAGCTCTTTGCTGTAAAAAAAAACAACACAAAAAACACACACATACACACACACAATAAGAATTCTATTTCATGTCTCTACCTGACACTGGTATGAGAAAGCAACACAACCACTTGATTGTACACGCACTTTATGTAAAAGAGACTCCAGATGAACGTTGCTCTAGTTCTGTTCTGTATAGGTTCCATCAATGTTACACGCATTGTATCCTCTGTCCCCAGAGAAAACGCAAGCAGTACACGAAGGAAGAATATCTGGCCCTCAAGGCTGAGCTCCGGCGCCGACAGAAAGCCTGGATCTCCATGCTGTCCAGTCGCTCCTACACCATCATGTAAACATCGCTGGCACATCCGAAAACCATCCTAGTTTAGAGCTTTAAAACAGAACTGATTTGGTGGACTTCTCCCACAATTAACTCATACTGCAAGAAATTAAGAAAGGGTTACTTTACTTATCGCATAATGTAGACTATTTGTAGATTTTGAATAGGGCTTCTCATTATGGTGACTATGGTACAGTCCTCTGATGATCGTGCAACTCTCGAATACAATTTATGGTGTGGATATTCTGTGCAATGGTCGTCTCGGGAAAAAATCTCAGTGCAAGTCAGACCCTGAGTCGTTGATGAAACCTTTACCTCAATGCTGAAGAATAGGCGATACATTTTACGACGGAACCGCTCAAGGCTTTGCAACTGATCTTCCACGTTTCTATCATATCTTCATTAGAAATACTCCGAGAGAAACTTTGAAATAACTAAAGCTGCATTAAAGTTACGTTATCGAAATCTTTACCACCAAAAAAAGATGATACCTAATACCTGCTTTTCCTAGATTCAAGCCTTCAATGAAGATGAAATTCTAGAGGGAAAAAAAACCTTATTCGCATAAAAAAATATCGATAAAAGCCTCAGAACTTCACCATGAAAGTTACAAAATTTGAAAGATGCTAGCAGCGATGTTAAAACAGTCCTCAAGGTGGCCATAATTTCTATTTTATTCTAGTGTTGATCTAAAGGTAATCATTTTGACTGCGATAACACCACCCTGTTCGTTCACATAAATTGAGAAGTTTACGCGAAGTCAGGATGGATTCATCGACGCCATTATCACAGCTGCTATATTCTCTTTATTCTAATGCTCTCAGCAGGTGCTACATTATAACTAATATAAACCTCTAGACAGGCCATTTGTATTTTGTCCTATATGAATGTACTAAAAAAGTAGTTGACAAACTATATTTTACTCATGTGCCATTCTAATTGGTGATACGTCAACTCTTTGTGCGTGTGATAAAGTTTTGTAGACTCATTTAAAAATAGAAACCATTTATCTACATCTACTTTGTGATTCGATTTACATGAAATGAAATATGCATTCGCCTAGGCAATGATGTCCTAGATGATTAAGCATTTTTTAAATAATTCAAGTAAATTATCTCCTAAATAATCCAACCTTTTCTCACAATATTTATTTAGTGAAAAAAAAAAAGGGGGGGGGGGGGGGGGGGGGAGAAGGAAAAACAACACACACAAGAGACTAATTTTGTCTATAAGTGAAAGCAATGTAAATATAATAATTTATCATGGTTATTGGTGTGTATTTACTTATTGCAGTATACGCGCATTGTTACAGTGATCTTTATACTACATGTATACGAAAATAGCAGAAAGACAGGGTACGCATAATAGCTCCTGTGAATGTGTGTATGTGATATATATTTAGCTTGCTGATTATTATAGCATCCTGTAATAGTGTTCCACAAAGAGGAGCGTTAATAATATAATACAGAGAGAAAGAGAGAGAGAGAGAGAGAGAGAGAGAGAGAGAGAGAGAGAGAGAGAGAGAGAGAGAGAGAGAGACAGAGACAGAGACAGAGACAGACAGACAGACAGACAGAGACAGACAGAGACAGACAGAGATCAGAGAGAGATAAAGAGAGAGAGAAAGAGAGAGAGAGAGAGAGAGAGAGAGAGAGAGAGAGAGAGAGAGAAAGAGGGAGAGAGAGATAGATAGATAGAGAGAGAGAGAGAGAGAGAGAGAGAGAGAGAGAGAGAGAGAGAGAGAAAATGAGAACCAGAATCAGATGTAGATATGGGATATTGCATTCAAAAAGCCATCTAACAGTAAGTTGACAAACTTAGGGCTTCCATTTTTTCCATAGTTAACATCGTTAATGTCCTTTGATATCTCGGATAATGCTCAGTTCACAAAACAGCGTATTATTGTCACTAGCTTTAAAGACAAAGCTTTTTTACTCACATGTCCCTCAAAGTGAAAAATTATTTTAGCCTTGCAAGCATATATATGTATGAAGAAAGCACACTAACAAAATAATCTCTCTATCACAGATAAGCTATTACTGATGGAGCTCTTAGTAAATACGTACACAGCTATTTAAATTTTTAAATAAAAAGAGGGCTTTTAAGTCCCTCTTATATTAGTAATGGCATTAAACTTAATATGCCCCTTTCTTGGCTCTTTTCTTCTGCATATTAAGTTAATGTTTACCGGTCTTTTGTGCCAATTAAAACTAATAAGAGACACTTATTTTGACACGTGTGGAAACATCATCCTGTCCTCAAAATTATAGGAAAAAGTGATCAGCAGCAAAAGGCCCACATTTGACTTTTAATTCAAAGAACTTCTCCCTAGCTTAACGCCGGAAGGCCAATAACATAACGAATTGCTCACCCTCAGATAAATCAAACTTAAAGTAGAGGCTCACACTATTTCCTAATGAAATGCAATTTGAGCCTTAGTTAAATTACCTTTTAATTCAACTGCCTTAAATATCTTTTAGCATTTTTGTAAAACAGTGTTTCCGTCTGATGAAAGAAAGAAGAGAAATCCTAGTTGAAGAGCCTTTTTCCAAAATTCGGTATTGACATTTATGGTCATCTTGAAAACAATTAGTTTGACACCACACAATCTTTTCAGTTGCATCAATTTAAATAATTCTTCCTTATTAGTCAGTCCTTTAACATCATATGGTATGATACTGAATAAAGAAAAGCAATGATAATCAAATCCTTGATACCGCAAAGATAATTTATGGTTGATTAAATCATTAGGTTTGAAAATTTCTGAAAGCAGATACAGCGTTTTGTAAAGTCAATCTTCAATTGTAAAACTGTTTATAAAAATGCAACCATAACACCTTCAGTGTAAACTTAAGCTTGAATGCATTCTTTTGTTTTAGTACAGGAGGATTTTTCTCATTTGCTACTGAATTAAAAATTAACTTAGTTTGTTGAAAATATGAAAAATAAAACGTTTTCTGACATTTTAAAGATGACATTTAAGTTAAAAAAAGCAAAATTTTCATATGATTTTAAATTTTCAACTTCTAAAATTATTTTATGCAGCCCACAAGAGAAACTATTCTATTATTTTACTATATGAATAAGAATTCAAATCTTTTCTTTTTACAGTAATTGCAAGCAAGAACATTTTTTAACATCAAACCATTGTAGATTTACTACAATTTTAAAAATTTACTGCAAGGAAAAAAAACAATCATAAGTCAAAAAGCTTGGATTTCGACTTACGAAAGTATTATTCCTGTGCAGCAAATTAATACTCTGACACACTTCTTTTGATATTTTTAACAATTCATTGTGATGTTCAATTGTTTTTATGTAAAAGAAAATAAAAGATAACATTGAATAGATAGATATCAACACTGAGTATATTGAGATACTTAGTTTGTTTTGTTCTGTGCCAGACTCTTGTTTGTATCAGCAATGCCTGAACCTTTCTATCATGAAAAAATAAAAACTTCAATTTATTGAGTTGATTTTTTTATGAAAAAGTATATTTTTGTATTTAGAAGGGAATGAATGAAAAATTTTTCCAGTTTTCCACTTTAAAAAAAAAGGCTTTAGATGGAAAATTTATGTCTTTCCAGCCCTTTGACTTGGACTGCTTTAAAAATCAGCCTATACCTGATATACCTTCTTATCAACAAATGAGTTGAGACAGTTTACAATAAGGTTGAATACACATACTCACACAAACACACAAATGTAAAGATTTATTATAAAAAACCACACGAATAAAAAATAAAAGATTAAAAAATGTTTATTTCCTTTAATATTACTTATGTGATGAAAAGGGTTTAAGGCATCACAAATCAGTGAGGTATTTTTATATAAAAATAAGACTTTCTGGGTCTTCACCTGAATGAGTTTTTTTGATACTGTCAACTCTTTGTAAACCAAAAATGAATATATACAAAAGTTGGGCATAGCCATGTAAGAACATTGGGTTTCATGTATTTTTAAAGAAGAGTTGAAAAGAACAATCAGTTTATATTTGTAAATTAATTAATGTGGAGTTCTTATAGAGCATAAAAAAATGAAAAGCACTTACAATACTTCATACATAAGATTTGCTATACCAATAAATTGTTTCTCTCGACAAAACTGATATGCACAGCTCCTATGTAATGACAAGATCTTCCACTGCTCACACTGGAGAAAGTATTTTTTTCAATACCATGAATGAGATGAAAAACAAGATGATAAAGAAAGCTTTCAAAGCTGTGTATATTACTCCACCTTAATTATTGCACAGCCTGTCACTTTACTTGTACGGTACACCTCGTACCCAACGAATTAGTTCGGTCATTTTTAAAAGTTTTAAAAGTTAGAACCAAGGTCATAAGAGCCTTCTCAAGGGAAGTAAAAGTGAAACTATTCCAAAAGTAACTCCCTTGATTTTATCAAAAGCAACAAAATTGATCATCCATCTTAACGATTCTCTTGGCTTTGGATCTTTGATCAGTGTATCATGTTCTCCCATGTGGCAGCTGCCAACTCATACTCATCTAACCCTCTCCAGTTAACTATTTTCTCTGACCATACTTTGCCCAACCTTACCCTACATCATGTGGCCTATCTACCATGTAGTGCACACTAATAGACTATAGTATTTCTTGAAATTTTTTGATTGAAAATCAACCAGATTTAGGAAGACATGATGGTTTTGAAATTACATGTAGTTTGATGGGTGCAGGACAATTTAAGAGAGTCAAAGAAGGAAAAAAATGGGCATTTTTCTGTTGAATACAAGGTGTCCTTTAAATCCGACTTTGCTGGGTCCGAAGTGAACTGTATTGATTTATTTATAATTACCTTACACAAAATAATCAATGGACTAGACATGTTAGAGTGCGCAGGTAAAAATAGAGCATGTATATATATATATTTTTATTTATTTCAAAACTCATCAAACTTAAAACATTATTTTTAAAGCATAAAAAGTTCTTAGTTTGTTGAAAAAGTACTGAAAGTAAGATGCTGAGATGGGAAAAATTGGGTGACCTAATAATATTTGAGAATATTCAATTCCGATGGGCAGAGAAAATATAATCTAAATAGACAAGTTGAAACCCAAGACCCATTAACCATTGTTGAAAAAACTGTGTAAGATTATCTAAATTTTTGTATAGCAACAAAGAATAGAAATGAGGGGAAAAAAAATAAAAATAAAGAAGCAGACTAAGGAAAAAAGGACACATCACTTCTATGTTTTCTTTGAACTCTTATAATTCAATCCAAAGGGGTGCCATAAAAAAGGGCTACGATCTAAGAGAAATCGTCACTTCTGAACAACTTTTGACTCATCCAGTCTTGATATAGGATTACACACCAGTGATAATGATGTTATACAGTAATTTCCAAGCTGTTTCAACTGTGAAAATACCTTGTATCAGTATCAATGATCTTTTCAGACTTTGAGTCATTTTATTATTCCTCTGTATGAATTATGAGAAAGAATAAAAATTAGGACAATTTTCAAAATCAAAAAGGTTACATGTAAATCAAGGTTTCACCTTAGATGAAGGGAATTAAACAACAAAGTTTGGAATGCTGGGTAAACTCTGAAGTGTATGAAGGAGACGCAAAGTGAGATTAATATGTATAAACAAAATATATATACATGATAATTGCATCTTAAATCTTTGCCTTGATAACACCAGTAAAAATAATTGGGCATAGATAAACATATGAAAGATTGTAAAAATCAAACAGTAGGGAAAAAAATTAACAATTCTTAAGTACCGGTATTAGATATTTGTGACCAGACAGAATTTAAAAAATAATTGCAAACAAAACATCATTTTTGAAAGACTAGAAATAAATCAACTGCTATCACAATCTTAATATCTTCAAACACAATCACAGACACTAGCTTGTCATATCAATCGAACATTAATTGCCTTGCACTTGTGAGAGAAAAGCTTGGCAACATCGGCAGCACTGCCTGTAAACTTCCTTGTAGGCTTCTATCGAATCACTCTAGGAGAAAAGATATGACAAGAAGTGTTTACCTGGTACATTATGGAAAATCAAAAAGATTAAATATAGTATATTATTGCCAACTGGTGCTAATTTACCAAGGTTTCATTTATTTGCATTACATGTAAATGTTTAAAAACATGAAAGATAAATCATCTTTTGCTAAGTGTGTTATTCAGAAAATGCTTAGTAAAAGCGCCATCCCAAAAAAAAAGAGCTAATTGACAGCACACTCTTTTACATGATAATTATATTGTATAGGAAAGTATTAAAATTTCACCAAACTTTTAAAAGACCCAGATAATAATTAAAAGCAATATTGGTCAGTAAATGTTAGAATAAATATCTTGCATAATGCTCTAAGAAAGATTTAGAGGACTAACAATTTAAAATTGATAGATTAACTTATTTTCCAATACATAAACATTAAAAGTTATTTTTAGCACAGCTATCTCAAATAAAGGGTATCTTCACAAAGCAAAGGTAAAAAAATGCTACCATCTTTCAATCCCCAGTTAAGCAAATATGGATATTCATATTTGAACATCAGTTTAAAAGATATGACCGATGGAAACAATTATAAGAGCTAAACTGGCAATTCAAATGATCAGATAAGTTCGAAAGTCCTAATGATGTGTGCCAACAATCTGTACAGTCTTTACTCATTGGTTATTTGCTTTAAAAGCATCTATATTGCTCAGTATAATACATTATCATCAGTGAATACATATTTTATCAGATTGCATTTGGAACATGAAATTTCACTAATTCTAAAAATATTTTGATCATGTATTCCATGAGCAATGCTACTTACAAGGTTACTTTTTCAAAACTTGCTCATTGACATTTTTTTCAACGAAGGAAATAAATATTTGTATCCTGACAAACAAGGCTGGACAAATTTATTAAAAGGGTTAAAATCTTCAGTTTCAATAGATGTTCCCAAAACATGAAATTTTGATAAGTTTAGAATTAGATCACAATTGCCTCTCATCAATTTTGGCATTGTGAGGAGTCACCTGGTGTCCCCTTTCACCAATAACAACATACTGTATAAAAAAAGAAATTAAATATAATAATAATTCCTAATTGAATTCCCTTTGACTACTACTTTTGTTTAATCCTATTTTGCTGAGATCACCCAATTTGGAAGATTTAATTCTTTACAGGGTCAATAAGCCACAAAACAAAATGTTATTATATTTATATCGATGATCAAGTAAAATAACTAAAGCCAACTTTTTTGCAAAGCAGAAATACTCACAAAATAGGGATCAAATATAATCTTCTCGCCTTTTGGATCAAAGTCTCCGAGCCTGTAGATGAGGCTTTTGCTTCCAGTTGGTTTCATATACTTCAGATTCCTGTTAAAAATATAGAAGTCAGAAGTCCAATAGGAAACACTGTATAGATTTATATCATTACTGATAAGAGGGATTATATTGATTGGTGGATTGTTCAGTTTTGCAAGCTCTGTCCACCATATGCAGCTGTCTCATGCATTCCATCTGTTTTCACTGCTCTATCAAGTTCCTGAGTAAATATATCTTCATCTTGGCACTATCACAACACAAGTAAAAAAGAATATCAAAATATCAAAATGTCTACTTGACGTTCTGTTGAATTATTTAATTAGTGACACAGTGATGATTTTTTTGCCATAATGTCTTATATTATTTTAATTGTATAAAATTGAATATGCAGTGAAAAAAAAATACAACGGACAACAGCATAAAAAGCTAAAATTAATCAAAAGAACTTCTTCTGTTAAAGGAAAATCAAAACAAAGAGGTAGTCATTATCAACATGTGTGAGGTACAAACTTAATCCTTAAAATAAAAACAGTACAACCGTAGGGCATTTAATAACTTAATCCATGTGAAATTGTAAGTAACAAATAATTCAGGATAGAAAAAACATGAGAGGATCATATTCCTAGTCTATTGCCATAATCCTGTATAAAATCAATTTGATGCATTCATACAGTCGGATTAGTGAATCTATGATATAGCTTTCAATATATATATATAATTTATATACACACACATATATATATAATGTAATAATCCAATAATATTGATAATTGAAACTGAGCCATATTCTTTCAAAGCCAAACTGATTCACAGAACTTCCTCCTCTAACACTGAAACCAAAATTTTTGTCTCTACAGCAAGCGTCAAATGGGCCTCACCTGAGATTATAATCGTCCATACAAAGAATATAATCAAAAGTAGCAAAATCGTCATTAGTGATCTGTAAAAACAAAACAAAAAATATAAAGTTAAAAACATTCAAATATATCAAAACGCAAAATGTAGTAAAGGATTAGTGAAAGTGAAGTTTGGAATGAAGGGAAAAAAAACAAAAAAAAAACAAAAGAAAACAAACCGACATACACACACATCAGAGCTATGGATATTTATGCTCAGGATTGCAAGTGCACAGACAGTCAACAAATAAAGAACCTCTGGAAACAATGCATCAAAAATACATGTATTTCAAACTATTTCAAATATCAATGCTAATTTCCGCCATGAAATGGTTTAACGTGGAAACTTGCAATCACTCAACAATATTATCTGATACACAACGTCAACTTATGAACTTGATAAATACCACTATCTTTGTTAAGTTTCTCTTTTTTTATCTGATTGTGATTTCTATTTGTTTTTCAATTACCACCCCACTAATTTGATATTTGAAAAGAATTCAAGAAATCTTTGATTACATTTGCAGCTTCATTTTAGTGACACAGAAATCTGTATACATTCAACTGTATTTTTTTTCTAAATATTATATACTCACTCAGACTCACAATGCAAGAAGTATAAATAAGAGCATACATTAACGACAAGCCAAACACGTGGTTGGTTATACTATTTAACTCATTTTTTACTTTGTTTTTTTTTTTCCACTAAGATGTTCATGAAATTACGACAAACCAATTTTTTAGAATTTCATTCAAGAAATTCAGATTTGATATTGCATAAATAATTATTTCAATATAAGTTTGATAATATTTGTGCTAAAAGAAACCTTTAATGGCATGCTTTATTCTTCAAAAAAGTTAATGTAAATTAAAATACCTCATATGTATTAAAAATACCCTTTCTTATGTCTATTTCTCAAGAACAAAAAAAAATTATGTAAGCCTAGATCCACTAAAACATTTTTTTTTTCTTTTAAAATGCCTCCAAAGGATTTGTTTACCAGTCTAGCTGTATGTGTATAGCCTCTGATGTTATTTTGTGACAGAACCTGCAGGGTTCTTTCCTCTGGAGCTTTCCCAAGATGCCAGTTGCCATGGCCAGCACTGTCCACTTTCCACTGCAGAACAAAAAACATACATCATTACATGTACTAATGGTATTTGGATTTCATGCAGCTTTTCTTTGCATGTTGAGGAAGAGAATGTGCAGGATGGTCTCATTTAATTTTTTTAACATTATGTGCCTTGTAACTAATGTTAGCACATGCAGTGAATCAGGAAGCCTGACTTAACACAAGCAGAAATAACAGCAACAAGGGAAAAAGAAACATTATTGCAATTGATAATTGAAATAAAAATGGATAGATTAACTAATAGCCTGACAATTTTTTAATGTAAAAGGCTGAGTAAATATGTCTTGTCAGTTATGTAGTGAAAAACGACATTCTTGTTTTATTAAATAGTTCAGGTCTTATCCAAGTTCTTGTCTTGTGCTAGCCCAAATAAATCAAACAATGGAAACTTGAAGACTATTAAAAGAATATTTGAAAGAAGAAAATTCCTTCTTTAAAAAGCTGTTCCAAGCATGCATTCTCTTCAGAGAATCATGATAAATTTGCACGCTTTGCATTAATCAGAAAGCTCAGAAAAAAAATATGAAACGCATCTGGCTAAACATTAACACCTTTGATGTCGAAATAGGAATATGCTATTTATGGACCGTTTGTAGTTTGTAATACTGTCTTGCTTAGTTACCTTCTGTTCTATTTGGCGCTTTTGTAGCAAATGGATGAAAATTGCTTCAGCCATAGTTGAACGACATATATTTCCTGAAACAAACCAAGTGTAAATAGATATACATATATTTCATGAGACTCACAAAAAAAAAGCCATTTTGTAGAGTTTATAATTACTCCCTTTCTAATGCCAATTGTACAATTCCTAAAATTATAAATTCAATAATGATACTACTTAAGGGGCATACAACTCTCTATGAGCCCTGTACATAAGAATTGCTCACAGGATTGACCAAAGGTCAGCAAAAGAGAGTTTTTTTTATAAAATCCACCATGGATGTTCACCACCTGCCATATTTTTTTACATGACTGCAAAAGGATTTAGATCAGAGCAAACCAGTCTTACATTTATGATTCAAATTCAAAGATACATAAACAACTATATGAAGCTAAGTGTGATATTGTTATCATGCTATTGAGAACTTCTTTTGCCTTAAAAAAAAATACAAATCAACTTGAGAGAGTTAAGAACTAAAGAGTGTCTAAAGAGCCCTTCACAAGAATTGAATACAATGCCAACTCAGTAACACCATACAATGACACCTATAGTCTCACTTTTATGACTGGTCTCAGGGGAAGCGCTTGCAAATCAATTTTTTTTTTCTTAACATTTATCATTTATTGCAGTAAAAACTAAATGAACAATTATATGTAGTTTCATGAAACAGAATCTCTATTTTTTGTGGCTAGGAGGAAGAAATGCTGAAGGAAAAAGATTACTTTTTTACAAGATCAAAACGGCTGAGGACAGAATTAATTTGATTAAAAAAAAAAAAAGAAAACCCTTATGTCTCAATTCCAACTGAGGTCTTTAACCTTTTTTTTTTGACTCTCGCAATAATCCCATTGCTCACTTAACAAAAACTTTTTTCCACAAACATGGAAATTTTAGAATAGATCCTGAGGAAAGTAAAAAAAAAGTTAGTATTGAGAGTGACTGCACTACTGTACTTGGGATTTAAAAAAAAGTCTTGGTTTGTTTATAAATAGATGACTTCTCCAAAGGTTTTTCTTCAAATGTTAAATTACAAGTAACTGATCAATCTGACTGTGACACCAGTTATCATGTATAATATTAAGAAACATGATATAGTTCTCAAGAAGCTGTATTTAAAGATGAGAACAAAAATGAAAAAAAGTATCACTCGTGAACTAAACTCTATAACAGATTTAAGGTCAATATTTGCTTTTTTTGTTGTTGTTAAGAACTATGGCCAGGAAAAAATCAGTGATTATTTCTTGATTTTTTTACACACGATTAGTTGCTCAATTCTCTATAGAATCACATAAATGATCTTAATTAAATTATGTGCAAAGTGCCATGATTGTATGTACCAAAGTATGTACTGTAAATGAACATTGTTGCACATATGAAAGTGTACCTCTAAAAAGCTAGCTTTATGTAGTACCTAGTCTGTCATCTTATGGCGCTTGGGTTCACTTAACTCACTCAGCACTGCTTCTTATCTGAAAACGTATGCTCTGCGTCACCGGCCTTTTTTTTTTTAAGGTAAATTTAAATTATCATATTTCAAAAAGTTATTATTTAAAAAGCATGGAATTCACTGTCAATCGTGTCATATATTATCTGCATAGAATATAACTGTGAAAAAGAAATATAGATTTGTCATCTGTTAAGCTTTTTATGAATTTTCTAGTGACACTCCCATTTTAAAAAAGAGATAAAAAATTCCCCACACTGTAACAATACTGAAATTCATAATTTAGATAAAAAATGAACAGAAAACAAAATGAAGTTGTTCCACCCCTTATTACAACAGTCAGACAAAGAAGAGGAGGGGTTGAAGAATCCACTGAGTACATTTTTACACATTCAAGACCAGCTATCTAGATCAAGTCCAGTTCTAACTTTTTTCAATGGTCAAACTAAGGCTTATTCAGATATGCAACCCAGCAAATGTGAAAAAGAAGAGTGGTTTCCCTTCCCTATAAACTTGATTTTGACTTCTAAATGTTGGTTTGGAAAATAAAATAGACGTTGAAAGTTAAAACCAAGTATTCTCGGTTTTTGTATGCAACGTAAGTAATAGTGCAGCTTAGTATACTTAGTATCATTGCTGGGTGAGTTAAAGATCAGTTCAATCGTGTTCTTTTCTCCAATCTCAGGTAAAAATACAAAATGCATCTGTCTAAAGTTAACATCAACACAATATACCTTCATATTCATGGAACATTTGTAAGACAGTCTTGCTAAGTCACCTTCTGTTTAATCATATTCTTTTCTCAAGCTATTTTGCTTCTATAGAAACACCATTTACCTACCAGAAAATTTCACAGAACAGATGTCAAGCTGGGTAAAAAAATTAGATGAAAAGTCTGGAACTGCATGATTGAGGTGAACATAGAATTATACATCCATACACTGATACAGCAAGGCTATTTGATTTTTGCCAGGAAAAACATTCCAATTTCAATTTACATTTAGATCAACCAGCTCTTTGAATTTTTAAGTAGCGCCAGATTAAACCTCAGTTGAAGTTTAGCTGTCTCCAGTCAATAACAGGTTTCCAGAGATTTATTCAAATTTAAATTCTCGGACTGACAATCTATCTCTACATGTTACTTGGCAATGAGGCATCAAGAGAGGCATTTAGGCTTTACTCTGAAGAGGTCAATAATGAGTACTACTACTAGGGCCTGTTATTTCATGCAAATCAACACTTCAAAGAACCCCAGGCTTTTTTCCTCATCTTAGTCTACCATAGACTCAGACCCTAATAAAACTTTAGAATCCTGATAGGTCTGATACAGTCATAATACGTAGGCCTAGGCATAAATACTTTTCAAATGTTATTTTGTTGTGTTATTTAATTTCAATTATTTAAACAGTAGCAGTTAGCCTAACTGGTATCCAACTCGGGAGACTGCAGACTAAGGGGAACATGCTTTGGGTAAAAACGAAATCTATAAGCACCAGGAAATCCTCCCATTCAATTTTAAATATAATATATATATGTATAACATATACATGTATATTTTCATAATTTTAAGGAACAAAAAGCTTCTAATTTCACAGGCATTTAGATATCTGCTAACCTAGACGAATGATAGGTCTAGACTCTAGATCTTGACTTGGATTTCTAGAGTAATCATGTAGGCCTATAGTAGTAGGCCTATACATACGAAAATTGAAAAAAATTCGTATATGGCTTTCAATTAATTTTTTTCTACTCTAGATCTAGATCTAATTAGATCTACATTAGAATCAAATCTAGTTTAAATTTTAAATAATACTAGGGCCTTATGATGTTTAAGCCCCCTTCAATTTAATAGACTTACCAAAGCAAACAAAAAGAACCCATTTCTTCATTGTGGGAGTTATAGCTGAGAGAATACGACCTCTTATAAAATACTGATTTAAATAAAAATCAAGCCTTTTTAGGGACATTTGGGTGCATCGCACCACAGGCCGTACATCACGGATTCAATTCAATCCTTTATTCTGCAGGTTGTAGGCAATACTTGGACGATTGGAGTTGTCTAACCTTAAAAATTTTAGAACGTTGAGAACGTACATCTACTAGTTTGCCTTGCGGTATTGAACAAAATTATATAATTTAAATTGTACTTGCCAAAGTGAATTGATAATTGAAGAGAGTGTTGGACCAAGAATTAAAGTAAAAAGGCTTAAGCCAGAAGGATAAATCTTCACTACAGAAATGTAAATTTTCCTCAACGTTTGTCGACTTTAACCAGCACTGCGACTGTCGGGAATATATTGAAGAGTTTTAGTCTTGAGTCTCTTTAATACTCCACCCCCCCCCCCCCCCCCAAACCTCTGATTATTTTTCGTTTAAGCATTTCAAAATTAACGTCATTATAAAAATATAACAATAACTTTTATATGTAATGCAGAGGCTTTTTTATACGAATTAAAAACTCGAAATTTGAAATGTACATAAAGTAAATTAATATAAAAATTCATAGAGAAGCTTTCTTGATATCTTGTTTAGAAAGAATGATATAGCGGTTATGATTTTTTTTTAATTGAAATGATCTTACAAGAAGTGGCAATGTTGCTTTGAGAAAAAAGCCATTTCCCATATATATTAAACAAAACTTTAAAGTAGAAGGTATATCACAAATTATAATTTAATTAATATATCAACATAGTGCTAGGCTTTCAGCAATTTTAGAAAAGTAAATGATTTTAGCTGTAAGCTGTAGTTAAAAATCTTTTTTCTTTCTAGAAGATGTCCCTTCTCCCCTCCCCCAGAAAATTTCAAATTAACTATAAGTAGGCTTATTGCATTCCTCACCCATACATAAAAAGGATATAACTCTATTAAGCCTTAGAAATTTTTTGATGCGACATAATTGTAGAAAGGTTTTGAGAACAATTTTCAAAGTTAGAAAAAAAAACCAATAAAAAAAACAGAACAGCGGTGCTTTATTACCTTATGGATTTCTTTTCAATTTGCGTTCGTACAATAGAGATAAGTAATATTATGCATTGCAATTATTAATTTTAGAACTTAACCGAGCTCTTGGCACTCGTTAAATTCCTCTTTCATACCGCTTTATACGATCAAGTCAAAAAAAAATTTTTTTTTAAATTCTGCCTTTGGAGAGCGGATCAAATACAACGAACTAAGAATAATACCATTCAATACAGCACGAGCGATATTTGATTCGTTTGGGCACAACAGAGTGGGAAACTGAATCTTAAATCGGATGTCTCAAAAAAACAAAACAAAACAAAATATAAAAATTTCTTTTCAGCAGTTTGACAGAGCTGAGGTTTTTTTTTTACTGGAGTGTTTTTTTTTTTTTTTTTTTTTTGTTTTTTTATTTGATATTTGTACCATGGGATGGAAAATAATGACTAAATAAATGATAGCCTGATAGAGTACCAGTTTGACACTTGAGAAACATACTGCTAATACACATATCCTGATCTGAAGGAAGAGAAGGCTTATTTGAACTAATACTTGGTAGTTTTTCAGTGTTTAACTTCCAGAGGTTTCTCTCAAAGTCTAATCGGGGATCGATATCTGGTTCTCCTCAAACTGAAAACAAAAACTCAAATATCATTCATTGTTTTCTCAAAATCTATAATCTCAAGCTCCTAGGGCATATGGAAACTGTGCAAATGAGTATTTTACCATGCTTTTCGTAATTTTAAAACTACACTCCACAATCTTAAAGCGATATAAGGTGATCTTTGTGCTTCATCTAATCCGAATCGCATAATGGCAGCCACTTTGATTTGCGTCAGACTAGAATTCCCCAGACAACAGAAATCAATAATTATTATTAGCATTTCAGGATGAAGGCAACCCTGATATCCAATATTTGGATTAGCTTTTTTCAGCAAAGTTTGAGAATATTGAAGTAAACAGTCAGTGTAGATGAACACAATATATTGACTTGAGCAATAGCGTTTTTTGGACCAGTACAATTTTATTTCAGTCAGGTATGATTAATTTTTTAGTAGGGACGCAATTATAGTTAGCCATATTGAACAGCATAGTTTCTGGAAAAATTTTGCCCAGTATAAAGAGTTTACGCACTAGAACCGTCACGCCATTTGGTATTTTAGGATAAATTGACCAGCGTATCAAGAAGGAATTGGACTTGCAAATTAGCCCGACGAAAGTGCTTAAGATTTTTCTTGTACTGCTAATTTATTCTCTCTCAGGAGCATCTGTACATAATTTGGTGGCAACATAATAGAAAAATATTTCCAGCTTTGTTATTCTTGTTTAAGAGTTTCTATACCTACTATCCTAAGTACCAAATATATTTATCAAGAATATGAAATTCAGCCCAATCTGTGATATCATGTCGATTTAAAATGCATTTTATTCAGTTGATCTTTTTCTAAGCCAGTGTGACAAAAAAATAAGATGCACGTTTACTTTTAGCTTATGGGTTAGAAACTTCTGACCACAATCTGTTGCTAACTGTGAAATAGTGAAAGCAAGTTTGAAACACAAAAAACTTTTTGTTCCGAAATAAATTGTTGAAAAATCGAATTTCTTGAGGTTGGTGCTGCACGTATTGCTAACACTGTTAGACTTATGACATAGCGCCAGTTAAACATTTTAAAGCATGAATTAAAACATAAGTTATGTTTTATGCATAATGTGAGACGCATTACAAATTCTTTTGCATGGTGGACAATTTATCTTTCTCGGATATATATGCTGTGAGCTATAATCCAAACGATTCATATCTACCACTGCAGTGTCATCTAGGATTGGGACAGCTGAATTATAATGATTAATATTATTGCATTCCAGTGCTGATTTTTTTAAAACCACCGTGAGTGTTTTCATTTGTTGTCAAGAGTGTGGTAGCCATATTGGTTCATTTGAGATATATACAATTAAAAAAGACATTGCAATTTAACTAAAGTGTTAATTTTTGCCGAAGTCGCTATAATCAATCAGGTTTAGCTATGGGAAGCAGGTATGTCGACAACCAAACCAGCACGGAACCTTATAATAGTCCGACAAGTACAAACTGTGACAAATACTACCCTAACTGGCTGTGTTACATATTCCTATTTTTTACCACGGTTCCCGCTGTAGAGAATATATTTGTCGTAGCCACCATCTGGCGAGGCTCACCCACAACGCTATCTGCCAGCAGTTATGTGTTCCTGGCCTCGTTAGCCGTGGCTGACTGTGTGGTCGGGTTAGCCGGAATTGTTTTATCCGTAATCTACCTTCTGGTCTACCCTGAGGACAGCCACATGTATCCGGCCTCTAACGCTTTCTCTGTTATAACCATTGTTTACCAGACTCTTATGTACATCTCGATTGTCCATATGGCGGTGCTGGCCTTCGATCGCTATCTCTACATTGTTCATCCCTATGTGTACGAGCGTATAGTAACAAGGCGCCTCATCATTGTCACAATAGCTGGCACCTGGCTGCTAGGGATATTCACAACCCTGCTTCCCTCAATTTATTACGTCTTTCATCCGTGGGGGGCATTCTGCGAAGTAATCGATATCTACCCTGTGTTTACAATATCGATGGGATCAGCTTACCTCGTTACTCTTACTATTACTTGTTTGGCTTACTTTAAAATTTTTCAAGAGGCGAGAAGGAAGGCGCGATGCTTAGCTGTGTTGCCTACTTCGCAATCTCGTATTTCTAACACTAAGAGAAAGATTTCTAGCCGAGTATCTCCAGAGAATCGAAACTTTCAAGATGTGGATCCATCGACGTCAAGAGTTTCCAACAGCCGCGCCAACATAGCACACGGGGAGGACAAGACGAGAAACACGTCAGTGCCAGGACACAGTAACTGGAAGTCATCGATGAAAATTGTGAAATTCTTATTTCTAGTTTTCGGAATTTCTGTGGCGTGCACTCTCCCCTCAGTTTTATGCCTTTTATTGAACTCGGTGGTTCCAGTGCAAAGAGATACAGCTTTTGTTTTGACCATAGGGTTACCCTTTAACTCTGGCGCGAACTTCATCATTGTTGTGATCAGAGACAAATCCTTTCGAAAACAACTTAAGAAGCTTATAAAGGATTTAGCTAACCACATTTGTCTTAAGCATTGATTTTACATTATTTTTGTGTTATGCAGATTTGTGTGGCAACATTAAAGATTAGATTGAATGTCGAGGAAGAAGACGAGGATAGGACAAGGATTTTAACATTTTCGTTTCTGATTATACTTGAATCTTTGTGAAATAAAATTTCAAAAACTTTTCATTTCATAAAAAAATAAGCTAATTCATATCAATTAAAACTTTGAAAAAAAAAAACAACAAAAACAACAGGAAATATGCTCATTTCTAATTTCACCTCGACAACAATTTGCCATTTGGTCTTGATGAAACTTAAGACAAATCTTTTGGAAGAAAGTCTTAGAGAAAATAATAGTGGGCAAAATTGCTACATTAATTATTCGGTGTCTGGCAAAACATTTCTTTTCTTTTTAACCCGATACAGTGGTAAGCCTTATGAGTGATTGATTGACTGATTATTTGGTTGATAGATTGATGAATGATTGGTATTTAAAAATTCCAATACACCATTAGTGGTAATCTCATGAAGCTATTCAACATCTTCTAAAACAAGGCTTTCTTGTCTTTATCTTCTCTTTGCTGATAATTAAGAATACTTGGCTTATATGCGCAGGAAATCTTAGTATTGTCTTTGTGATATAATGTTTGGTGTGTCGTTATCCTCTTAATGCATTGATTCATTTCAAGGTCTTATACTGTGGTGTACATTTCCTATTACAGTAGAGTAAAGTGATCCAAGCATTATGCATATCTTAATGTCTCGAGCTTTTATATACGTTCTTATCCACAATTTTTTGTGAAGAGTAAAAGAGAAAATAGGCAGTGATCATTTAAAAAATATTTTGAACATTATCTTTTCCAATCCTATTAAAGAGGAAAACTATTAGTGAAACGACTGCGACAAGCAGGCCTACATCATGGCAGCCATTTCTCACTGCTCTGCGAAGGCTGAAATACACACAGGTTCAATCTTTGAGCTGAGATGGTCATTTTAGCATGTGATTCATCAAACATAGCTGCAGACCTAGGGCTTTATTTTGCACTCCTCAAGAATATTTTAAATTGCTTGTCTAATGCGTAAATAAGACTTTTGTTCATGACGCCATTCATTTATCGAGCAAGTTGAAAATGGATGTAATAAATGTATTTTTGTGAATTATACTTGGCACCATCCATCCAGTTTTCTGGCTTGATTACAAAAGCTCTTTTCTATTTATCTTTACTATAAACTTGCAGGTACTTGTTGATAATATTCTTTTCAAATAGAAGTTCCTGGCCAACGCGTGGTCTGTTGGAGTGATAAGTGTAAAGAAAAACGTTTTAATTTTCAAGTGTTTAGAAGTTTATGAAATGTATTTCTTTGCTATTGACTTTGAGCATCTTTTTATTCGCTCCAATCCTCATTTTAAACTATCTGTGATGAAATCTTTATCTAGACCTTAGTTTCGTAGTGCTACATTCTATAACTGTTCAAAACTGTTTTTACCTGATTACTGATTTACTATTTAATTCTTTTGTTCGTAAATGGGTTTAAAGTGAACCGTGGTTAACAATGAGCTCTTGTTCATTAAGATTGCATATACAAAAAAATTCTATGGTATTTCTTTCACATTTTCCTTTGCATTACTCAAATTTGTAAATGGATTTTAAATTTTCATTAAGTTTGTGCTTATCTAATGTTTCTAAAGGCCTCCACAACCATAAACTTATTGATTCATTCTTTGTCTTTTAATTTCTTTCTTTTTTCCTATCTAGTATTTTAAAACAGCGTTTATAGAGAAGGTTGAATAAGTTCTTTTTAAATTACAAAACCAAGGCAAAAACAAACATGTTTGTTCAATTGTTTCTCTTCCTCTCAACCCTGATGCCCCAGTGTGATTTAGCAATTTAAGGTCACTAGATTTGTAAAAGCCTCCAATCATTCAATCCTTTTTTTTCAGTGCTAGCTCATGCTGTTGAGTTATTTTCTACTATACAGCAAAAGAATTATACAGGAATTAATTTTTCATGATAAACCTTAATTAGGCTTACTTTGTAATAGCTTGGATTTTTGCATTGAACAAATGACAGTAGTTTCTTATCCACGCCATATCGAGTTTTATACATTAAAGCATAATATATTCATGTATGAAGTATTGAGAAAACGCATTCTATATTTGGTTGCAGTCCATAATATTATTGCCTTCGTCTCTCAATAAACAAGGTCACCAAATAAAATCTTCCTGTTGATATATGACATCCACCAAAACCATTGCTCTAGCTTTTAGAGTCGAATGCGTTTCGCTGATCAATTCAACGTACCCTACTTTGTAAGAAGAGCCATTTTGAGAGGTTGAATGGAGATTTCATTGTTCCTCCCAAATCGAGTATCATACTAGATTTTGGACCGATCTTCTAAGTGATCTCGAGCTGGAAAAAACTGTAGCAGCAAACGCTTCAACTTTTACCACTTAGGAACAAACTGAAGAACAGTAAAGAAAGACAGGAAGTATTGTTTAAAGAAAACCTTTGAAATTTAAATGAAAAATATATTGCAGACCTACTACATCTGTAGTATAGTAGCCTAATTATCATAATATCGACTCCAACACCCATTTTTCAAAACATCAGAGTTTTTAAGCTTACTTTGTCTGTGTATATGTATAATATATATATATATATATATATATATATATATATATATATATATATATATATATATATATGTAGCGTATACAAATGTTTGCGAGTGGACTCTCTTATAAGGAAAACTATTTAAAAGTAACTAATTGCTGTGACTTACTCAAAAAGGCATGCAGATGAGATTGGAAACAGATAAATTAAGTTGAGCAAATAATAGCACTAATAAAAAAAATAGGGATATGAATGCTTAAGCGCTAAGAAAACTAAGTAAGCTTTATAGAACTACAAACAACAAAAAAGACGCAAGTAAAAGTAAACTAAAAATGTTAAAAATCCACAGGGGACGTGAACAGAATCTTCCTGAAAACGGGAGTAAATGTACAAACTTTTAACATCTATTGTTATGAAATACATAGACATCTAATCATTCACGACATAACATAAGACGATAAATTAACAGAGTTGCGATGGTGCCGAATCAAACGTTGATAAAAATAAACAATAAAATTATGTATGTCAATAAGCTAGAGGCTAACATACCTATGGAGAATAAAATACAAGTACAACAATAATAATTGAGACTAATCAGCGAATATGGTGAACAATTGACCTAATTATCAGCAATCCCTCCAATAGCAATATACACTGCAATACTTTCCCATCTATCCCACTAACAAAGTGAGATCAACGCCTCGAGCCGATGGCAATCATAGTCTGCGAAAGGTTGTTACACAACCCAGTGAAAGTAAGAGGCCAGACCTCGCAGTTAGACTGAGGCCTGTAAGGGGTGTCCTACACTAAACCCATAGACTCACAACTAAGTAGTTACTGACGTAGCCTAAACAAAATAAAATCGTCTCAAAAAAGTAATGAACATGATGTACACAAATATGATATTAGGTATAAATGATAATGAACAAAATAAATCACAGAGCTTTATCAAATTAATAACCCAACAAAACAAACATGATAAAAATAATGTGATGGTCTCACTATCAAGACCAGTCCTACCCAATTGCTCGTGGTCTACATGAGTACGAACAAAGATCTATTACTGGTTACATAGAGCTTCACCATTCATCCCCTTAGTGAAAGAAAAGTTACAGATCGTTTACCAAGCTCATAAAAGAATAACATTGATAGTTAGAGCGTTTTGAGTTCGTCCACAAGCATCAAAATACGCATGCATTTATCGGGATATGTTTTAATGCAAGAGAAGACAGTCATGATTGAGGATTGAGACATGGAATGTTCCTCCTCACCCTTACCTCCAAAGCCACTCCCGAGTGCCTCTTTCTTCCTCTCTTTTATCTCTCTTTGTCTCTTTATATTTTTTCTCATATGCTCTCGTTCTTTCTGATGCAATTTATAGATTAAGCAATTTTGGATCCATAGTCAAAGAGGGTGATGGTAATTATTAGCGCAGAGAGAAAGTTAGCCTGGGTTTCCAGCGCCTCTAGTGGTATTTTGGAAGCCTGTTTCATATCTTGCTCTATGAACACTCCTTGGCCTTTGGTTGCGATACTGTTCAAAGGTTTGATTTTAAAATCCATGTGGATAAAGTTAATGCTAGGGGTCTACCATTAATAAAGGTACAAGCAATATTGAAGTTTGTGATTTTATTATAAATCAATGATTAATGCATTATTCCTAAATCTTCAAAGTTGTTATGATGACCCAGGACACAATGAAGACAAGACTATACACTTGTTCATA
This sequence comes from Elysia crispata, assembly GCA_033675545.1. Taxonomy (NCBI): domain Eukaryota; kingdom Metazoa; phylum Mollusca; class Gastropoda; family Plakobranchidae; genus Elysia; species Elysia crispata. The sequence continues at coordinate 22,794 of JAWDGP010004990.1, read as the reverse complement.
AAAAGCATCGTAGAAGGCAGTCAGTGACTTCCGTGTGTTTAGCCTGAGGCGATAGCTTTGTTCATTTTATTTATTGTTTGGTGTGTTGTTTTTAACAGCCTACATTTTCATTCGGGAAACATAGAGGACGTTAACTTCTGTAAGAAGTTCATAAAAAAGTTCAGGTTAACACCCTAAGATAAAGGACGTATTTTCATGAATTACACTGTCTTACAATTACTTGTCTTGGATATGATCAAACCTGCGTAATTTGTTACTAAGTAAAAAAAAAAAAAAAAAGAAAGAAAGAAATAGGATTGGACGTTTCATAACGTAGTTAAAAAAAAAAAAAAACTTTGTGAAAGTAGGCTAGACCTGTGAGCTTTACTAGCCTAGAGTCCCAACTTGTGACATCGCTCATAGACACGAAAATCCCATGCAGGCGGTATATAGCAGAATCTGTACATAGTAGACAAAACTCAAACCCGCGCCATTTCCACATTGAACTCTGCTGAGGGAAGACGTGAAAAGTGAGACTAAAAGTAATCTACACGAATTGTTTTTACCGAGATTCTCTATATTTATTATTGAACTATTTTTATGCAATTTTGCACAAAGGGTAATTTGGTAAATCGACATTTAGAAAATAACTTGCAATCATACAACAAAAAAGACGTTGCGGTTTGCTGATGAAATTGCCCGATTGCTTATTGAAATGCCTTTTTCTCTCAAGACTGCTTCCAGGTAAGTTTTTCTTGACTTGCATTTCTATCGAGAGGCCCGCATTTCAAAGCATTCATTTCAATTAATTGGGACCCGAGACCTTCAAATAATGATCTCTTTCTCCCGGGAATAAATGTATAAATAAATCTCAAAGTTTCTGCAATTTGGTTTATTTAGGATATAATCTAGGCGCATCTTTAACGAAGACAGTGTATTTAAAAGTATGAAGGCTCTTGACATCTTACGGAAATATTTTACCGCTCAGAAATATGACCTCTTCAACAAAATGAACATCCATTCAGGCTAAACAAGTCCTAGACGGATATGTAGCCCTTACCCTTTTTCATTAGAAAATTAAAGTTACCTATATGGTAGCTCAATCAAAAAATTAAACACATTGCTCAGAAAGACTTGCTCGCTGAGATTAACGGCAATTTCATGTATTCAGGAGTTCGACGAATATAGATATATATTTGCATTAAATCTAGATCTAACATTTATGTCAGGCGTGTTGGCCTAACATAAATCAAACTCACTTCTTGTGTTTAATATATTTTAATTTTTAATCCCCAGTTCCAGCCGTGTCTTTGGCTGACTTTGACATCCAGCAGATGGCTGTAATAGACAGGATGAACCGATAAACAGCCTGAGGAAAATGGTCAAGAAAAAAAAAGCTAAGTCTTTGTTTCATCGCTTTAATTATGTCAATGTGTTGCGTAAATTATTACAGCGCGTCTTTTTGGGGCACCTCGCGACTGTTTGTCTGCTCAATACAATGTGAGGAAGTTCCTATTTTCTCTCTGGTTGATAAAAAGATTAACATGATTGCATTCCTTCATTTTAAAGGTTCGGGGGATTATAACAACGTCCAGGATTAAAAAAAAAAAGCTCTCATTAATTTTACAATTTCCCTTTTACCAGTCTGACTGGAAACGAGGAATATATATGCATATTTTTTTTCCTACCCCCCCCCTCCCCGCTCTCTCTCTCTCTCTCTCTCTCTCTCTCTCTCTCTCTCTCTCTCTCTCTCTCTCTCTCTCTCTCTCTCTCTCTCTCTCTCTCTCTCTCTCTCTCTCTCTCTCTCTCACGTTCACGTTTTCCTCAGCCTATTTTGTTCTCTATTTTTTTTTCTGTTTGTCGCTATCACAATATTTTCTGTTTTATGAGTATTCTCTACAACAGTTTTCACTCGCGTTATTCTCCGCAACAGGATTTGGGTTTCTGAAAAAAAACAAATTTCTCCAACTGGAGTATTGGATATTTTGTAAAAACGCGTATGGTTTAACACCACTCCCGCAAGCACTGTGCTCATCGCCCTTCAATGTGCGGCGCATAAGGAAATAATCATAAGTTTTGCAGCAATCCGTGAAGATTCACGATCCCAAATGGATTTTTATCCGTTTAGGCTATTTCATTTAGTACAAAACTTACCGAATCGAACACTGGCTTTCTAACGGTGTGGTATGTACTTGTTTTCCAAACGATGTGAAATGAAATTTTCTAGGTCTTCTATGACGTGGCATACTTTTTCCTCTGTAAATTCCAAGATATTGCTTGCTTGCTTCTTGATGTCTGAGGTTTTAGCATTATTTGTCCAACCCAGCGCTATATTTGCAATCCTATACGATTCCTCTATCAGCATCTGGATTGTCCATTCTACCACCAGCTCATTCTCCTTGTTTGTTCAGTTTGAAGTTCTTGAGCACCTCAAATAAACCATTTTAGGAGCCACACGCTCGTGGTAAATCTGATTTCACTTTATTATCAATCATGCTCAATACTGGCTTCCTAAAAGTTGTATTACGCAATGTTTCCAAAACGATATGAAATTAAACAAAAATTTGCTGAAAACAGTTCAGAGGCAAGTCACAGACAGTACAAATGGGTTAATTTGCTTAATGTGGCAAAAAATATTTGGACCTATAACTTACAAATCGTGCCTAAAATACGCATGCATTTACCAAACTGCGGTGAAAATGCATGGGACAAAATACTTTAAGAAGAGTGAATTGAAGCATATCTTGAACGGAACTGAGGTTGAAGGTGAAAACGCGCCCTCTCCTATTCTATTACTTTTGTTTGCAAATGTCGTGAAAAAATTTCGATCTGAAAGCTCAGTACCTTAAAAGCGGTATGAGGCATATGAAAAATTTATTATCGGCGTATAGAAAATTTTGAAGCTAAAAAAGAGCGACAAAAATTATTCTGAAACATCCTTCTTCAAAGTAAAAATTCAAAACAAAATAAAAAAAAAAAAAAACGAAAACAAAACCCATCAATATGAGATCACACAAACTGCTGGATTTAAAAAAATCCTGTGAGGAAACGCAAAAACAAGTGTCGAACAAATCAGAATCGCCTCATGAAATATCTGTGGTGGGGAAAAATTAAAAACCGGTTAAAACATAGCGACTTGTAGCTATGTATGAAAAAAAAAACTGCTTTATGAAGCAACTTCGTCTGAAAAAGCCAAATCAAAAAGTCGCCGGGGTGCATAGAGTACTGACAATCTTACAACAAAAGAATCGGTGACTAGCCTTGACAAGGTATGAAAACTTATCGAGAACATAAAGCATTGGAATTGGTAAAAACCCTGAAAATGAAATAGACATTGGGAGCTAAGTATGCATAATTTCAGATGATCAAAAGTTAAGCATTTTTAAATAGAAAGCATATTCTCTGATATTTGAATGGCTGCCAAAATTCACCGTAATGGAGACTAATTTACCTTTTCAAAAAGGTGGTATAGAACCATCAATAGGGCCCATCACCCATGCCACTATTTTACTCCCTTCTTGACTAGTTTTATGACTGGACTGCCATTTTCTGACGAAATATGCCCGCAGGAATTTTCGTGTCTTCCGAAAGTGCCATGGTTGTCTTTCCGATGTGAATTCCACTATGCTGCTTGCTTTGTGGTGTTTTTGTGCGGTTTTTGCTATATTTGCCCATCCCAACGCTACATTTGCAATCCAGTACGTTTTCTCTGTTAACATCTGAGTTGTCCATTCTATCACCAGCTTGTTCTTCTTGAGTGACCAATTGTTTGATATCCCAAAGCATCTCAGTGAACCATTCTAGTAGTGACACGCTCGTGGTAAATCAGATTTTACATCAGTTACAAACCTGATGAATACTGGCTTTGTAAAGGTGTGATATTGATATTGCACATTACGGTTTCCAAAACGATGTGCAATTATTTTTTCCTGACCATCATATGGAAGCAAATCACTTTCATCAAATCAAATTACCTTACATATGGCTGAAAATATTTGGATATATATCAACTTACAAATTACGTCAAACAACGCATGAACGTACCAAACTGCAGTGAAAGTACATGGAACAAAATACGTTAGGATGGGTGAAATGAAGCCCAAAGTGAATGAAACTGAGTTTAAAGGCGAAGACGCACCTTTTTTTTTTGTGTGTGTGTGTAAATGTAAAAAAAAAATTGGAGCAACGAAAAGCTCACGACCTCAAAGGTCATATGAGGCACAACAATTTTTGGTAATAGAACATTCTGAAATAAGAAAAAAAAGGCAAGGAAAAAAAAACAAAACGAAACGCATCAACATGCAAACTCGTAAATCGTTGGGTATCGAAATATCCGATGAAGGAACTTAGAAACAATACGACCGAGATGAATTAAAATCGAAGCATAAAATATCTGTGGTGGAAAAAAATATAAAAAAAAAAAACGGCATAAGAGAACATCTTGAGATTATGCATGAAAAAAAAAATGGCTTCAAAAAGCAACTGCTTGCTAAAAAAAAATCGAAATGAAAGGTTGCCTGGGTGTATAAAGTACTAGTGAATCTTGCAGCAATAGTATCGGTGACTACTTTTACAAGGTTTGAAAATTTGCAGATAAAATAACGCACTGGATTTAATGAAAACCCTGAAAATAAAATAGACATCGTATGTTAAGTGTGTGTACTATTCCAGATGATGAAAATACTACATTGGCTTTACAAAAAGAAAACATATTCTCTGACAATTTAAAATTCTACAGTAATGGAGACTACCCTGCCGTTTTAGGAAGGTATAAAACCAACCAACCAATGCCTATCAACCATGCCACTATTTTACTACCTTCTTGGACAGTTTTGTAACTGGAGTCTACTGCCATTCTCTCACGGATAAAATTTCCCAACAAGAATTTTTACATGGCTTCCATAATGGGCCACAGTTGGTTTTTCCTTTGTAAATCTTACTACAATGCTTTCCTTGTGATGTTTGTGTGCGGCGTTTGCAATATTTGCACAATTCCGCGCTATAATTTACCATCCAATGCATTGCCTCCATGAGCTTCTGGAAGTCCATTCTAACCGCAGCGCGTAATTTTTCCTGGCCTGTTGTTCGATGAAGAATTTTATGAAGTCTGATGAATCATTGTATGACTTGCACGCAGGTAGCAAATCTGATTTAATATTTGTGTCAAGCATGTTGAACACGTGATATCTAATTGAAATGTGTAATATTGTGCAAAATAGTTTCCATAACGACGTGTAATTTAAAAAAATCGTGCTTTTTTATAAATTATATTTAGTGACCTCCCCTTTTTTTCCAAACAAGTATTCCGTCACAAATAATTAAAAAAGTAAACAAAATGGTACTATGTGTTTGACCTCTCTGACTGTTGGATACAGAAGAGGTTTTAGAATCCACTCTGTCATTTTTCTGCGCGTTTTGATAATTAAAACAAGGCGCCACACATAGCAGGATGTTTCAACTTCTGCATCAGCATGATTATCTCTGCTACTGGGGCTCGCTTGCTCATCTCTTGACAGACTTGACAAGGTCGAGTGCGTCACACTTTTTTGGCAGTGCTGGGTAGTGGGCAGTACCATCTGTCCAGTACCTAGACAGATGGTACTTGTAGTGGGGGAAGTAGCGCTCATGCACACGTTTGAAGCGTTATTTTTCCCGTCTGCTTCCTCAGTGCGGCACTCGCTGGAAAAACCAGAGAACTCTGTTCCAAGATTGTTGGCAAACATCTTGAACCGTAAGCGCTTTCCAATCTTGGCAGCGTGCACTTCAAATGCAGGATGTTACTTTGAATTATGCTCGGGATAAAGAGATGAAGAAAAGTTCTTCCACCTCGTGATTGAACGGCGCTCCAGCGAGAAATAGGCCTTCAGTTGATCAGACCTAGCCGAACCTGCTATGTTCAGGATATAGTCCTGTATGGCCACAGGCTTGGCTTTGTACCTAAGCAAGTGGTCACTCATGGTGGTAGCCCGGTTGTGGACGGTGTCAACAAGCTGACAATTTTTTTTTTGTCCTGCCATCACAGGGACACCGCAACACCTCCGGAAGTTTGTGACAGTCGGTAAATCTCTCAGCATCGTTTTCCTATTCTATCGTTGCTCTCTCCAGTAGCTGCTGCCCTAGTTCTGGACATGTGAAGCAGTTGTCAGTGTACAGCATGTAGCCCTGTGTTAGGTGAGGCCCCTATCATCTGTGCCGGAAAATATGTGGATATATATCTTGCAATTCAAATCGATCACCGCATAAACTCGGGACCTGTTGTAAAAATTTGGTAAAGGAGGCAGAACGCTTGGAGACAGCTGGATTGAAGCATACATTGATAAGCTCAGGGTTGGAGGGGAAAACGCCAAAAGCACCCACCACTACCATTTCCATACTTTTAAAATAACCGTAAACATTCATGTTGAAATAAACAAACGTTCACGTTTAAGAAAACAAAACGTGGTATCTTAAGAGCCAAATTTTGCTCATTGGTTTCCAGCGTATAGAAAATTCAGGGACTAATACAGAAAAGGGCAGAAAAAGCAAAGAAAAACGATATTGGAACATGTACTCAAATAGTCCCAACTTGAGTTGGTGGTAATCCACGACTTTAAAAAAACCACAGTTAAACAAAAATTGTTGGTTATCCAAAGACCAAATGAGAAAACCCAGAAACAGACTTTTGAACAGATTTGTCTATACATGAGAAATATGTGGTGGGGAAAATGCATATCTTTGAAAAACAAGTGGTTGTTTAATTACGTTAAAGTCGCCGAATCTTAAGTCTTGGCCATGCAATAATTGAAACGGTGTAGAGCTTTTAACAGGTATAAGAATAAAAAAGCGAAACAAGCTCTCAAATTTACAACCCTCACCCCTCCCCATCCTGAAAACACATTAAACATTGTGTACAAAGTGTGCAATTTTAAACATTAACAGTGCCTATCAGCTGGCTTTCTCTCTCGTTTTTCCGCTATGGATTCAATTGCTATGCTTGTCCTGAGAATGAAATTTGTATGGCTACTTGCAAGATGTGCTGTTATGAATCGCACGCTCTTGGGAAATAGTTTTTATTTGTATGAATTAAATTATATTGAATATTTGTTAAAGATCCACCTGAGAATTTTTAAGTCTGCGGAATATGAAACTCCAGTTATATGGAAGATTTCGAGAGCAAAATGTCACTGAATCTGGAAACGTGTGTAGAAAAATTCAAATTGGATACTTGTTCAATAAATGAAAAGGTAGAAAATTTACTTCGATCTATGCAATGAAGTCTGATTGTTCTTAGGTTTTGAGAAACGCATAAAGATCAAAATACTCCTAAAGAGGTTAATGGGATATTACCTGAGTTATGGTTTTCTTTTGGTAACTTATCATTTAAACATTTCTTTCCTCCACAGGATACAGACAATTGACAAAAAAAGCAAACCATTTTTCTTTTGACAGGATGAACACAGACAAGTGAAAGCTAATCATTTTTCTTTTACAGGATAGACACAGACCATGGAAAAGTGTACGCTAACCATCTCTTTCATTTACAGGATACATATAGATCATAAAGATGATTGTCCTTGACAAAGTTTAAGCTATGGAGGAATTACCGCTAATCATTTGTTTCCGTGAACAAGCCATGAACTTGTAAATACTAACAATTCTTTTCCTACACAGTTTATAAGCTATGGACAAGAGAACGCTAACCATTCTTTTAAATGGTAAACGTCTCACTGCCAGCTTCCATTCATACATGCTGCTCCTCCCCCAGCTTCTGTTTCAAGTCTTTCATTAATTTGATTCCGGAAAATTTGGGTCGAAAACACTTCAAGACCTTGCAGCGATTGTCTAATTGCAGAGCTCTAAATACTTTGTCCCTATTTTATGGTGACTTGGTTGACATTTTTACCTTTTATTTCCTCTAGTCATCCATACAATAATATGACCTAACTTTCAGTTGATAATTTCGTTTGCTGATCTCACAATGTGAGGCTTTTCATCACCACGTCGTGCTTTAAAGTTTTGAGAGGAGGAGGAGATTGAGCAGAAATAAATTGTATTTTCAAAATCATTGCTGGAAATACATAAATGCGTAGTTTCGGGGATCATGGAGGGAAAAAATCTGGTGAAAATAAATAAAAACGTAACAAACACTGGCGTGTCATTGGGTAAAAAAATGAGGCATCAGCTTTCAAAATTCAAGGGGAAAAAATAGATTGGCAAAAAATGGCCATGAAAATACATAAACACACACCACCACTTTTTAAAAGGGCGAAGATCTGATACACTTGGAATTTCAAATATTAAAGACAATGTTTGGATTTTAGAATTAAAATTGTGCTCTTTTTGAAAAAAAATTCACATCGATATTCCATTGTTGAAATTGAGCTTCTTTTCATGTTGTTTATTTACGTCCTATGAGAGTATCAGGTTTGGTTCTATGTGTTTGTTGAGACTGACCCTCTCCCATCCGTTAGCACAATATCCAGGGGCTCGCTTTCTGCAGAATTTGCATGGATCACTTGACAATTTTGAGTGCATCCTCACAGTTTGATGTCAGAATTATTTTCATTTCTGTCTGATGCATTTCTATATCGTCATCGTGCAGACACTCAACGCCACTGATCAACACGGAATAAAGGTGAAACATTGACTAAAGTAGGACCCTGGTTCCATGCTGGTGAGTTTTGTAAAGTCAAACTGATTGATTGGTTTCTGCTCTGCCCTCCATCATTACCTTACAAAAAACACAGTGGCAGAACAGTGCATTTTTCAAAACTTCGGCTTTGTATGCGCATGGTTTTTCTATTAGCCGTCTTTGGTGATAGTAATGCACAGAATCGGTTACAGATTTTGCGTTGCTCAAATATTTTTCTGTCCACATTAATTTGATTCCGAAAGTTTGGGTCGATATCATTTCTAGACCTCAGCTCAGCGACTGTCTAATTGCAGAGCTCTGCGGACTTTTTCCCCATTTTATTGCGACTTGGTTGACGTTTTTACCTTTTTGTTTCAATCTTGTCATCCACACAATAATATTGAGACTAACTTTCAATAATTCATTTGCTGATCTTAGTGTGTGAGGCTTTTATCACCGAGTCTTGCCTGTGAGTGTTAAAAGCCAGAGAAGAATAAGCAGAGATCATATTATCAAAATCATTTACGGGAAACACATAAATGCGTTGTTTCGGAGATCGCGGTGAAAAAAAAATTATGATGAAAATGAATAAGAAGGTCACAAGCACGAGGGTGGCCTTTGTGAAAAATGGGCATCAGCTTTCAAAATTCAAGGGGGAAAAAATTGACTGGCTAAAAATGGCCATGAAAATACATAGCCACAAATCACTTTTTAAAAGGGCGAACATTTTAAAAAATTGAATATTGAATGTCATTGACATGTTTGAATTTTACGATTGAAATTGTGTCCCTTATTTTCTTAAGATTCACATAGATATTCCATGGACGAAATGGAGTTTCTTTTCATAGTGTATTTACCTCCTATGAGATTCTCAGGTTTGGTTCTATGTGTTTGGTAAGACTGATTCCAATCCCTTAACAAAGTATCCCGTGGCTGGCTTTCCTTATTTGCTTCCCCATGTGTCACTATACAATATTAGTTGCAAGCCCACAGTTTAATACCAGAATTACTTTTTTGTGTTTGTTGCATTTCTATATCGTCGTTGATTGTACAGATACTTTCAACGCCACGAAGCAATACGTAATAAAGAAAAAAAACACTGCCTGAAGTAGGACCCTGATTTCATGCAGGTGGGTTCTGCAAATTCAAAACGGTTGAAAGGTTTTCCCTGTGCCTTCCATCATCACCTCACAAACACAGACAGAACGAAACATGAAACCATTCTCTCGAGAACGTATCATTATATATCTCGAGGTTGCTGTATTGTTTGCGCATGATTTTTTTCTATTTTTAAGAGTAACGGTACATTAAAGTCTTATGACAGTTGAGCTTCAAGCTTTGAGAGTACCGTACATTAAAACCTTATGACAGTTGAGCTTCAAGCTTTTAGGGAACCGGTACATTAAAGTCTTATGACAGATGAGTTTCAAGCTTTGAGAGTACCGGTACGTTAGTCTTATGACAGTTGAGCTTCAAGCTTTGAGAGTACCGGTACATTAAAATCTTATAACAGTTTAGACTCAAACTTTGAAAATACCGGTACATTGTCTTTTAACAGTTGAGCTTCAAGCTTTTAGGGAACCGATACATTAGTCTTGTAATAGTTGAGCTTCAAGCTTTTAGGGAACCGGTACATTAGTCTTGTAATAGTTGAGCTTCAAACTTTGGTGGTACTGGTACATTAGTTTTATGACAGAAGAGCTTCAAGCTGTAATAATTAACTGTGTATAATCATAATAAACAGTGAGTGATTTTTGTTATAACCACTTCCTACAAAATCTGGGAAAAAATGTTAAATAGAAAAGCTGAGAAACTGCACATTGAAGCAGTAGAAAATATCAAGCCATCACGCAAATGTTGGACTTTAAATGCACGTTTCAATTTTTTCTTTTGAAAATTTTCCTTCGGGATCAAATGGCAGCTTTGATACCTGTCGTTGGACTGGGCTTTGAGTATGTTTAAAAGAGCATCATGGTTTTTTCTCTTATGGCTGGCTAGTCTAACAGGATTGTCAGATTGATCGACAATCTTGATCTTCTGTCTTGGTGTGGCGACATAAAGAAAAACTGTTCGATTTCTAGTATTTTTTTTAATTACCTGAATAGTTTTGTACATCTTTTGTTTGTTTTCTGTTGATTCAATTCATTGTCGAACATCTGGTCAGTTCTTTCTTTTGAAATTCTTATCGACTATGCTTTATCCTGATAACATGAATTGAGTCATCTCCATCTTGCCAGGAAAGTTGTCAAGGGGATTTGTCCAAAAAACTTCATAAAATCGCACCAAAAGGTTTTAAGAGGGTTTAAACATCAAGAACAAGCCAGAAGGATTAAACAAAAATTAACGCATGGCGAATATCAAACTAGCCACGCAAGGTTAACTCAATGTCACCTGCTCTGAACAGGTCTGTGACAGTAAACATGTTATACTTGTACAAGGATTTTCACTGCTAAGATCATTTCCTGCACTCACGCAAATTCCTATAAGCGCCTTCAAGCATTTGAGGGATGTTGAAATCTGTACTGAAGCGCGAAACTATACTAATCATAAACATTGGAATTACTGTAATCATTTTAATAAACTCTATACACATCTGTGTTTTTGAGACAGTCCTCCAACCACTAGCTTAGAATGCATTTTGGTGTAATACTAGAAACTCGATATGTAATTTTTTTTTAACTTGCTACCCTGTTTAATATTCTTTAGTTTGTTCCGAGGGCAAGATTCAAACCTGGAATTATTGTCATGTTTTATGGAAATGATTGAAAAATTGTGCTCTATTTTTTGCGATGCGTAATTTTACCCTTAAATGTTTTCAGGACAACCCACATAATTATAGAGGTTTGTTTGTGGTACTTGTGATTCAAACCTGGAATTATTGTCATGTGTTTTATGGAAATAATTGAAAAATTGTGCTCTATTTTTTGCGGTGCGTAATTTTACCCTTAAATGTGTTTTCAGGACAATCCACAAAATTATACACTTGTTTGTGGTACTTGTGTTAGCCTTTAGATTTTATTTTGTAAATTATTAAACCAACGGAGACATCAGAATCTTGACACACAAGAAAATGGATATACAGACACATCGTTCACGTTTTTCATGTTCTAAAACTTGTGCAAAACGCGTCATAAAACATCATATGGAGGCTTGATTGCTTTAGGTTCTATTATTCGTCTTGTTTTATGTTATAAAGTGCATCAATGATGTGTGATTTACATGCTCTCCGTGCTTTAAAAAGTGATTTTCTTAAATGGCCGAATCGCAGCACTGCTACTAGACTGAGAATATAATGTGAACTTGTCTCTTCGCGAACAAACAAAAAAAGAGAAAGTGCCCGCTGGTTATGTCGGGAATTCCTTTTAAAAAAATTCTCACTTATTACCTGTTCTTTGTTTCAGATTACATCTGGTATTTGCATATACCCCCAACACAGATTACGTTTCTGGATGCTTTATAACATACCATTTCAATATTTTCTAATTGAAATAGGCGCGCAAACAACTGAGATGTATATTTTGGCATCACGTAGTCTTGTTTTATCAACAATTGTCTCGTATAATATCAACAGATCGGGCATATTTTTTTTTAGAAGTCCCTCCTTGATAGTTTTGCTTGAAATTTTTTATGCGGGATATCTTTTTCGGGATTCATATTGTACTGGCATCTTTACTTTTAAACTGTTTTTGTTTATCGTCTGTGTACCTCGTCTTCTCCCTCTCTTCTAATCTCTCTCCATCTCTATCTGTATGAACATATCTCATTCGCTTTCTCTTAGCTGACTAGGGCGTCTCGGTTTTCTGCGAACGCTATAATGGCGATAGATGGCATGTATGATTGGGTCAACATATCGTGTATGTATGTGTAATTGCAACATTAGTCGATCAGATTTTAAGGAAAGGGGTGGGTGGACGTAGGTGGACGAAATTTTATCCACAACCACTGATCTTTAACTGCCTTTTCAGACAAGTTAATAGCACAAATTTTACAAAATAATAAAGATAATAATAATAATGATGATGATGATGATGATGATGATGATGATGATGATGATGATGATGATGATGATGATGATGATGATGATGATGATGATGATGATGATGATGATGATGATGATGATGATGATGATGATGATGATGATGATGATGATGATTATAATAATATTTCTACATTTTACTTCACGCTTTCAGCAAAGGTTTCTTTCGATACAGCTTGCTTTTTTTTCAATGTGTGAATGCGTCATCTAAAATGGTTACGTCCCCTCGTTTTCAAACTTTCACTTTTTCGTTCCATGCATTCTTATGACTGTGTCAATTTATTGCTTTTTCAGGGGCATGAACGGTCAGTCTCAAGAGAGAAAAACCTTGATGCTTTTACTTTATTCTCAGATAAAATGGAAGTGGGAGCTCAAGAGAGCAGGTCTGAAAAGTTTCCAAGCAGCGATCCACACAAACACCATGATATGGCATGTCGTTGGACGAATAATCAATTACAACAGGTTTTTCTGAAAATATTTTTTTTTTTAATTCTGAGGAAGGAAATGTAAACTAGACGAGTCTATATAGTTACATGCAAATCATTTTGAATTCCCTACTTTTTAAGTACTATTACTTGATAAGTGTTAGTACAGCATTTTAAATATAGGCCAGAAATGTTTTTCATACCAATAAGCCTGTTGGAATTTATCACTCTTAGATCAATCTACTATTTCCGCACATGATTTTCAACGGTAGTGTTGTCGCAGTTGGAGATCTTATTGTCTTGCACAAGTCCGTTAAATGATAAAAACAGTTTGTGTTGTAAAATGGTGCCATAAGATCGTTATGTAAAACATTCTCATCGGTTTTGTTTTTGTTTTTATAGATCTGTCTTCTGCTGAAATTGTACTGATGCTGAGTCTTCTGGAATCCCAATAATGACGTCATCTCCAGCGGAAATCTTTTTCAAAGAAAAGATAAGGCCTTTATTTTAATGCTTCAGTGTTAGTTTTTTGTCAAGGGTATCTATAGTTTTAATAAGCAGGATGGACATTATACTTTATTAATCAAATCACGAATTCTCTCAATGAAAGAAGCTGTTTAGAATACTGGGCTATATTTGGACGTAGGATTAGTTTACAAAGGTTTTTAAAGTCGTTTAATTTATGCCATATTGCTCTTGCTATGGTTTTTTTTATATCTTCCTTAGTTTCTCTCTAGCTATACCTAATAGTCAAATTTTCTCTTTAGATGCTGATCATTGCCGCGCGACATGCATCGCATGTCTGAGCGACGTCAACTTTGCAGGATTACAAAAGATCAAATTTGAGAAACAGACCGAGACGTCGGTTTGTTGAGAGTAAAAACGATGGTGTATCAGCACATTCTGAACTCTTATGGCACATCCAGTAAGTCCATGAGCAATAGGCATATAATTCCATTTGTATAGGACCCACACAAAACAAAATAAGTTTAAATGGACACGATCATTCCCAAGCCTTTATTGTTAACAGTGACAGTGGCATAGGAAATATTTATCTAACCTTGTAAATTCGAGCCAATTATACATAAATGGACAGGTATAAATTCCCTTAAGGCAGTACACCTTTAATTTTTGTGTGAATTCGTAGCCTTCTAAAAAGTCTTGAGAAAGATCTTTTTAAGAGGTAAGGAAAGTTAAGAATTGGCTGATTTCAAATATTAGTTGCTTATAATTCTCTTTTGCTTCATATTGATGTTCATGATGTAACCAGTCATATTAAAGTATCGATATAAAATAATAGAGTATATGGAAGTTTGACTGAAGCCACATCGTTCTGTAGAGTAAAATTTTCATCCAAGAAACTGCGAAATATCAACTCGATATTTTTACATCAATCTATGAAAAGTTTTTATTTTCTTATATATCTAATTGGGCCTATAGACTGAGGCTCACTCGGTTATATTTACTTCATCATCGTTTTATTCTAGCATGAAATGGTTCATTCTCTACTTCATCTGCGCGGAGAGTTCTGCACATGCAACCTCTTCTTAACGCAAATTGGAGCTCATGCATGCCTGACGGTAGTTAAAAAGTAAACGCCTTATATTTTTCTGGAAATTGTTATAACAATTATTTAATTGAAAACCTAAAATTCCAGTTAAAACCAAATCACATGAAGAAATCGGTGATAAATGTACATGCTAATACAAAATATTTAACAACTAATGCAAAACTTTTAACGATTTTTTTCCAGGATCTGACCCATTGAAAACGATGTTTAGTTATTGCCACAGTATCAATAAACCTACAGTTATGGACCTTTCGAAGGGCCTATGACGACCTCTTGAATGGGATCGCCATGCAACTCTTGAGATGGGATATTGTCGTACAAGTTGTGGTATAAAAATGTATGTCAATTTTTTTTCGGAGAAATTATTTAGATCTGCTTGATTCAGTTTGTTTTTTTTTTAAATGTGACCCCCTCCCCACCTTTCTGCCTATCAAACTTTTGATTTTAGCCTGGCTGTCGAAAACTCTCCACTGCTTTTAATGCTATTGATTTGTCTTTCACCTTTTTTTTTTATCAAAATATTTGAGTCAATGCGCAAGTTTGTGCCAAGGTAGTCGCTTTCTTTTCTGGGCTGGTTGAATTTTAAATGTGTTAATGTAAACATAATCAAGCTAATTTGGAAACGATGATGGACGAAATTTCTATCAGGCATGTAAACATTTCTAAGGTTCGTCACTCGTGGCAAAAAGTTTAAACATTTGGCATTGTAACTAGTTGATGTACCTAGCAATAAACTAAAATGCGCTCATCAATGATAAATTGTAGCAACTATCAGTTATTTTTACAATAATTTTTTTTTGATGAGTTGGACAGTGGTGGATTTTCTTGCGTATAAAAACCATGCCTAAGATATAAAAGTTAATTTCTCGTTTTTGATTTGTTCAGCTTGCTATGGCCTTATGACTCCAAGATACGTTTTATGAAGTACTTCACCTAAGGATATGCTTCATGTTTGATGAAGGCTCTTGTTGGAAAGTGTCTATAAAACAGTGTTGAGATTTCTCATTTGGCTTATACACAACTAGGATTTTTCGAATGTTTGATTTATTTTATTTTATTAGTAATTAATTAATGTATTTATTTTAAATTTTTTTTTTTTTTTATTTTGGGGGGTGGGGGTGGGAGGCAGAGGGGTAGGGGTGGTAGGGGTGGAAGATAAGTCTGCCTATAACTATGTTATCCTTAACCTGTCTATATTATCTCCTTGCGTTCCCTTTCCAATTTTGTATTTACATGAAAGTATTGGCCGATAGTTTGGTATGATCATTACATTGTTTTCGTTTGAGCATTTATCTCCCATCTCTCGGTCCCCCCTTTTAAGCAACCTGTTTAAGCCATGTGTTGTTAGATTCTTCGGTTATGTTTTTCTCCTCCAAAGTACCAAAGGTGTAGCCAACTCACTACCTCTTTCAAGGGTTTTAACTTCGAACTTCACACCGTTCTCACATTTGAGTGTACTTAATTTTCACCGTCATGTTTTTTTTTCTTATAAACTAGAGTAACTCCCCTAGCCTTTTGGGCCCTAACATTGGGTCTAATTAGGACAGGCAAATGGGAAGCACGTCTTGCACTTAAACGCGGTTTTCTTTCATATATCTTGCTGCAAACGTGATAGAGGCTAAATAAATAGAGAAATGCCTATGATCAATTTGTTCATTAATCTTGTCAGGATTTTTATAATGAAGTAATTGGAAAAAAAAAGAGATATATGTAGCAGAACATACTATTTGCCCTTTATTAGAAAACAGGAAAAGAGTAAATTGTTTAAAGTTTATCATAGTCAAGGATCATGACTTGGGTCTCACTGTGAACGGCATACATCTTAGTCTAGATTCATCCTTAGTCTTTACTCAAAACATTTAACTTAGTGCTCATTTGTTTCTCTTGGACCAATATGGTCCATCCTATAGTTCTATGTGATGAAGTGGCTGAATCTAATTTTTAGACTGTATAGATATATATATATATATATATATATATATATATATATATATATATATATATATATATATATATATATAAAGCTGATTAAAATGCGAACTGAGCGGTGTATGTTTTTGAGAAGTTTTTTCCAAAAAAATCAAATACACTTGAGCTTTAAAAAAAAAAAACAGTGCGAGCTGTTCTGGCGGTGGTAAATGCTTGTTGCAAACTTATCCAGTTCATACCTCCCTACTTACAATTCTTACAAGACCATGTCCATCGACTGCAAAATGTAGCCCTCCTCATCAGATCTCCATTTCTACTTTAGTTCTGCTTCTCTGTTCCACATCATGTCTTTATGTGGAACATTATCACCCGCCCCCCCCTTTTTTTTTTTCCAATCTTCTTGCTTGTCTTCCTTTCAATCGTTTTCCATTCCGTGGCTACTAGTCAGTAATTCTCTTTGTACACCTATTGTCATTCATTCTTGCCAAGCCATTTCCATTTCGGTTTTGTTACTAAGTCTTCTATATTATTTAAGCCAGTTTGTTTTCTGTCTCGGCTTGATTTTCTATCTCTATAAAAGTCTTAAGCATATTTCTTTTCATACTCCTTGCACCATTCGTAATCTTTGGCAAGTGCTTTTGAGAAAGGCTACATGTGACATCTATATTGCATTTTTGGAGTTAGACATTAATCATTTTCCTGTCTTTTCTGAAATAGTGGCATTATGTGTTTAGAATACAAACCAAATATCATACATTCACATTTTTACTTCTTTGGTTATCATCAATAATCTTGTTTTATCCTATAGGCTTGGGTCTGAAGGTTTGTCTCCAGAGTCCAGTTGGTTTATTGTTAGAGTTTTGTCTTCTTGACATTATAAGTTACGGTATTTCAATTAGGCGTTTTCCATTCTCTCAAGTGTTATTTTTTTTCAGTCTAAACAATTTAGCTTTTGGCTTTCTATCTGAATGGACTAGATTTGGAATAATGCACGTTTTTAGATTCCTTGTGACCGGTTGACGAATATTCGATTTGTCTCCAGATTGTCATTTTTAGTTTCTTCAGAATTTTTTATTTTATTTTATAAATCTTTAACTGCACTTTTCTTTTAAAGAGAGACATTACAGAAAGTTGAGATTTATCGTTTCATTTCACAAAAAGAATGTAGTTTTGACAGTCTTCCCAAACGCAAAAAAAATTTTTCTTCTTACTATGTGAGTTTGCTCTTTGAGCTCATTGTGTAAAAAAATTTCTTTTGTTAAAGGTTCCCCATAGGTTATTCTTTTCGGTTTGGATAAGATAAAACAGTACATTTTGATCCACGACATTTTACTTTTAGCGTATCTTTCAACTTTCACATGTGAATCTTTCCCGCGGGCTGTTTTCTTTTTCTTTTCTTTTTTTTTAATTTTGTTTTGTTTTGTTTTGCATGCCGAAACAGTGTTTTTAACAAGATTAACTCTAACCTTCTGCATGAAATCTCCTGTTGGTTCACATGTGAAACGGTAAAAATACGCGTGTCAACTTATACCATCTTTCTTTAGCTTTGAAGATGTGACAAATGGAAGAATGGAAAGGAAGCTAGATAAAAGTTTTTGAATCCTGCGAAAAGTTTTGAAACGTGAATTTTTTTATCTGATAGCTTTCCAATAATAAAGGCAGTTCAGAATATTAGTTTGTGCTTCTGATTTCCTTCATAGGACGCTATCTTGGATTTTTAGCTCAAGTTTTGCAAATTAGTTTGCTAAATGTCATGTCTGCCGTGGTTTTGTTTCCCAAGAGATCCAATAAATCCCCCCCCCCCTCTCTCTCTTTCTCTCTCTCTCCCTATCTATCTTTCTTTCTCGATAATTTCGCTAATCCTTTTACCCTTTATTTATATCCCAATCAATTAGACATTAGGTTTAAAGCCTTTGTTTTCGTTCCGACATAAACGCAAGGAGGTGAAAATGACTGATGTTGATCTTTTGTTAGCAGAGTGAACATACCTGACAGTTCATCTAAATAAACTTTTTGTTCATAAACAATCACCATGGTTAGATCGGTATGTGAAACTCCCTCAGTCTCCGCCAGGTGGAAGAGCTTCAATCACTTAAGTCCAAACTTTCTGTGACATTTAGATTCAATAATTATGGAATGGGAGGGGAATTATACTAGAGGGAGGGAGGGAGAGGGGGGAGGGGTGACATCAGTGAATTGTTTCCCACCATTGAGCTAAGAGTAAGCCTTCTGTTTTTTATTCCAAACTATATCCCACTTACCTTAACTTCCCTCCGCTGGTTTCGGATAAGTCAAGTTCCAAGTTCCGTATCTATAGATATTATAAAATCAATAAGGGTTACAGTAATGAAATGTGCGATCACGTTTTTCTTTGCTTTTCCTGCAATAAAACGTTGTTAGCTTAAATTTTACTGTTGTCGATTTATTCTTTTTTTAGCATGAGCAAAAAATCTGTTAAGCGCCTTTATTTTGTAATGAATATTGTTATAGCATACATGTATAAGAGGAAAAAAGAAGAGAAAGGAGAGATTTTTTATAAATGTGAACAATATTTAACATGTTTAATATGAATGGACTGCCTTTAAATGTATTGCCTGTTCTTGCTTCTTTTTCTTTTGTTTTATGTTTTCTTTATTTTGTGGTAAGATGGTAAATTGAATAGGAGTAATCTTAACTTAGCTTGTAAGAAAACTGAGCGAGTTCGAGTTAATGGTTAGAATTGTTTTCTAAAGAATCCTGGCATGATAGTACCTTTTAGCAGACTCGCAATCTAAATATTTCGTATTATAGGAGCAAGCCCAAGAATAAAATCTGAAACCAGACATAAGTGCAAACCTGTGAATATCTAAAAAAGCAAAACAGACTTCGCTCTATACTTTTTATAGATACAATACATGGTTAGCTTCTTAGACAAATGTTTATTCAGGAGCTGTTGCTGCTACGCGAATAGAGAGACTCAGCCCAAATCTCTGGTTTCGAGCGAATGTTTGTGATGGCGAGTTCAGAGAAATAAACTTGCCGCCTTGATAAGACTGGTTCCCCGAATCATGCTTGCTACAAAATGTGTATGATTTCCATTGAACCTTTGTTCACTTGTAAAATATTATGTTAGGAAAAGAACGGAACAGCTCGTGAGAAACACCAAAGTCTATCCTTCGAGGAGACAATTTATGAAGGACATCTGAATTTATAACACTAGCATTTCTCACACAGAGAGCATGGGCCTGATGGAGGCTACTGTGCTGATATAGGACGGACTGATCTGCGTGATATGTTTCCAGTGTGTTGAAAAGATCAATGTTTAACTTAAACACCACAATGATTAACCAATAGATATTGGGTTTATGTCTAACATCCTTTTGCAGAATTTTAGAAAAATTCAAGAGAGTTCTGTCCTTTCGTTGATTCTGACTCTCCTGAGGCCCGAATGAGTATGTACTAAAATTTTTGTCACTTTCGATATTAAGTATAAAATCCGTAATGTGTGACTTAATACACATTTTTACTCCCCATTTTCTTAGTATTTTGTTCTTTTCGTAAAATAAATCTTTGGTATATAATTAGTTTTCAGCAAGATTGAATCTCCACACATTTCGGTTGTATTCTCAGAACAAAATCGGGAACGAAGTTAAAATCTCTCTCTAAAATTTGCAACATATTTCTTTCCTCTGCATAAGTTGTACTCTTGGAAGTTGCATTTTATGCCTCCCTTCACTTTTTTCACAAAATGTGGAAACCTATGTTTTTATAAATTTATGGTTGAATAATCTCTTTCAGAAATATTCGCATCAAAGGTAGAACAGTTACTTTAAAACAAGCCTGCAACGTAGTGCTGTTCGTCACATTATACATGTAGTCATGATTTTTTTTATCTGCCTTAGTTTTCTCTGTTGCCTAAGACAAATTGTTAGTTATATGGTCGGCTGCCATACAGAAATATTTGAAAAAAAAAGTTATGTACCCTTGATTGATATATAAGCTTTTTTCTTGTAGCGATGACTGAATTTTATGTATAGAAAAATTAACTTGAAAACACTTTTTTTTTTGTTGCAGTTTGACATGACCATTTTATTATGAAACATCTTTACAAATAGTAAAAACGATCGAATTGTACATACATTGTTGTTATGAAATGAATTGCGTTAAATAAAAAATGTGGCAAAATGGCTTGCGGTTTTCTTAAACTGAATTGTGACTTATCAGTTTTGTATCCTATTTACTAAGATACTATGCCTGACAATTATCTAAAAATCATAGTCTGGTATATTTACAATATTAAACTGATCTTTTGGACCTTCATTCAAGATTTTGATGGATGCAATTTTTAAAAATAATTTAAGAGATTGTGATATTTTAAAAAGTAAATTGAGAGGCAAAAATTTGCATGCAAAACGGCTAACTTTCCAATTAATTTATATAGAGCTTTAAAAAATTTTTGACATTACTGGAGAACTCTTTCAACGAATTTCTGTAAACTAGAATATAAATGAGATTTCGTGAAGAATTATGCTAGTTAGGTGAAATGCGTGGGCTCTGCTTTAGTTTTTTTACGCAAGAATATTAATTATCCTAATGAGTTATTAATCAGATAAAAAAAAGTTACATGAAACAGGGAAAACCAAAGTTTACAACCAAATCGTCTAAATGTTCATGATTGATGAACAGGTTTCTTGACTATTAAGTGGCAAAACTTTCTGCTTAATTTTTAATTCGCTTTGCTTTTAATAGACCTTGTTTAATACTAAGATAAAAAAAAAAAACTGTTCCACACTCGACACAGTACCTCCATCTGCAGACTTGGGTATATATATTTATGAAATATTTTCATCTTTTGAACGATGTATTAAACTCAAGAACAATCGTATATAAGTTTACAATTTTGAACCTTAAAGCTTTCAACTCCCTGAATGTACAGGTATAAACATTTAGGGGTTGCTGCATTGAAGTAAATCTTGAATCGTGGCACAATCTGTTTTATATTTTAGTGTTATCAAGAAAATAACTTGTCGTTCAAAAATTAAATTTGAGGCAATTCACCTTTTTTTTTTTTACATTTACAGAAGTAATTCATCTCACACGATCACTGATTTTTTTCAGTTCAATTTCTTTGATTTATCTCATAATACAACAGATATAAAATTAACGCGGTCACATTTCTATTCAATTTCTTGAGGTTAAAAATATATTTTTATTTTTTAGACGAGTTGAACGGAATGCGTTTTAATTTCAATCGGTAAACAATGATGAAATAAGTCGTTTTCATTTTCATTCAATTATGAATGCTAACATTTTAATGGTTTTTATGACGCCATCTTTTAACCGTTATAATGCACCTGAAATGAGTTGCCATCATTTAAGGTTGAGTGTCGCATTTAAACGCAGAGAAAAAAAATCGATTTTGAGGAACTCGCCTTGTGCTATTTAAAGAACGAAAATGGGCTATGGATATAAAACTTTTTTTTTTTTCGAAAACTGTAAAATATTGATAGTTTGTCTAAATTAACACATTTTTATTCCTTTTATTCTAGACACTTAATAGCAATAATAGTCAGTACGAAAACATAGGTTTTAAGATTTAAAAACATGGTTTTAAATTTAAAAGAGATGGTCTCAACAATAAAACAAAAACAAAAAAAAACAAACAACAAAAAAAAAGCCTTCAAAAGCACATGTATATTGATCAAGTTTCTGTGTAAAAAAAAATTACAACAATCATTCTGATGATTATATTCTCTAAGAAAATACGGCACATAAATGTAAAAGGAAATTTTAGGCAGATTTTATTGATGAAAAAATATGGTGTTTCTAACATGACAACCATAAATTAGAAACGTGGTGAGGGGAAAGCACACGCATCGAAATTTCAACTTTATTCCGCAAAAATGTCCCTCCCTCTCCGCCCCGCCCCCTCCCCCCCCCCCCCTTTCAAATCTCCCCTTTTTTCTCTTTCCCCCTTCCAACATATTTTCCTTTAGATCTGCGGAACTTAAACTTGGTTTAAGTAAAGAAAATATCAAATAATAATAATGATATAATAATAATAATAATAATAATAATAATAATAATAATAATAATAATAATAATAATAATAATAATAATAATAATAATAATAATAATAGATGTGGTAGTAGTAGTAGTAGTAATAGTAGTAATAATAGTAATAGTAGTAATAGTAGTAGTAATAATAGTAGTAGTAATAATAGTAATTAATAATAGTAATAATAATAGTAATAATAATAGTAAT
>JAWDGP010004989.1:0-14883 GCA_033675545.1 Elysia crispata | reverse complement strand
ATAGTAGAACCGATGGACAGAGATGTCCTTTACGTGTGAGAGAACGTCACGCATTCAGAGACAGAGTTACAACCAAAGAGAAAGTAAAGGGGCAACAAGACTGACAGGCACGAGCAGCGTCATCCATAGAAAGAGAGATCTTTATATAAATCAGACAAAAAGATAACAGACATAACGATATGCAGATAAGCTAATGGTGCGTGTGTTGATTGTTAGAAATTAAAAATAAACATGTGTAAGTGAGTGAATGACAAAAGGAAACAAAAAGAATGGGCGAAAATACATTAAGCATAAGAAATTATGCTAAATATAATCTTATTTTTCTCAGTATGTGTATTGAGATTAAAGGACAATCAACATCATTCTCTGAGCTCGATTTTTTTCATATTAGTCACGTAAAATATGATGCTGTTGTTTACCTTAGCCATGCTTTCTGCAGAGCATTCGCCATACTTTAATGGTCTGATCTGCAAGGGCTAAGCATAAACGCATTCTTAGACTTGTCAATGCTGTAGAAAATCACACAACACTCTCAAATGGCACAGTTATGCTAACAGCTTTCACAAGCATGCAAAGGTAAAGAAACAAAGAGATCATGCCAGTTTCCTTGATTTCCTTTCCGTTATGAATTAATTCGTTTTGGCACATCAGATAAGTGGGAGTAACACTAAGGAAATAATTTTAAAAAAATAGAAAACCCTGGTTTGAACAAGTTTGAGCAACAATTGGTATCTATTAAACAGAAAATTAAAAAAAATATTTTAAAAATAAATTCTTTAATCACTTATTAGTATCTTTTAGTCACGGAGATTGCTATTTTTTGCGGCTTTTTGTGGTCTCATCTTTAACGCGAACAAAGGAAAAGGATTTATCAGGAGGAGAATTCCGATCTGCCTTCTTGACATCATTCTGTTTATCTTGAGAGAATGAAAACAAAATTGATAAGATAATTATTGTATAATAATATATTGAGCAAAGGTGGACAAATAAAAAACAACAACGTAAAAACAAAAGAAAATAGTGTCTTTGCATGATATAATCTTTGTTTGAGAATGTGTAACGAAAAGTAGATACAAAGTTTGTGGGATTAAGATTTCTTTTAATTTTTGGTTACTTAGATAAGCATTGTTCTTTGGCTTAACACGCACCTTTTAAACTTACCGATACTTTTGTGTTAATGATCAATTTGAATAACAATAATAATAGAACATACACCTCAAAATGCATTTAAAGGGGATTCATACTCGCTTCACTTAACCTGATCTATTGGCTTTTGGAGTTTGCCGAAAAGAAATATGAAGTCTTGGTCTTTTCTAATTCCATAATGTATATTTTATTAAGGTGTTCTTAAAAATTGCTTAACAAATAGCATCTTTACAAATCTCGAAAAATTTCATATAGAACAAACGGCAGAGCTTCGATTTTCATTATTTTTCAAGATGTTACAGAAAATTCAAAATTAGTACAGGGAATACGATTTTACAAAGAGTTATATTGTGCAGTTGGAAGTAACGAGATCCACTTTAGGATAGGGCATGAACCGATTGCATCTGAAACAATTCACATTGGTGTGGAATATAAAAAAGGAAAGAAGGGAAACAAAATGTGCAAAATGGAAAAAATTGGAGAAACTTTTGCATCAAATTATTTATCTTTGCTTCTTATTGTTGCCGAAGCAGAGCACCTCTTAGCATCCCGGAATAGAGAGAAGGACAAAAAACACCCGCGTTCTCAGCTTAAAACACTGGTAAATCATGAAGAAACTTTTGACGTAAGATCGTCTACATTATTGAAAAGCGTCTACAGATGAGCAATATTTCGATTTTATTTTCAAACCACACATAAATAACAAAAATATATATGGATGTCTTAAATAAATGTGTTTGATCGTAAGCTGTAATTTGGATCAAAGAATTCTTTAGAAATAATATTAAGGCATAGTCATGTTGGTCGTTTCGATCCAGTCACTATTTCAAAAAATTTAAAAAAAAATATTTTTTTTTCAAGCTGGATAATGAAAGATAAGACCACATTTTATATAATACCAATATTCTTCTATTCTTTTAAAAATTAGATAGCAGTCTTTCATTTCTATCAGTAGATTAGACCAGTTTTTTTAGGACAAAAAAATTGATTTCTATATATCAAATTTAAAATACGTGACAGTTCCTGTGTATAAAAGAACCTTCGAAAAAAGAAACGCTATGCCTCCAGCTCTGAACCTGATCCAGATTTTTAGGTTTGTAATTTAATACCTCTATCAACCTAAAGACGTAAGCTATTTCATAAACCTTGACGACAGCTATTTGATTTAAAACTTTTGTTCGGTATATTAAGCAAGTGGAAACGTATCCATAAATGTTTTATTATTACAAACTTAAAATGACGTTCTACAAACGGGACGTTGATGTTAATTATCCGAGGCTGGGGTGCATGTGTTTATTAACGAAACTTACAAAATGATGAACCTGATACCCATTGTTTTACATGATCCAGAAAAATATGTATCCATCTTTACCTAGAATTTATATATCTCGATAATTCTTTGTCTAAACAAAAATTTTTAGATATGAATCTTAAATCCTTTTGGATTAGGATATATCGACCTTTTCTGCACTGTTACTGTTTTTAGATCCTTTGAAACGCTTGTTAGATGGCTTTAAATTTTTGCGGAAAGTGCATTAAAGTAATCTGCCTTGCGGGATTTATTTGCTGCGCAGTTGTGTGAACCTAGATCAATATGAGAATGAATTTTAAAAAATCTGAAAATACTTTTTTTAACCTAAAAATACAATCTAGATTTAGAGTCTAGCTGCCATAAATATCTCGGCCCTAGATCTAAACCTATATCGAAGGCACTTCTTTGAGATTCTTCAGTTAGATAATACTCTATAGCATGTAGTACTAGATCTATTCCAGACAGATTTAGAGCTGCCGCGGACCACATTGTATGCGTGCTTTCGATTTCATTCCTGCCTTATCCATATATCTGCCCATCTGGGCTAACAACTAGTAGCAGGCACAATTGCCTTTTTCTTTTAATAATGTAATAATCACATTTTTGTCTTTCGATTTAAAAAACAAACTATTAGAAAATATTACCACTCCAATATTTAAGACAATTAACAACTTAAAGCCAAATTTGACGTTCCAAAGTCATGTTGTCTGGTAATGCTCGGTTAAACGGCCCTCTATATAAACCTAGCTTCATTATGTATAGATTATTATTGTTGTTGTTGTTGTTGTTGTTGTTGTTGTTGTTGTTGTTGTTGTTGTTATTATTATTATTATTATTATTATTATAATTATTATTATTATTATTTTATTATTACTTCTACTACTACTACTACTACTACTACTACTACTACTACTACTACTACTACAGTCATAGAAAAAAATACGGTCAATCAATCAATGATAGCATAACAGAATAGTTTTATGACAAGAAGTCTTTCTTTTATAGTTGACTGACTAGATTTTTTATCTACTTTTCTTTTACAGAGAGACCCATCTTGCCAAGACATCCCTTAGTCTTACAGACATTTGCAGTTATAATAACCATGGACAACCTAATGACTCTCCTTATGCTAGTATGCATCGCTTGCTTCCTAGTCAGCTCTTTAGCTTTACCTTTGGAAGAGGTAGGTTCGCCGAAAAAGACTGTTCTAACTTTATTCTGCAGTATTAAAAATGACTTGAGAGTTTTCGTTTTATAGAGCTAGATAAATTGTGAAAACAATTCAAAAGTTGTTGTTTTCTTTTAAGTGGGCATCGTTTTAACCTTTTGAAACACGAACAGAAAACTAATAATCAAAAAATGGCCGTTGTCGAGTTTTCTTTGTTTCAAGACATTCTGGAACAAAGCTGATTCTGAGTTGATTTACTGGTTTATTGTGGTCGATAATCGCGCCGTAGGTGAAGGTCATAATTTTAGGTCTCAATTACTGAAATCTTCTTTCCAAATTAGATGATCCTATAAGACATATAGGCAACAAGATGAGATTATGACGGTTGTTTGTAACGGAATGGACATATTTGAATTTAATTGAAGGTCTTCGCGTTATAAAGAGATCTTTAAAAGTATTAACCGATTTGTCCATGATGACTCAAACGGTCATCCTAGTTAAAGGATTAGTTCGTAAAGTAAGAATCTCTATCGAATTTTATAATTTATAGGGTTTTTTTTAATATTCCATTGACCATATGAGCCAATTCACCAGTTTAAGCAAACAGAGTATAAATACTATAAATACTTTTTAGTTGTATCTTTTACATAGAATGTCATAAATAAAGCATAATATGAATACAAAAATATCGCTAAGTTTAGAGTATGCCATTTATGTCCGTCAAGTCGAATTAAAACCTGGAAGAAGATTATCTAAATAACCAAGGATTAAACAAATCTTAATTTCCATGACCTTTGTCCTTAATTCCGTTACACATTAGGAAACAATAATGTTATCACGCAAAGACAGCAATTTTTTAACTTGGTTTTTGGGTCTTTTTTGAGTGTCTGTGCTCAGTGTATTTTGATAAAGTAATATTGTCTTGTCACGTGTCCAATGTTATCAAATTTCTTTTCTTTCTTTCAGGATAAACAGATGTCAAAGAGGCAGTGGCAATATGCGTTCTACAAAAGTCCTTTTGCTAAGCACTGGTACGGTAAATGAGACCACAAACAAGCCACAAATAGCAGAAATATAAGACTAAAAGACACAATAAAATGGATTTTCATTTTCTGTTTTGTGTATACTGATTTTTGGCATGTTCAATCGTGTTTTTCTTCTTCTTATAATTTTCTAACTAATTGCATTTGCACTCACCTAGTCCAATCTTATCGAAGCAAGCCGAAAAAAAAAAGAACAAAAAAAAAAATCTTATCGAATTTCTTTCCCTTCTCTCAGGATAAACAGATGCAAGGAGGGAAGGGTATATTCCCTTTTTCATCCATCCTTTTCTCCGTAAATGAGACAACAAGCAAGCCGAAAGAACAAAAAAGAACAAAAACAAAAAAACAAAAACAAAACGGAAATCTTTTTGGTTTATTCAAATTTTATGAAAATTAATCGTTGGCATGTTAATATTGGGATTTCCTTAATCTCACAGTTATTCTGTAACTGCATTCGCACTAACTTATTGCACCAAACGAAAATACCTAAAATAAAAGAAATACAAGAAAACTGGCATACCTATATATATATATATATATATATATATATGTGTGTGTGTGTGTGTGCATGTATGACAGTGAATTCAAAGCTTCCTTTTTTAGGATGTTATGAGACAAAGGTGCATTTTCTACAACAATGAAAAGTCTAAGTAGGCATTATTAATACCTCTTGCAGATCAGGCAACTAAAATCTGACGGCTGCTTTACAGAAAACATGTTGTTTTAGGTAACCAATAGCATCATATTTTGCTTGGCTAAAATAGAAAAAATGGATCGCAGAGAACTATCAGTAACCACCTTGGGTTCTTTAAGTTCATGAAAAAATGTCAGTTTTTAAACTTAAACCGCACTTTTGGCAGTAAAACGAATTTCAAAAACTTTAAATTTGTCATAATTCAACACAATTCATCGAAATAAACACCGTTCCGATAGGTCTTCTAGCAAACAGTTTATAGTCCGAATTGTTAATTACAAATGAAATTACCAATATTTGAAAAAGTATGTTCGTTACCATGAGCAACAATATCATCGTTTTGAAAGGAAACACGTATAGGGAAACGCTTCATAGTTTAATTTTCCCGAAAAAAGAAATTACACTTAAAAACATCCCGGTCACAACTAACGCTTTTAGAAAATTTCATCATGGTCTAAAAACACGAATCACAGTTTGATATCGGCTAAGTTGACTAAAAGGACAAAGCTTGGCCCTGAAAAAGACTCATAACATTTATGCCTTAAATGGCATTGTCAGTATCTAGAGCTATGCAAATTCTTTCTTAAAAAAAGGAGTTATAGATGCTGCTACAGATTTTGGTGTTTTGACTGTAAACTCCACTATTTAAAGAGCCTTCGCGGTTTAATTACGAGGTTTAAAATCGGTCCATGATATAAATGAGGACATGTTATGCTTCAAGCCCTATATTTAGATTTACAGAATCCGGATAGAAATTTATGGTAGCACTTCATTGTTTTTCTTCAAAATATCACACTTCGGGACTTGCTCGATGTAAAACTCTAACCTAGATCTCTAAAGTCTAGACAACACAGCTGAAACGTTACCCTTAGGAGCGTCACTTCAGCTGATGGAACTATGAATAGCCAACCTGTCTCTTGAATTGTGAGTTTCACAAGGAGCCCAGTGATTGGCATTTTCCTCAGATTTACAATATCATGAAACAAATTGAGTCAACAACATTGTTATTGCAATAAATTTCAACAAATTTTAAAGAGTATCTTAGAGTCTAAATTTAAAACTTTTTATTCCGTCTTTACTCACCAAAAAAGACTCGCATGGGCATCCCAATGGAATGTAAACGTCAATTTAATACATTGAGCGATATATATATATATATATATATATATATATATATATATATATATATATATATATATATATTTTTCGAACTAAGTAGGTAGCAAATGTCTCGGCCCTAGATCTAAAACCTAAGTCGAAGGCACTTCTTTGAGATTCTTCAGTTAGATACTACACTATAGCATGTAGCACTAGATCTACTTCAGACAGATTTAGAGCTGCCGCGGACCACATTGTATGCGTGCTTTCAATTTCATTCCTGCCGTATCCATATATCTGCCCATCTGTAGGCACAATCGCCTGTTTCTTTTAATTATGTAATAATCACAATTTTTTGTCTTTCGATTTGAAAAAAACACTATTACAAAAATATTAACACTCTAATATTTAAGACAATTAACAACTTAAAGCCAAATTTGACGTTCCAAAATCATGTTGTCTGGTAATGCTCGGTTAAACGGCCCTCTATATAAACCTAGCTTCATTATGTAAAGATTATTATTGTTGTTGTTGTTGTTATTATTATTATTATTATATTATTATTATTATTATTATTATTATTATTATTATTATCATTATTATTATTATTATATATTACTACTACTACTACTACTACTACTACTGCTGCTGCTGCTGCTGCTGCTACTGCTACTACTACTACTACTACTACTACTACTACTACTACTACTACTACTACTACTACTACTACTACTACTACTACTACTACTACTACTACTACTACTACTACTACTACTACTACTACTACTACTATAACTACTCCTACAGCTGCTAAATTTAGTATGTTCTTTTTAGTGGCAAGGCGATCGCTTCAAGAAGGCCTTATTATGATATATCTTATTCACTGTATCAGTTCTTTTCTCTCTCTCTCTCTCTCTCTCTCTCTCTCTCTCTCTCTCTCTCTCTCTCTCTCTCTCTCTCTCTCTATCTCTCTATGTCTCTTTCAACTCCTTCTGTCTTAGTCTACCACTCTCTCTCTCTCTCTCTCTCTCTCTCTCTCTCTCTCTCTCTCTCTCTCTCTCTCTCTCTCTCTCTCTCGCTCGCTCGCTCGTTCTTCACGTTTTAAAAAGAGAAAATGAAACGGCAAGATCATCTCATAAAAAGAGTAATTGCCTTTTTTATGCAATATTATGAACTATGCCCAGGCTGTTTAAAGGCTCTTCAGTCACCTATAAGAGAAAAATTTCTTGCCATAAAACTATTCTGTTCTGCTATCAATGATTGATTGACTGTATTTCTTTCTCTGACTGTGTTTTTTTTTTCTTTTTTTTTTCGGGAAGCGTTTCAATAATCATACGGACTATTTTTATTTTTTTTTTACGTAAATGGTGTTAATGGGAGGTTGAAAACAATTACTGCTTTAACTACGTCCTTAATCACATTTCTTGTGTTTTATAACTTATTTGGCCGTTTATTAATAAAAAAAAAAAAAAGATGCCAAATACATTTTGATATTAATTTTTCACTTAAATATACATAGGTTGTCCCCTATTCTTTTTTAAATTGATTAGTTTGTTAGAAGACTGTTATTCCTAAATTTTTATTATCTGCAATATAGTTAACGTGTCTCCCTTTGCATTAAAGTTATCGACGTCGTGGCCAATGCTTATTTTATTAAAAGTGGATGATTCTAGTTTCAGTTGCAGTTGAAGCATAAAATTTAACTACGCAGAGACCAAGAAACGACTCATTCGATATGCGGGGAGAGAAATTCAATTAAATCAACTTGTGTGTGAAAGATCTATAGTTAATTAAGGTTCTCGTGCAAAAGTTGAGCCAACACATTTCACAAGGTTTTCTGTCATTAATTTTTGTGTTATCATGTTGATATAGACGTCATGACAGAACCAGCTTAAAGCATAATTATTTTTTTCAGCCTATAAACAATTTTATTGTATATATATACAAATTACGAATGCAAAAGAAAATGTAATACTGTATTGATTAAATAACATTTGATCTACTTTTCTTTTACAGAGAGACCCATCTTGCCAAAACATCCCTCAGCTTCAAAGACATTTGCAGTTATAATAACCATGGACAACTTAATGACTCTTCTTATGTTAGTATGCATCGCTTGCTTCCTAGTCAGCTCTTTAGCTTTACCTTTGGAAGAGGTAGGTTCGCCGAAAAAGACTTTTCTATCTTTATTCTGCTGTATTAAAAATGACTTGAGAGATTTTCTTATATAAAGCAAGATAAATTATGAAAACAGTTCAAAAGTTGTTGTTTTCTTATAAAAGGGCATCGTTTTGACCTTTTGAAACACGAACAGAAAACTAAAGATTAAAAAATGGCCGTTGTCGAGTTTTCTTTGTTTCAAGACATTCTGGAACAAAGCTGTTCCTTAGATGATTTACTGGTTTATTGTGGGCGATAATCGCACCGTACGTGAAGGTCAGAATTTTAGGCCTCATTTTCTGAAATCTTCTTTCCAAATTAGATGATCTTACAGGACATGTAGGCAAAGAGATGAGATTATGACGTAGTTTGTAAAGGAATGGACATATTTGAAGTTGAAGGTCTTCGCGTTCAAAGGGGATCTTTAAAAGTGTTTAACATGATGCCACAGAAGGTCATCCTAGTTAAAGGGTTAGTTTGTATAGTAAGAATCTTTATCTTATTTTATAATTTATATCTATTTTTTATATTCGATTGGCTATATGAGCCAATTAACATTTTTAATGAAACAGAATATAAATACTTTTTAGTTGTATCTTTTACACTGAAGGTCATAAACAAATCATAATATGAATATAAAAATATCGCTAAGTTAAGAGTGTGCCATTTATGCCTGTCAAGTCGAATTAAAACCTGGAAGAAGATTATCTAAATTACCAAAAATTAAACAAATCTTAATTCCATGACCCTTGTTCCCAATTTCTGTTACACATTAGGAAACAATGATGATAAGTCGCAAAGACCGCAATTTTTTAAAATTGGTTTTTGGGTCTTTTTGTGTTTCTTTGCTCGGTGTATTTTGATAAAGTTATGTCGTCCTGTCAAGTGTCCAATTTTATAGAATTTCTTTTCTTTCTTTCAGGGGAAACAGGCGTCAAAGAGGCAGTTGATAAATTCCCTGTTGACAAGTAATTTTGCTAGGTCCTGGTACGGTAAATGAGACCATAAACAAGCCACAAAAAATAGCAGAAGTATCAGACTATAAGACACAATAAAATGGATTTTCATTTTCTGTTTTGTGTATATTGATTTTTGGCATGTTGAATCGTGATTTCTTTTTCGTATAATTTTTTAACTAATTGTATTCGCTCTTACTTAGTCCAATCTTATTGAATTTCTTATCCTTCTCTCAGGATAAACAGATGAAAGAAGGGAAGGGTATATTCTCTTTTTCACCCATCCTTTTCTCCGTAAATGAGACCACAAGCAAGCCGCAAAAACAAAAAAGGACAAAAAAAAAAAAAAAACCCCGCAAATTTCCTTTACTTAAAACCACTTTAACAATGGCATGAATAAAGAAAATGTTTTAAAGCTAAATTTTAAAAAAATTGAAAAGAGTATTCAAATTTTATGAAAACTAATCGTTAGCATCTTAATATTGGGATTTTCTTAATCTCACAGTTTTTCCCTAACTGCATTCGCCTTAACTTATTGCGCCAAACGAAAATATCTAAAATTTGAAGGAATACAAGAAAACTGGCATAGCTTTATATATATATGCATGTATGACAGTGAGTTGAAAGCTTCCTTTTTTAAGATGGTATAAGACAAAGGTGCATTTTCTACATCATATTTTGCTTGGATAAATAGAAAGAAATGGAGCACAGAGAACTATCAATAACCACCTTGGATTCTTTAAGTTCATGAAAAAATGGCAGTTTTTAGAGTAAAACCGCACTTTTGGGAGAAATTCTAAAAACTTATAGATTTGTGCTAATTCAACACATTTCATCGAAATAAACCGTCTCGATAGGTCTCCTAGCAAACAGTTTATAGTTTGAATGGGTAACTAGAAATAAAATTACCAATATGTTCATTACCATGAGCAAGAATATCATCGTTTTCAAAGGGAAACCCGTATAGGAAGCGCTTGATAGTTTAATTCTCTAAAAAAAGGGTCATAAGGTTTATGCCTTAAATTGCATTTTCAATATTTAGAGCAATGCAAATTCTTTCTAAAAAATAAAGAAGTTATAGATGCTGCTACAGATTTTGGTGTTTTGACCGTAAACTCGACTATTTAAAAGAGCCTTTGCGTATTTGATTTTGTTTTTTTTTTGCTAAAAAAATTACGAGGTTTCAATTCGGGCCATGATATAAATGAGGACATATTATGCTTCAAGCCCTATATTTTGATTTATAGAATCCGGATTAAAATTTATGGTAGCATTTCATTGTTTTTCTTCAAAATTGATACTTCGGGATTCGCTCATGTAAAACTGTAACCTAGATCTCTAAAGTCTAGACCACACAGCTGAAACTTTACCCTTAGGAGCGTCACTTCACTTCAGCTGATGGAGCTATGAATAGCCAACCTGTCTCTTGAATCATGAGATTTCACAAGGAGCCCAGTGATTGGTCTTTTCCTCAGATTTACAATATCATGGAACAGATTGAGTCAGCAACATGTTTATTGCAATAAAATTCAATAAATTTTAAAGAGTATTTTAGAGTCCAAATTTAAAACATTTTTTTCTGTTTTTACACACAAAAAAAGACTCGCTTTGGCTTTACAATTTAATTTAAACTACAATATAATACATTGATCGATATACATATATATATATATATATATATATATATATATATATATATATATATATATATATATACATATACATATTTCGAACTAAGTAGATAGATAGATGGACAGAGACGTGCTGAAAAAGAATAGGGAAGGAGCAGAGAAATAATGAAGAGATAAAGTATGCTGGTGATTGTAGGGAGTGGAAGAGAGATAGAGAGAGAAAGATAGAGACAGAGAAAGAGAGAGAGAGAGAGAGAGACAAAGAGGGAGACAGAGAGAGAGACACAGAGAGAGGAGACGTTAAGACAGAACTGAATATGAATTAATTGATGTGTACAAGAACTGAAGATGATTTATAAAAAATTAATGTCCTAAAACATAAAACACTTTAAAAAATGGATGAGGCGGTGTATTTTTTTATTTATCTTTATCCAGTCTAGCAAAGCTGGTTATCTCTATTTATTTTCAATTTATTTCAGTGAAAAACACCTATACCGTAAATATATAAAAAAAAAGCGTATTTACCATTCTAGAAACTTTGTACTAAAGAGAATAAAAAAAACCCAACGGAATTAGCTAGTATATTAGTTAAAAAGAGATGTAAACCATATACGCCAGATTTCATTTCTTTACATGATAAATAGCATTAGCCACCATAATGGTGTGCTTTGATATTTATTATTTTTCATACTTATGGGGTGAATCTATCCTCTGCAACTAGTATGATGAAAATTTTAAACATATTCCTCACTTGGTATTTGGTACAAGTGTATTTGGTGTGCCCTGCATTACTAACTTTACAAGACGAGAAAAAAAAACAATTTTTATCATCTTCTACATTTTTTATTACTTCAGGATGAGAATATATTTGTCTATAATTGTCATTATCAAACTTCATCTTGTGTAGATATTTCCTCAGCTGAGGACAGCCAGATGCCCAGAATATTATCGCGCCATGACTTTAAAGCATCCGCCATTTGTGCTTATTGGTTATGTAAAAAAATTATAGGCTCACGTCATTTTAGACTTTACTTAAAATGAGAATAGTTAAACTTTACTTTAGAAATTTCAATTCCATTTAGGCATAGATCTTTTAAATAACCCAACACCATTTAGACTCATATAAATCAGCAGCTATAAATTCACGAAACGCGGTGCAGCTTTAGGCATGTTAGCGAAAATTCTTAGCCTACTATTAAACATTTAAACGATTTTAAAGAGATGAAGCTGATTTACTATATTGAACTAATCAGATTAATTTTCAAAAGACCAATTTCAATTTTAATTTAATTATTTAATTTTTAAAGGATTATACCGACACAGACTGATCAGATTCCAATCTGCAAGAACTTGGGATAAAATGTTCATAGTCTGCAAAAGAGAAAGTGGAGCTCAAGAGAGTGACTGTGTTATCCGACATTCTAGCTTAAAATGCAAAAAAAAAAAAAAGATATGTTCGAAGTGCGAACAAAACTGATTGCATAAACTCTCTAAATATTAAATTTTACTAACATAAACGCTGAGAGGAATATAATGTAGCCAATATACTCAGTGTGGGCCCTGCTACAGAAATGAACCAAAAAAGACAACCACAGAAGCTAGATCGAAAAAAGAGATTTCGAAGACAAAAAACAAGATGTCATCATCGATATCTTTGAGTCAGCGTATTCGAACTAAATATTTTTTTAAATATCTATAGACCTGACATCTAAGGAAAAAAAATACTTTGTCAGAAATGGTAAGAGGATGCAGCCAGTCTTCAGGAACAACGGCTGTGCCCACAGCTCAAGTCGGGGTAAAGAAGTCGCTGCTTGAGAATTGGGATCACAATGTAGTGACAACTGCCAAAGAAAATGCTCTCAGAATTTTAACGAGGAAGAAAGAAAAGTAGTCGACAGCCCGTCAGTCATAACAAGAGGAAAAAGGACGTCAGCACGTGTTGTGCTGGCATACAAATCAAAATTTTATGATATTACTCCACAACATGGAAAGTGCGTTCTGCATCCTGTTTGTGGCACTTACTTACTTACTTACTGCCCTTTTTGCCGTAGGCAATTAGGGCAGCTGTTGTTGTTTCTGTAACAATATCATTTTTACAAGATAGAGTTGTTAGCTCTATGCTAAACCTACAGATAGGGGGAGGGGGTGGATCGTATCTAGTCTGGCCTCTATCCTTTGACCTGTCCGGCTTGGGTGGCCCTACCAAGAGCACGAGGCTCTCGACGGCATGGCTCTCAGGGTTATCAAGGCACGCAAGCTCGCTCACCTCGTCAAGGTGAGGTTTGTGGCACTAGATTGAATTAAAAGCAGATAGCCTGTGGCAGAAATTTTAAAACTTTTTTTTCTAAAAACTGCACTGTTTGAACCGGAATAAAATTGCTGTGACCATGTATTCGTTTGCATAAAGAACTTATAACTGTATACAAAGTACAGCATTATTTGTGTGTGGTAGGATACATGTATACAAACGAAAAAAGATTTAGTGTTATTTGCCCAGTCGGCAAAGAAAATATCCGTCTCTGTGTAAGAGGTATGGTTTACTAAAGTCTATGAGTAAGACGGAACGAAACACCTTAAGCAGTCAAAGAAGTGTACCCGGTGAGTGGTCTATACTTCAAAGAAATAGCAAAAGAACTAAAAAATATTGACACTGATGATGAAGGTGAAAATTTTTTCGTGTTCAAGGATCTGAGTCATCGTTACCAACCTGAACAGACAAAGACGCGATGACCTTTTGTTACGACTCAGATTGCTACAGGATTCATCTGATTTGCCTCGCCCGCTTCAATGGATATTCGGATAGTGAAAGTTATTTCTTTTGTGTGCAGCGATTGTTGAAACATAAAACCTTATTCCTCCTACTCACCACATTTATATCTATAGCTTGCAACTATTCCACTGTCAAATTTCAAAGAGCAATAAATTTACGCCTTCGTTTTGATTAATACATCTCAACATTTCTTAATGGAAATTGTTTGATTGTTTCGTAGTATGTTGTCACTATGATCCAAAGGTCCCGCGCCTACTGTATTTTATCATAAAATTCCGATTTATTTATAACCATAAGATTTAGTTTCAAGTTTAGAAAAATACTGCTGTGACATTTGTTTACTTCATTGACATAAAACTTACTGAAATAGACTTAATTTCAGTGTTGGCATGCATTTTAAAGAGATTTTTTGATAAAATCAGTTTTGAACTAGTTCTGGAAGTGTTTTTTCGACACACTTAACATGAAAATTGCTGATTTTTATTTTTACTTTTGTTGCGGATGATGAAATTTTCTGTCAGAGATATAATATGGAAATATTTAGCGTCCCTTGAATTAATTACATAAAATATGTTCTTGTTGTTTGAAATTTTCTCAGCTATAATCTGTACACTTTCTCTATGTGCTGATCATCGAATTCGTTTTTTTTTCAAATTTGTCTTAAATGTTATTGGTAAAACTCCTGTATGTGTTTATACATGTGTATTGACTCAAACACATTCAGGTTATGATTACCTACATGTATGTATTTCCACCACATTCTTTAAAGTAAAATATTTTGATAATTTTTCATAATTTGACAATGTGTAAATTGATGTAGTTAATGTTAATTTTTTTAATTTCAAATCCGTATCCACAAATTGGCCAGATGATAAAGTTTTTGGTACTCCTAAAACACTAGCAAA
>JAWDGP010004988.1:22500-48570 GCA_033675545.1 Elysia crispata | reverse complement strand
ATCGGCAATAGGATGGCTACATATAATATCAATCTCTCTTTTCTTTTCTACAAGTTAAAAACTCTTATAGTTTTACAGCTTGAAAGAGTTAAGAATACTAGTCCCTACTCTGAAATACTGCGATGTGGGTTCGAACCCGCAGCGAATGGTGTGTTTTTACTCATAATGGATGCTGAGCCCTGCTGATATCATTGTACAACGCCTCAAAAGAATCTAATCTTCAAACTTGCTCTGATGCAGCGACCTACTTTATGTCGATATCACCCATTTGCTCCCTGTAGACAGCATGACTGAAACAACCGATGTCAGCAGATAGATGCAGCGACCTACTTCATGTCGATATCATCCATTTGCTCCCTGAGGACAGCATGATTGAAACAACCGATGTCAGCAGATAGATGCAGGACCTGAACTCTGGAAAGGTATAGAGATTTATGCGGCAACGGTTATATGTCACGCCTGCCAGTCGTGCATTTTCAAAAGATTTCAATAATTTGGTTGACGCATCATTTTGGCGGGTGAAGATAGGTTAAATTTGATGATATCAAATGAATATGCTGGAAAAATTTGTGTGAATCAAATTCTGTCCCAGTGAAATTTCCTGATAAAGCCGAGATGAGCGCATTATGACTGTAAAAAGTAAAACGTGCGGAAGAGAGTGAGTGGTTACAGGGTAACATTCATGTTAACTTCAATACGATAGGAACAAAAATATAATGGCTTAATACAATGTATTGAGTGATCATTGTTCTATCTTGACCATCTGATGTAAAAAAACCATCAATATAAAAGACGTGGTTATTGCAAGAATGTCGACAGGGCTTACGATAAGACTCTTAAAGAACAGCTTCGGAACCAAGTTCACAAATAAGTTAGAGAGTAATACAGTGCGAGATTTTCGGGACAGAACCACAAAGAGTATACCATATCACGGAGCCATGTCAGATACATATACTTCATCAAAAAATACTGAGTTAGATATGCATAAAAAATATTGCCAGATAGCCGGGTGATCACCATCAATGTCTTTAAGCTTAACACACCATAGCAATGACGGCTGTTGTAAAAAACATCTTAATGAGAAAAGAAAAAAAAGCTTTGAGTGAGGCAGATTGGCATTGACCATCATCAAACCAAGTGAGGAGTGAAAGATGCCCCCACCAGTGATATATATAGGTGATTGCACCAACAGGTGAAGTGGATGAGATAGTGATGCAGTGATGGGCTTAGTTGTGCATGTGTTTCAATCAGAGCGATAATATATAGGGCTAACATTATTTAACAGGGTTGTTTTTTTTTTATACTTAGTGCTCCAATGCAGTAGACCCTTGGTTCATACTTAACTACATTGTTTTTGCACAGCCAACATGACCTCTGACCTCCAGTAAGTATTGCCTGATGATATGACGCCTAGGTGATGTCAAGCATGGTAATTTAAATATTTCTTATAACTCTGATATTTATTAATGCATTTCATATGCTTGATATGATCAATTTTTCCCGCAGAAAGAGCTGTGACCCAAATAAGATAAAATGTCCCTGAAAATAAAAATAAAAACGAAATTTCAAAGAGAGGATAAGTGTGTAGGTAGCCATAGATCATTCAGCTCTACCATTTCAAATTGTCCGACTTGTATTTATGACAATTATTTCACATTCTGAAGCAGAAAAAAACAACCTTTTTAGAGAATGGCATACAAATGATTTTTCACAATGCATCGGCTTAAAGAAATAAACAAACAAATAAAATGCACAAGTTGTGAAAACTGTGCTTTGAGATCTAAATTTGGTCAAAAAAATAATCATCTGATTGTGTTGTTAAATATGTCAGGAAAAAAATAATATAGAAAAATGAAACAATCATCTATTACAGGCAATACTGTACCAGGTATTTATCATAACCTGAAGCACTTTTTTTTCCAACTAAATGAAGGGTGCAAGGGGGAGTGACACTTTCATGCTTTGATCATGGTTTTTTTTAATGATTACGAATTTCAATGCTGTAGCTGAGCATTTACCAGATTTTAACAAGAGCAAATTACTTTGAGTCTTTTGTGCTGGAACAGATTTTGTTTTGCTTTCTGCTTGGTAGAACGAAAAGAAGCCTGATCATGTTATAGATTAATTAAAGTCAACTTTGTTTTTCCAATTTCCTTGTTTATTTCTTTCCCTACCCTCTTTTTTTCTGTCTGTCTGTCTGTCTGTCTGTCTGCCTGTCTGTCTGTCTCTCTCTCTCTCTCTCTCTCTCTCTCTCTCTCTCTCTCTCTCTCTCTCTCTCTCTCTCTCTCTCTCTCTCTCTCTCTCTCTCTCTCTCTCTCTCTCGCTCTCTCTTACGCTGTCACTTGTTCTTTCTCGTTCTTGTTTCTGTGTCTCTGCCTCTATTTCTCTATAAATCTCTGGGGAATTGTCCTCTTCACTTTGTCTCTTACTGTCTCTCTTGATTCTTCTCTGTCATTCTCAATACTTTTTCTCCATCCTTGTACCTCTCTTTATTTCTAGTTCTTTATCCTCTGACTAACGTGAGTTCTTTGTGGCTCAGAAAACGAACTCAATTTGCAGGTGGAAGACTATTATGAAAGAATAAATATAGTTAAGTAGTAAAATCCAAATCTAATTACAGATCTTTTTCAAACATTCATTATCATGATTGTAGGTTTAAATAAATTGCGCGGTTGAGGATTCCTACAGGTGCACTTTGCACTTAAAGCTAAAATTCACAGCTTTCTTCTAATAAGCGTTTAAAAGAATATTTTTAAAAAAACAGATTGGAAAAATACAGAATTAGTTTCTGCTCTCTTTATTCAGCAACCAATGACCCAGCTCTGACTGCAGTGGTAATCTTTACTTAAATCTAGATATATAGACCAATTACGACCTACATATGCAACCAAGGTTTGTGACTTCGTCTGGTTAAACAACATTTACACACCTGAGTCAAACCTGCAGAACCCAAAAGCACTATCTTTTGAAGAAAAATTTAGATAGTACTGAAATAAATCCATATTAAAACGATTTATCCCAATTATAGTGAATAGAGCTTATGTGTTTCATTACTCCACACTGCTCCAGCCACACTCTGATCTGAGGCTGTTTGAAACTTTATCCCCTAGTCACCTGACAACACACCTGCTTTGATAACAGTAAAAAAAATTGAACTCCAGTAATGTAGCTTAAAAAGTAAAAAAATATATATATATATAAAAACCATAAAAACAATACTATTATAATTGATTAAACTTTAGTTTTGGGACTTTCGAAACATCCACAAAAACCTAATGGACGCGAAAGGGTTAAGACTTTCATGAAAAAGAGAAAAGAGAGAAAAAAAATTATAAAAAAAACCTCTGCATTCTCAATATTTTTAAGAAAAATCGCAATGAAAACAAGAACACAGAAAAAGAGAACACTACAGAAGTACAGGAAAAACGCAAGGCGGTGTGAGCGGCTGCAAGCAGAGGAGCAAGTTTGATCCCTGTCCATTCCATCTATCCTTTTATGGTTTTACGTTTTTCGTCCTATTTGTCCTACTTGGATCTTAGATTTTTCTACACTATTCATTTCTTTATTTACAACTTGCGTCTTTAGATCCTTAGGTCTAGCTCCGTCTGTTCGTGGAACCTCTATCACGACAAAAATGATGGTATCTTTTCCCGGGCAGGCTGTCACAATTATCGCGTATTTCTTATTACACAAAACACAAAAGCGGATAAGTCTGATCAATATGTAGAATTCATAAAACTTAGTATATTCAGTTAAGAAAACCGCATAGATAATTTTTGCATCGATTTCAAGTTTTTAAATCACTTCTAACGCTTTCTTAGGAAATTAGAAGAGCCGGATTTCTTTTCTGTGTTAAAAAATTGCCTACTGACAAATTGGCTACAA
The DNA here is from genome assembly GCA_033675545.1 of Elysia crispata. Lineage (NCBI taxonomy): Eukaryota > Metazoa > Mollusca > Gastropoda > Plakobranchidae > Elysia > Elysia crispata. The sequence goes on along the minus strand of JAWDGP010004988.1, from coordinate 44,685 downwards.
CTTTTCCTGGCATTAAATGAAGATGAAAAAAAAATCTATGTTAAATGGGAATATTTTCAACTCAACTAGTTTTCTGAGGACTCCATACTATATACATTGTGTAGAAAAGCTTCTCAGTTCAAATCTAAACGCTAATTTTAAAATGAACACCTATCGACAAAACGGTCAAAGCAATGTATCGTGTTTAAGGGCATCTCAAGTTTGTCAGATACTCAGATTTATGGACCAGTCACAGTCTCATTTTCGCGGACGTGACAAGATTCGGAATTTGTAATGGGACAAGAACCGAACTGAATGATCGCACACAAGTTTCAGCTGATCAGTGACAAAGCAAAGTGTCGGCAATGAACAACAACAACAACAGCAACAACAACACAAAAAAAAAACAAAACAAAAAACACCTGGTGATATGAAAGGACGTGACGCGATAGAATCTTATGGGCGCCAAAAAACTCTGAAGCTTTTGTTTTTTTATTGGGTTGATCATTATTTATCGACAAAGTTGCAAATAACCTACAGTTGTAAGCTATTACATCTTTAACCCTTGGAGGAGGAGCAGGACGTTATACAGAACTTGAAAACAGGTGTGTTTTGTTTTTGTTTTGTTTTGTTTTTTTTTAATAGAAATACCGATGGTATAATAAGTTTAGAGAGTATTGACCAGTAAATTTGATATGGCGGTGAATAATAAAAACACTCTTCAAACCAGAAGGAAAAATAAGTAAAATTTTCCTTATAATTGTTTACAAGAGTAAAATAAAGGAAATGAGTACAATGTCATCTAAATGGAGGTGTGGCTGCTCATTTATCCAATCGTGAACGGAAGTTCAGTCATGAATCAGCAATGTGTTCCTCAGACTAGCTGTCCTCTTTACTAGATGGCGTCATGAACTTATCTGTGGATTGTGTCAGCTTTGACACTGAGATCAATTCCTTTGTTCGATAATCTCACTCTTGATTTAAAAAACAACTAACATCAACATTTCAACAGATTGTGGGGTTTAGGTTTAAACATCCATATTGATATTGATCTAGGTCTAAAACATGCATATCGATATTGGCGTATCTAAATAGAAAGAAATCGCAAATAAATCTCTATCTGTCTATTTCTTATCTATCTATCTATCTATCTATCTACCTATCTATCTATCTATCGGTATCTATATATATATATATATATATATATATATATATATATATATATATATATATGTATATATAAGCATTTTTTACACAATGATTTACCATAATCTATCTAGATCTGTAGATATCCACATACCAATATTAATGTAGAAACAAAACCCCACATCGGTGTCGATCATTCTAGAACTAGCTTTCATCCATACCTCTATTTTATATCTCATTCCACTTGGCCCAATAGTGATTCTATAGCAGATGTAGACGATCTTGTGTTAGTTTTTTTTTTCTTTCAAGCTACCGATATACCAACTCCTTTGTACAAACTATTGCAGAGGAAAAATATACAACATACATTTTACACTACACGTCAATAAAAATAGAATTAAAATATACTTTAGCTTTCCACAGTGTGGGACAACTCAAGACACTCGCCTGGACAAGTGGTAAAGTTTTGACAGTGAAAATGAATTTACTGCTCACATCACACATCTCATTTGTTCTAGTGAGAAATCAGAAAATCTTATCTCCCTATGGTGTATTTAGATAGGATGTGTAATGCATTTATATAGGATGTGTAATGTACATAGAAAGGATGTGTAATGTATTTTGATAGGATGTGTAATGTATTAGATAGGATGTGTAATGTATATAGAAAGGATGTGTAATGTATTTAGATAGGATGTGTAATGTATTTAGATAGGATGTGTAATGTCTTTAGATAGGATGTGTAATGTATTAGATAGGATGTGTAATGTATTTAGATAGGATGTGTAATGTCTTTAGATAGGATGTGTAATGTATTTAGATAGGATGTGTAATGTATATAGAAAGGATGTGTAATGTATTTAGATAGGATGTGGAATGTATTTAGATAGGATGTGTAATGCATTGGGCTGTAATTCTAACTATGGGTTCTTACTTTGTGCGGGTGCGTAAATCTGGACAGCGGATCGACTTCGGTCTATGTTTGTACTGTTTTATTTAGCTGTACAATGTTTGCATTTGTTCCCTAAGAACTTAGTCTTGATTGTTGAACAAAGTTTGAACTGTGCCAAAAGTATCCTTGGACTTGGGTGATCTAGATTCTTCCTCTTAGTCCTAGCATTATGATAATTTTCTTACTATTTGTTGACCCTATGTTGATTGAATAATATTTAGGTTAGACACTATGATAAGTATAATTTCCTACGTCACTACCTTTGTTCTGATTGGTTGCTATTTCTAAAGCATTACACAACACATTACGTCGTAACAAGAATATTCTCGTATGAATTATGTAAATCCTTTTCTAGATAAATCAATGAGATTTAGAATAAAAATGAGAGTCGAAATCAAACTAAAAAGTCAACTCCAAGTGAGCAGTTAGTCAATATCTAGTCGACAGTAAAATTAACGTCTATTCAGTCAGTCAGTCGTTGGCCAATCAACCTATTGTTTATGAAAGTATTGTGTTCCATTGTTTGGATTAAACAGTTTGCAATTTTTACTTGCGGACTTCAGCCTTATTTTCTACGGGCGATTCGAGTGATTGGCTGCGCGTATTTTCATATATTCCCTAGACAAACAGAGCCAAACGAATTATTTAATCTGTTACAAGTAGTTACTTTCAAAGATCAAAGCATTTGAAATAGAATATGTGGTAAACAACATGAAAAATGTAATGCTTTACAATAATTATGATCAATTAATCAATCAGGTTCCGTGCTCTTTAGCGGAGGCGGTCATGACCTTCCACCAGTACCATCTGTCTAGACAGATGGTACTGTCTTCCACGAATCTCTATCCCTCATCGCTTTCAGTGCTTCTGTCACTCTTCCTGCTTTGAGCCACTTTTGTTAGTCCATCCAACATCTTTTCACACTGATTGCCCCTGCTGCGTTTTCCTTCGATCATTCCGGTTGTCAGAAAATGTTCTAGTTTTCTCTTCTCATCATAAGGCCAAAAAAAAGTTGTTTTAGCGTTTACGTATTCTATTTATAAGTAATCTTATTGTGTCGGCTTCTCGTAACAGCGACATTTCTGTTGCCTCCAGTGTTTCTACTTGTTTTGAAATTGCCCAGGCCTTGCATCTATACATCAAAATGGATTCAATATAGCACTCCAGGGCTCTTCTTCTTGTGTGAATCGAGATGCGATTATTTGTTAGTATTGATTTCATTCTCTGAAAATTCTTTTTTGCTTGCGCTATTCTTGATGCAATTTCAGTGTCGGTGTCGTTGCCTCCATCAATTGATATTGAAGTACCCAAGTGTTTGAATTGATCCATTTGCTTGAGTTTATTCCCGTTGATAAAGATGTTGATCTGTGGAAGCTCATTGTTTCGACTAACTACCATTACTTGTCTTTTTACTATTAAATTCCAATCTTATCTTTCCTCTGTCTTCTTCAATGTTGACTAAGAATTTTCTTCTTTATTTTATGCAATTGATACAGTCTCATCAGTTTAACTCAAGTTGTTTTATGTTGTACCCTCCTACTTTAATTCCTGGATATCCTTCTATAAATATGATAAAAAAATGTCTAAAATATGATAAGAAATGTCTAAAATATGATTAAATAAAATCCAAAAACATAATTAAAAAAATGTCTAAAATTTCTAAAAATTGAGGAACATTTCAGAGAGAGGACTAAAAACGAGGCAAATGATGTAACAATATTTCGGTTCACCACCCAGCCCGCCGATTTCTCTTTCCTCTCTCTCCGGGCTGATTCTTCAGCACAAATATCAAATAGTTACTTCACTTTCTGTTTGGCTTTTCTTTTTGTTTTTTTTTTTTTGTTTTTTTATCTCAGGGCATTGTTTCATATCTCTTCTCCAAACGACACTAGGTTTTATTAATATTCTTTCGCTAAAAGATTTGTTAGAGTTTTGAAAGCATATCAAAATCAGTGTGTTTAAACGTAAGCTTTGATTGATTTATTAGATTTTGGCCTAGAGCAGATATACAAAGATAAAATAGTATCTAAGTTATTGGATTATTTTTTAGAGTCGTTACAGAAGTTTATGATATCCTGGCCAAAAAAATTTGGCATCATTATATTGGTGGTAACAAAGGGAACACAATTTTCAACCTTCGTAAATGTCATTTTGTGTAGCATATTTGCTAGATTGCCAAATATTTCAACGAGAAAAAAAATCACTGCACTAAATCAGCTTAAATTGATATTTCTTGTTGGTCCCAAAACACATATTTACTTTATGAATTCTAAAATAATAGACAGTGGCCTGCCTGAGTTTGATAAAATGTAAAGACCATAGCTGTTAATAAGATCGAAAGAAAAACATTTCCTTAAAAGTTTTCTTGAAATTAGCACCCATCGTCAGATAGACAAAAATGTTCACTGAAGAGTGAATTGCCAGGAACATCATTGAAATCGCGAAAAACGTAACATAGAAATGGCGCAGGTATGGGTTATCTGCATGCAGCGGTGGATAGGCGATACCCGCAATATTCATGAGAATTCCCGGAGCGGAGCCCACGATGAAGATGATGCAAATGAAGACCATAGACCGGACAAGCCTAATGTCCTTGTCAGACAATATGTTTGTGTCATTGCCCGAGCCTGTCATGGAGTTCCGCAGCTGACGGCTGAGCTTCAGCTTGGCTATCATGAAGACGGTACCCACCAGCACCACAGCAAAACACAGCAGGGACGGCACAGAGAACGACGCCAAGTAAGACGCGACAACAAGTCTCGGTCTGTATATAACAAAGGTGACCAACGTCCGGTTGGTCTGCGGGGAGACGGTCCAGGTGAAGCGGACGCCAAAGCTCCGAGGCAGACCACTGGCTATCTGGTAGATGACCATAATTCCTATCAAACCTATGATCGTTTTCCGCGTAAAGATACGGTTTACCTGAAAAGAAGGTCGTGAGAAAACATAAACAATGAAATCGAAAGCAGTGGGAAATGCTGAGATACATACTGTAAAATTCATTTTTTTCCTTCATATTTTTGTGCGGCTTTTACTAAGTAAAGAGCAGACTGTTAATTGTTTCAGTATATATCAGACAATCAATGTTACTAAAAAAATAAAAAGATCATGTGTTTCTTTATTTGTTAAGAAATCTAAGCTTTTCTTTACAGTGGATTATCTAAATTTTTTTTTTTTTTTTTGGTTAAACTATCAAAAGGTTAGAATCACAATGAACTTTCTGACAGTCCCAGACAAATAAAATATGTATTGTAAAATTTTATAATTATGGCACCTGACTTCACTGCCAATGTCAATATTAAATTCTTTGTAATAATCAAGTAGTACTAAGCTTCAACTTGCCATGCCGTTGAAGAATCAAAATGCCAATATCTCTCAATTGAAAACAACCTATTCGGGAACTTCGAACACAATATGGCGTAATAATTTTTTTTTTTTTAACTTGGCTTTAAAAATGTATAAACGGTCTTTTGGGAACATTACCTTCATCGGGTAAGCCACACAGCAGGATCTTTCAACTGTGATGATAGTTGTAATCCAGGAACTGATAGCGGAGCAGCCATAATAGACCAGGGCTCCTGTCCGAGCAGCATCTGGCAAAGAAAAGGGAAGGTCAGCGCCTACAAACAGCGGATGGTTCCCGAAGGATACGATCAGTATGTAGCACAGTATTAGTAGATCTACCAACGCCAAACAAAAGAGGCTGATGTTGCACGGAGAAGAAAAGCCCATCTTGTAGAAAACCAGAATGTTGGCGATGTTGCTGAGAACTCCGAAGAAACTGATGAGGATTGTGGCGCCGAAAACGTAAAAAACTATGGCGAGAAATTGTTCAAATGTCATGAGCGGCTTTACAACCTGGAGTCTGTGGTCATGTGATGCAGGGCTTGGCGCAGCAGTGGCTCCTCCCTGAAACTGGTGCACCTCCATGGCTGATCTTTAGCTTTCCTGGTTACTACAGTGAAGATTGGCAAAAGCAAACATTGAATCAGTATAAAATTGTTAGCCACACTATTTTAGTAAATTATTTGAAATTGCTTTGCTCACTGAAAAAATATACCCCAACCCTTATCCCATCAAGGGAAAAAAATGGTCTTTCTTAATAGGTTTTAAGTGAATAATTTTTATTAAGGTTTTGAGGAAACTTCTGGGCTATGTAATATGATTTTTTTAATTGTATTTTGTGTGTGTGTGTGTGTGTGTGTGTGTAAGGAATAGCTCTCTCTCTTTTTCTAACGCACTGGGAAACTAGAAGGCAAACACAGCAGGCAAAACGCCCAAAGCAATCAGTTTTCATTAAGTATAGGTTCTGCACTGAAAAACTCAGACCTTTTAACAGCATTTACGCGAATAAAATAATATCAATTTTAAGAAATGTCGCAAATTTCTGTTAATGAAGATTAAAATAATAGATCTACTTCACAAACTGACATCGGGTAACACTAATATTATAATGCAAGCGGTCGTCATTTTCTACTAGTTTTGTCGGCGCATTTAGATCACAGTGTTGAATTATGTGAACTGGAATGCAGCTTAAGATTGATCAAATTATACCCGGCAAATGGGGTGATTCCTAGTAAAATCCAATTAGTTTTCAAGAAAATCCATATAGAAAAACAATTACGGGTAGAATCATGTGTAACTCTTTATCAGAGAAAATAATTATGGTATGGCAAAATCTTCTACTAATAACGAAACGGTTGGACGAAAGTGAAACCTAGTGTAAATATATTTACATAATACTCTTTATTCGTGCGTGCACCAAAAGTACTGCTAGACATGGCCTCCTGCCAGCCATGACAAGCCTGGCGTTATAATTTTGAGGTATGCTCGTACGTGTCCCTCGATCTTAAGGTTACCGAGAAGCAGACTGTGTTACAACAGCTGAGCATCATAATTTATTGGTCTTTCTTCCTACATTTTTTTTCTATTTTCACAAGCAGAGGTGTCACTACTTTAAAGATAACTCGCAATCTTAGAGGAAAGTAATAAGTCCAGGGGCACCGTTGATGTCTCTATGATATCGTCACTGTACGCTACATGTTGCTACACAGTGCAGATTAAGAGGTAACTAGCAGCGAACGATTTTCAAACCTTTTTTTTACTTACAGTTTACAAAAATATAACTTACTTAGTGGAAAAAAGCTGAAAAGGCTTTTTTCAGTTAAGAATAGATTATTATGAAGATGGAAAAAACAACCATTATCATCATTATCATCATCTTCATCGTCATAATCATTATCACCACCACCATCATAGTAATCATCATCATCGTCATCATCATCATCGCCATCATAAACATCATCATCGTCATCATCATCATCACTATCATCTACATCATCATCATCATTATCATCATCGTCTTTATCACACTACTATAATCATTATAATCATTGCCATCATCATAATCATTATCACCACCACCATCATAGTAATCATCATCATCGTCATCAGCATCATCATTATCATCATTGCTATCATCATCATCACCATCATCCTCATCATCATCATCATCATCATCATCATCATCATCATCATCATCATCATCATCATCATTATTACCACTACTATCATCATTATCATTATCGTCATCATCATAATCATTATCACACCACCATCATAGTAATCATCATCATCGTCATCATCATCGTCATCATCATCATCATCATCATCATCATCATCATCATCATCATCTTTATCATTGCTATCATCATCATCATCACTATCATCGCTATCATAAACATCATCATCGTCATCATCATTTTCATCATCATCATCATTTTCATCATCATCGTCATCATCTTCATCATCATCATCATCTTCATCATCATCATCATCATCATCATCATCATCATCATCATCATCATCATCATCATCATCATCATCATCATCATCATCATCATCATTGTTATCATCATCATCATCACTATCATCACCATCATAAACATCATCATCGTCATCATCAATGTCATCATCATCATCATTTTCATCATCATCGTCATCATCATCATCCTCATCATCTTCATCATCATCATCATCATTATCATCATCATCCTCACTGTCATCATGAATCTTACCTTTATACAGTCCACCTCTAAAGCTTTTCAAAAGCAATTTAAATGAACAGTGACATAGACCACGTTTATAATTATGATGTAACTCGCAGACCAGAAGAGAGTTTAGAAAAACAATAGCTACTCGGTAGAATGTGTAGCCACTTACCTTGATACGGGACTATAATAATAAAAATAAACAAAACAGGCTTCAGCTTAACAGTGGACACTCCCTTCTGGACGTTGAAACTTTCTCAAACAAGGAGGGTGAGAAATACCAGGGCATTATGTTTTTTCGAATAAGAATTTATACTATCGGTTAATATTACTTTTTGTTTGTTTGTTATTTTACTACGGTAAGTTGCCGTGATGTAAGAATATAACTAACTTTGTTCTATCGATGTAAGGTTTTTGTTTAAAATTTCATATCTATTCACGGCGGATTTCGAGCTTCACACTAGATAAAAGTTTAATGTTTTAAGAATCCAGTCTGTGGTAAGTGTTTTACTGGGCAATAGCAAATAAAGTCGAGATTTGCTCGAAGGAAAAAAAAAGCTATGTTGACAAGGTCTAGTATAATAGATCTGTTAAAGGATTCACCACTTCTCGCAGTAACCAGACAAATTGGTGTTTTCCCCTTCGTATAAACAATTTCAGTCCTGAATTATTATAAGGCCAACTATACAGAGCACCATAGCATGGAAGAGATACTAGATTTAATCTCAAACTATTATATCCACTTATCGCACGCAGAAAATTTTCAGTGGAAAAACGGTGAGCCAGTTTGAGGACAGTAAAACCACAACTCGGTGCTGTCAAGTTTCCTCTCTTTGCCATCCGCAAACAATGTTTTAATCAATCATGCCTAATTAAGAGGACGCTCTTCTTTGTCTGTGTCAAATCAAGGTTTATACAATTCAAAGAAAATGATATAGCATGAGCAAAGCAAATATAATTAGTGTTTAGTGGAAACTGGGAACAATCTACACTTCAAGACATTAGCACAGGAATAAATCGGCTTGGAACGGACGCACAAATTTACAAATATAAGAAAAAAAAAAATAGATTTCTATAAAGAAAGTATACAAACTCAATTTAAAAATAATTGATTTGATTGAAAAATTACAAAATAACGGGAGTTTCAACAAAACGTGTCGCAATTTTTTTTTTAAAGAAAAACAACCGTTTAGTATAAACCAGGAAATATCAAATATGCCGGTTGAGTTACGAGAAATTTCTCCTGAATGGGTTAAAACCAGGAAGATGAGAAAATTATTTATAAACCCTTTCTGCTTGATCCTATGAAAACTTTATGATACAAAACTCGAATTAAAGAATTAAGGGAGAGATAAAAGGTCGAGTTTCCCGTTATGTAGAAGATGGAGGGCGTATTTTACATGGGATATTTCATTCAAGAACAATCGAGAAAAATTCTTAACAAAACGTTTCAACTTCACGAAGGCTCCAGACTAACCTCAGACGGTTACATTGTGGTAGAGAGACTCAACGCAGCAGCAAGACAATGCGCGCCAACCACAGATTAAGGAACGGGAAAACTTTGGCGCCGACACAGTGCACACCACATCGTCCTGCACACAGAATGGATCTTGCACCATTTGAGCCACAAATTAAGGAAAAACGGACAGATACACAAACAGGCCCTTCGGGATGTCCCGGGTATTTTCGTAATTTTCCGGAACCGCCATAACTCTTTTGGTCAATGAGGGTGAAAACTTTACTTATCCTGTTACAAACAATAGTGTTCTAGTGGAACATTGTGTTGAAAACTGTCGTAAAATATTATTTTCAGCATAATTTTACATCTTTAAAAGCTAAGCAAACATTTTTTTAAAAAGTATTACTCTTTGCAAGGTTAATCTACATTAGAAATAGGATCTAATCTAGAAGTGTGTTTGTGTGTGTGTGTCCATGATATATATATATATATATATATATATATATATATATATCATGGATGCACGATGTGATGCAAACTTTTTTCGTTTTTTCTTCTGTTCCGGAAATTGTTTGAGGTACTGAATATCTTACAGTAAATGTTGTATTATTTTTCTGCTTATCCTTTAAAAGTTAGAAAAGTTTTGGAGTAAAAAAAAATTAAAAAAAAAAAAAAAAAAAATATATATATATATATATATATATATATATATATAAACATGATTCAATTGGCAGAATAGTCTGTGCTTGAGGAAACGTGAGGGTTTGTCTTCCCTTTAGTTAATCATTTTCTATTACCAATAGCTTTAAAATTTCAATATATGTAGATCTATATCTTTAAAAAATTAGGTGATTGATCTACGATCATGTAGATCTACGATATCGTACCTCTAATGCATCAGATAGACTAGGCCTTGATTACACTGGCTTCGCTAAATAATTACATGTATTGAATTAAGAATATACTTTGTAAATCTCTAAATCTAGATCTAGCACAATAGTCACTGCTTCGGGCGTTTTAATCAGACGTAGATCTACTCGAACTAGATCTAGATCTAGATCTAGCTTGATATAAGTCTAGATATGTATGGTGCACCTTAATATTTTGGAGTCATGTATTTAAATATATTTACAGAGTAAGTTTATGGATGTCTCATATTATTTTAGTGATTTATTTTTAAATTGTGGTAATAAAAGATGGCAGTTCGAATGATCTCTCATGGCCTCAGTCTATAGCGGGGAGGCGCCGATTGCAGGCCGCAATTTAGTTAAAACTGTCTTAGATTCGCTATTTTTACGTAATCAGAAAATTGAAAAATTTTGGGCTTAAATTTCAGTAGAAAATTAATCACGTAAGTTAAAAATTTTTATACATAGGCCAGGAAAGATGCTGGTACGGTGCTCTTTTTTGTGCTTATTGTCATGGGAAGGAAGTTTGTTGTGACCAAAACTAATATGTCAGACGACCCTAGCAACCACTGAAACGAAAGGACAAGAGCATCAGTGGTGTATACTATTACTTCCCCTAGTTTGTTGCTAAGTTTTAGAGCAGACAAACTGTAAACTTCGACCATTATTGGCAGACAAACTGTAAATTTTGACCATTTTTGGCTCTTACGAAAAGCATTAAAAAGTGATACCTTTCAAATGAACTTAATAAACATAAGATTTTACAAAGTTTCATTATGTTCTTTACCGTTTTGCCGCCTATAAACTGATTCGAACAGCATCACTACGAGGGTTATAAGAATAAAAAGCTATTGGATATAAAATCCAAATAACAATGGCATTCTTTGTTCTGTATACAATAATTTTGCTGAGAAGCAAATCATTTCCTCTCTTTTTATTAAGGGAAAACATTTAGATATGTGCGATGGATGTAAATTTGATCTATATATAATGGAGCTAATCGAAAAATGAGGACCATCTAACCGAGCATTTCTAGACCACCTAGGAACGTCGAATTTAGCATAAAGTTGTAAATTGCCCTAAAGATTGGAGTGGTAATATTTTTTTTCCAACAAAAAAGTGTTTATCGAGAATTAAAGGCAAACATGTGAATATTATTTTCTTTAAAGAAAAAGGTGAATGTGCGAACTATTTCCTGTAAGCACATCTGGGCAGAGATGGCAGGAATGAAACTTGAAGTACTGAAAGTACTGAAAATACGCATACAGTTTAGGCGGCGGCAAATGTAAAACCGTCTGGAATAGATCTAGATCTACATGTTAAAGTGTGCGATCTAATAAAGAACCTAAAAAAATGTACTTTGGTTCTAAATCTAGGGTCTAGATATTTAAAAGCAACTACACTCAAATCAATAGGTTAAGATCTACATCTAGATAGATCTAGATTTTATTTTTAGGCTCAGAATTTTATTTTGTTTAACCCAAATCTAATTACAGTTTTATTAAACTTTCAATATCATGAAGATTTATAATTACAGGATGAAAACCCGTTCTCTGATCGGGAAGCTGATGTCAATTTGTCGAGTCTTGGGTGCCCGTATGTATTTAATAGGCTTGTAAATGCTCCTGATATATATCCTGTTACTTACTATACGATCCAGATGTATGCCTGCACCTATCCATCTTTACCTAGAATCTAGAAAATCTCTATAATTCTTTTTCTAAACAGAAAATAAACAAGCAGAACTTAAATCCTTTTGGAAAAAAGAAAACCAACCTACATGATATTGAATGTTTAAAAAATCTGTAATTAGATTTAGATCAAACAAAATTATTATTCTAAGCCTAAAAGTAAAATCTAGATCTATCTAGATGTAGATCTTAACTTATTTATCTGAGTGTAGTTGCTTTTTAGAAAGAAAGTTGGGTTTTTTTTTTTTTGTTTTTTTTTTTGTTTTGTTTTTTTTTTACTCAAGCTGAAAGCACCCATGGATAAAAAACTAAATACAAAGAATCTGAGATGCATGTTTATGTCATCTGAAAACCTATTATTGTTATCTATGAATAGCTTTAGAACCCACTATAGCAACATTTTATTGAAACCAAGACTTCTACTGAATTTGAGGTCTGTCTCTTGTCAAGATTTATTCAAACTGATGTCCAGTTCTTTAGCATTTGTTGAACTTCAAACACCATGCCATATCACTGTCTTAAGTTCCATAACAAGTAGAAAAGCCCGATTTCATTGCCTTAATATTTTTTGACAAAAGATTGCATTTACCAAAACGCATGATTTAGACTGATATTGAAAAGAATGAGCTTAAACTCTAATCTTCCATTTGAAGAGTGAACTGAATTTGAGAAAGCTGAAGGATGAATAGATTTTTTCCCTGTAAACCCAAAAACCATCTATTACCCTCATGTCAAAATTATTAAAATTATTGATTTGCTTTAAGAGATCTTATAACATTGAAGCTATGTAAAAGTTTATAAATGTTATTATGGTGGTTCTTATATAAGCTATGAACAATATTCTTTATAAATATAAAAAAAAAAATCTGTACTTTACACTTTACTTTAATGGTTTGTATTTTATACTTTTATTCCTAATTGAAATATTGTTGATATTGTAGGTGTTCGTGTGAGAACTCAAGAGATACTAGGTAATTTAAAAAAAAATTGTCTTCATTGTGAAAACTCTGAATACAAGTAGACTTTCTTCGTTTAAAACGATGATCATCACAATGATGGGATGATGATGATGATGATGATGGTGGTGGTGATAATGATGTGCTGATGATGATGATGATAATGGTGTGATGATGATGATGATAGCATAATGCTTGGAAATCATGGATGCCTAAAGCTGCCTTGGAGAAAAAGATACAGAAAGAAAAGCTTTCGCACAGACTTTTAAGCCGTCCTCTACAGACATCATAATATAAATGAGGCAGAGAGTAACAAAACAAGGTGAATTCTACTGACACACAAAGATTTTTTACCCTCTTCCGAATAAACGCAAAGTGAAATCTGGAAAACACTGGAAATTGATCCTTCAGAGGTTGGTACATGGGGAAAAAAGGAAAGAGTTGCAGATAAACGAAATGGAATGGCAACACAACAGACTGGACATTTTGATCCAACTCTTTTTTAAGTTGAAAATAGAACAGAATTGAGAGACGTATTCACCGTGGCGTACAATCTTGACGTTCTAGCAGTCATCGAGAGTTAGAGATATCAGAAGAGAAAATTGGACCCAAAAGTCTAAACGCTGAAATAAGCCTTGTGCGTAAATTACCCTAGCTAATCCTCGCCATTGAAGTAAACTCATAATAGATTCCATGGGTCAAAACCTACGAAGAAGAAAGGCAACATTTGCATGAGAAAGTACGGGCCGTCTCTATTTGTAATCTGTTTGAACAGACTTACCCACAAAGGATGAAGTTTGTTCATAGAACCAATTGCTAAAGATCATAATTCTTCAGCTAACCCATACTTCCTTACAATTGATTACTCTTGGTTATTACAACTACAGGTATCAGGTAGAGAGAGATTCCTGCTTGGTACAACCATAGGTATCAGGTAGTAAGAGATTCCTGCTTGGTACAGCCACAGGTATCAGGCAGTGAGAGGTTCTTACTTGGTACAACCACAGGTATCAGGCAGTGAGAGGTTCTTACTTGGTACAACCACAGGTATCGGGTAGTGAGAGGTTCTTACTTGGTACAACCACAGGTATCAGGCAGTGAGAGGTTCTTACTTGGTACAACCACAGGTATCAGGCAGTGAGAGGTTCTTACTTGGTACAACCACAGGTATCGGGCAGTGAGAGGTTCTTGCATAGTACAACCACAGGTATCAGGCAGTGAGAGGTTCTTACTTGGTACAACCACAGGTATCGGGTAGTGAGATGTTCTTGCATAGTACAACCACAGGTATCGGGTACTTAGAGGTTCCTGCTTAGCACAACCATAGTCGTTGGGTACTGAGAGGTTTAAAAGGTTCTAAAGGTTATGGAGATCAAAGACGTCAAAGACATAAGGCAAGACAAAGCAGGTCTCTACCTGGCATCTCAAGCCCTGAAAAAAACTTTCATGGTGAATTGGTGAAGCAAGAGTTTTTAATCAATAAATAAATCGATAAAAACAAAGACTCTTAAAGTAATTCACAGAGCGGATACTTTGTATCAATATCTCTGAGTAAAAATTGCTCATCTGCGGGGTAAAAATCGACAAAATTTTCAAACCATGGTACATGAGACATCATTGCTTTGGGTTTGTTTGGTATTTTTTTTTTTTTGGAGTTTTTTTTCTTTCTTTTGTTTGTTATTTGTTATTTTTCTTTAATACATATTTTTTTGACTAAAGGAAATAATTTGGTGAATGCTATACGTGCGTCATCTCAGTATTCTAACAAAATTAATATTCAGAGTTGACAGAAAGTGTTTAAATTTGCATCTACATGTTTTCATTTTAATCGCCAGGACTTTAATAGATAAGTTCTATGTTTAATTGTAGAAAAGAAAAAAATGTTGTGTAGTTAATGACATTATTGTTTTTATTTTGAAGTAAATTCAGTTATGCTATGTATCCAGCTATTCATAAAAAACATTTATAAAGAACAAACTGAACTAAAAAAAATGACGCAAAAAATATCCGTTTGTGGCGGACTATAAAAATTATAATACAACAAATTTCAAATTCAAAGAATGCCTAAAATTAATTATAAATTCGACTTAAAAGAGGCATCGTTAAAGTTATAAAGTGGATAATATGATTACATAAATTTGCCAACAGCCGAAGAGGCCTTGAATCAACAAGTGAATGAAGTACAAAGTGCGACCAGAGGTGGAGACAAGTCGCAGTGTATAATAGGGACGTGTCACTCAACTGATTAAAGATGGTAATAATGCATTATTTATACATGGGGCCTAGAAAAAAAAAAGCGAAAGGTGATTCTTGTATAGAATGTTTTAAATATTGTCTAGAAAATTATCTAACTATTTTCCTTTTTGATCTAAAAATTCTTGATATTCATCTTCAAAAAGTGTCCTTTAGAACAATAATTGTGAGAATTGAATTCTTCTGGTATCTAATTTTTTGAGAAACAATTTAACACGAAAGTCGTTATTCGTTCTGTGTGTTAGGACTTAAAAGCTTCTATACTTTGATGAATTTCCTTAGTATTGAAAATGCAGATAATCTGTTCACGGATATTAGACACAGCAATGAGCGTGTGGACAGATTCCCGGATGGTCTTGCGATAGTGGGAGAAGATGAAGGGGTGACGGCTGAGAATGTTATTCCTCGCTGGGGCCGAATAACCCACGTCCAACAATTCTGTCCTACAAGTTGAATAGGTCTGAATAATGAAGCCAAACATGTTTAGATCTTTGTTAAGCCTCTTTTGGTTCTATAAAATTTTCTTTCTCAAGACTTTCGACTTTATTCTTTAACCTGACAAATATATATATATTTTTTTTTCATTTAAAAAAAATTGTTTTCCCTTCATTTTTTCGTACTAAACAATTTTTTTTCAAAATTATGATCTCTCAGTTTAAGAGTGTGCGAATGAACTTAAAAAATTACCAACAAATAGGAAAACAAATTTTAAGATAACATCCTGAATTGTCAAGGCTAAATAGCAAAGCGTTCTTGAACCGCCATATTTCACTCAGCTACAAACAACACGATGTCAAGTTACAAGTATTTACTGTCCAGTATAATTATGGTTCTATTGTTGCATTGTCTCTTTGTATCTTCTCCTGCATGACACACATATTTTATTGCAATCAACATTTTGCCGATTTTTGTAAATTCTTCATTGCCTTTCTCACTTTTCAGCCCTGATATTTTTTCTCTCTATACACAGAGATAAAAATACATAAATATTTTGAACTATCATTGTAAGAATTTTTTTTTTTTTTTAAATTGTGTTTTATTAAACATAATCATTGGTTAATCTGTTCTATATATTTTTTTGGGATCGCATGAGTTTTACTTTTCTCTTTCTCACTCTTTCTCTCTCTCTCTCTCTCTCTCTCTCTCTCTCTCTCTCTCTCTCTCTCTCTCTCTCTCTCTCTCTCTCTCTCTCTCTCTCTCTCTCTCTCTCTTTTTTTTCTCTCTTAAAAAATTGATACCATCTATTTTTTTACCTCTCTATAAATCATTATCGCTGTTTCACACACGCTAGCTGTGATTCTCAATTCCAATAAATTGATTTACAACCTCAGCTAGTGTATACCGCTTCTACAGATTGTACTACACGGTATCATAAATTTTACAAGGTTTTAAGTGCAGGGTGGTCTGCTGTGTACCATTGTAAACCTGATAATTATTTCTTTCACTACAGCCCCGTTCTGCACTGACTTTCTTTTCGTTTTGATCCTTCTGTTCATAAATTGTTCTTTTTTCTTATTAATTTTGTCTCTTTGTGTGGTGTGTCTCACTTATTCCTCTCTCTCTCTTGCTTCCTAACACTCTCTCTCTCTCTCTCTCTCTCTCTCTCTCTCTCTCTCTCTCTCTCTCTCTCTCTCTCTCTCTCTAACTCTCTCTCTCTCACTCTATCTCTCTCTCTCTCTCTCTCTCTCTCTCTCTCTCTCTCTCTCTCTCTCTCTCTCTCTCTCTCTCTCTCACTCTATCTCTCTCTCTTGCTTTCTAACTCTCTCTCTCTCTCTCACTCTATCTCTCTCCCCCTCTCTCTCACTCTCCCTCTGTATGTCTACCCATTTTTGTTAATTTCTCTTCTCCTCTCATCTACTCATTCTTCTTTTATATATAATATATTGTATCCTCTTGTTTTACCACTTTATTTTTCTTTTCATTTTTATCTCTTCTTGCTGTTTGTCTATGTGTATGTCATGCCTCTATCTCTTGTCCAGATTAAATCTTTCGTTTCCGTATGACTCTTTATCTTTGTGTCTCTCGTTCTTATCTTTTGATCTGTTTCTTTGTTTTCTCTCTCTCTCTCTCTCTCTCTCTCTCTCTCTCTCTCTCTCTCTCTCTCTCTCTCTCTCTCTCTCTCTCTCTTTCTCTTTCAATGCTCTCTCTCTGTCTCTTTCTCTCTCTTTCTCTCTCTCTGTCTCTTTCACTTCTCTCTCTCTGTCTCTTTTTCTCTCTCTCTATTTCTGATTCTTTCTGTGTGTGTGTGTCTCTCTCTGTGTCTTTCTCTCTCTGCGTCTCTTTCACTGCTCTCTCTCTTTCTCTCTCTCTATGTCTCTTTCACTTCTCTCTCTCTGTCTCTTTCTCTCTCTCTCTCATTCTTTCTATGTGTGTGTGTGTCTCTCTCTCTGTCTCTCTCTCTCTCTCTCTCTCTCTCTCTCTCTCTCTCTCTCTCTCTCTCTCTCTCTCTCTGTCTTTTTCACTTCTCTTTCTCTCCTTCTCTTTCTTTCTGTATATCTATATCTTACGACACAAGACTGTCATATATTTTACAACCCTCTCCAGATTTTCGAGTCTTTTCTGGTTATTGCCTTTGCCACGCCTTCGGTACAACAAGTTTGAGAACACCCTCTCCTTTCCCCTCTTTTCAATCCCCTCCCACACATATCACCACAAGTCCCCCTCTCCCCTCCCACACACACACACACACACCTCTTGATTGTATTTCTCTCTCACCTATAAATCTACAGATTATACTCCTCCTCCCCCTCTCTATTCCCCCCTCCCAATCCCGCTTTCCCCTTTTCCCCCTCCTCCGCTATACCAATTTCCACTTTCTCAGTCGTTCAGATTTTCTAAGCTGTTTATTTCTCTTGTAAGCATATTTACTTTGGTAAACACATCAACAACCGCAGAAAATTTTCCCTGTTGGGTTTTATGTCAAAAGATTCCTTTATGTGCATTCAAAGTCTTCCTTAGGCACTAAGAACGAAAAATCGGAATTTATTCCATTCATTTTGGGCGGAGTTAGAGGGAATGAGAAGATACTAAAATTAGCCATAATCCCTAAAAATAACAACCTGATCAAAGTGGTTCCGAAAGTACATTTTATTGATTGTAAATTGATCTTATGTTATACGGTTATCACACAAGTGAATTTTTTGTCCAACCACCGTTCTTCATACAACACTGTCTTCATGTTTTCCATACCACTGCTCTTTTTCAGGAGTGAGAGACGTGGAGAGAGAAAAAAGAAAGAGAGAGAGAGAGAGAGAGAGAGAGAGAGAAAGTGAGGAAAAAGGGGGAAACGAAACATAGATGGATAGATAAACAGATAAATAGATAGATAGCCACAGAGAGAGAGAGAGTGTATGTATATGAGAGAGAGAGAGAGAGAGAGAGAGAGAGAGAGAGAGAGAGAGAGAGAGAGAGAGAGAGAACAGGGCAAGAAATGCAAAATAAAATGTGAACATAATTATGGATGAAATATCGTCATTCTAAAGCTGCCAGAACCACTTTATCTTCTTGGCTGTCTCAGCATAGAAATGGTAGCAGCTGAACAAAAATAATGGTGCTGGTAGAATGCAGTTCATTTTATTTTTGCCTCGGCATAACAAGAAATAAAGAATTTTGAAATGATGTAGTACTCTAAAGTTTCTCCTAATAATCTTTGACGACGCTCGATCTTCAGAAATGATATCTCGACAAAACACATTACGATCGGCCACTGCTCTCTTTACCTACTACCAAACCCTCGTCTATTTTAATCTCGGATTCCACTAAATCCTCACAACGACTTGATACGGAAACCCCCAAGTGCAATAAAAAATGTCCCCTTTCCCGTGACAACCCCACCTCCAAAAGGGTTCCTCAGACTTTCTCTGCCGCACTCTCCGAGACTAAAACCGTCTTCCTGTTCCCTTATCTTGAAAACCTGAAGTGTTTCATGGCCCTTGTCTTCAGGTTTCTGTCGCGAGCCGCCTGTAAAATGGCTGGGTCTCGATCAAAGCCAGATCGAAAATCTCCAAGCTAAGAATTTCTCGATCAGATCGAGGCCGACCCTGGACAATTGCCGGAGTAACGTTTAATATTCAGAAACTGTCGCATTAGTAAAGCTGACTAGATTGATATAGACGTCTTTTGATAGAATCTATTATGTTAGTGATGTCAGTAAAGCTGACTAGATAGATATAGACGTCTTTTGACAGAATCTATTATGTTAGTGATGTCAGTAAAGCTGACTAGATAGATATAGACGTCTTTTGACAGAATCTATTATGTTAGTGATGTCAGTAAAGCTGACTAGATAGATATAGACGTCTTTTGACAGAATCTATTATGTTAGTGAGGTCAGTAAAGCTGACTACATTGATATAGACGTCTTTTGACAGAATCTATTATGTTAGTGATGTCAGTAAAGCTGACTAGATAGATATAGACGTCTTTTGACAGAATCTATTATGTTAGTGATGTCAGTAAAGCTGACTACATTGATATAGACGTCTTTTGACAGAATCTATTTTATCAGTGATGTCAGTTTAGTCTTGATGTGGTTTGCCTATTTGACAAGCACTTTTTTATCTGCTGACCACATGCTATTTTGATCTAGCTGGGCATAACATGTTTTAAGTGCCCCCATAGTTGCTAGAAGTAGCTTGACAAAATTTTAAATTTGTTCTTTGACGACAAAGTGTTTTTTTTTTTTTCTAATCTATTTAGAGTTTAACATTGTACCCACCCTTATTGCAACCATTGCCAGTTGTATCTGATCCCATTGTATCTCAAGATGTTCCACTATCATTCACAATCAGGTAAGTCCAATATAAGGCTTGTTTTTTCTTTGTTTGTTTGATTTGGGTGATATCTAAGTGACTTTCTTCATCTTAATTCCAAAGATTGCTGAAAGAAATACCTTTTACACTAATAGTACGAACTAACATCAAACTCTAATCCAAGGCAACACTTTTTTTTTGTGGAATTTTGTGACTCTACGGTTCTCAAGAAAAACAATATCGTCAAGGTGACAAAAGTATAGCCTAAGTCCGACCTGCGGTAAAATAAAATGTCCCAATATTTTTATTTCCTTGTTTCGAGCATGAAGTGGTGTAAATTTATTTAAATGTTTTCAGCCGTTTTGCGCAAATTCAAAATTTGAAGAATTAAGCAGACTAATTATTTTGACTCTGTGTTGGTCTAGATCAGACTTTAGTTCGGTCTAAAACATTAGTAGACTTAATTGTCTTTTTATCAATAAGTCTGGCTGCTGCCTACGTTGTATTGACTCAGTAATATTAAGTCAATATGAAAATATTAGTGGCTCCAGCTCTGACAAAGACCAAGTTGGCAGACTAAATAAACATTGTTTTCACGCTGGCTTCACGCTGATCAAACCACAGCAGGAAACATAGCATCATCAGGATTGCACAGTTACAAAGTTGTTGATAAATGGTGAATTTCTGTGCTCAGAATGTGTTACACTACTGGGCGGAGAATCTCTCTGTTGAGACCAGCCAAAGGGAGTGGCCATGGGAAATGCACTTTATAAAGTCTCTGTAATTTTATATTATAGCAAAGAGGATATACAGACATATAATATTACAACTTAACATGCATCTTTACCCTCTCTGATTATAGTCCGTGTCTTGCTAAAATGTTTTAAGGGACATTACCCTAGAATTCAAGAGTGAGTGAATTTAACAATATCAAGGGATACCAGAACTGTCTTTCTCCAAAGGGAAGATTCTTCTATACTACCTATTTTCAGTCACTTGCATCTTTAGATCCTTAAATCTAGCTTCGTTTGTCTCAGCCTCTAACATTGTTTGACTGCTTTCTTTATTTCTATCTCCAAAGGGAAGTAAACCTGTAAAAAAGGATTGCTCGGTTTCTATTTATATATTGTCTCCAGTTGCTTTGCCCGTTCTATTCTTTTTTTTTTTTTTTACCTTTCTGCCGATATCCCTCCCGTCCCTGTAACTATTATGACGAAAGGCGAAACTTTTCCACCAGGAGAGATCAGAGGTCTGAGGCAAAGAGATACTTGGTTAGAGAAATTCTATAGAGCAGTAAAGTTTCAAGTTTATGCCATACTATTCTTCAGTCTTTAAATAATTATTTGAAACTCCTTCGTACTTTTAAAAAGTAGGAATAAGATAATGTAGCTTTTTTTTATCTATCTATTTGTTTATTTATTTATTTACTTATTTGTTTATTTATTTATTTATACATATATATATATAAAGGTTTAAATTTTACTCAAAAAGTACTGTGTATTTTCGGTTACAAACAGTTTGTTGTAACTTCCGCATCTGCGGATAGCTCAGTGGTTAAGTGCCTGGTCTTGTCTTGGCAAGGCGATGGGTGCCGCATCGAGGCGCAGGTTCGATCCCTGTTCATTCCATCTGTTGTAATGTTTTCACGTCTTTCGTCTTATTTGTCGGTCTCGAACTAGAACTAGGTTTGTGGTTGATTTTTCTATACTTCTCTCTCTCTCTCTCTCTCTCTCTCTCTCTCTCTCTCTCTCTCTCTCTCTCTCTCTCTCTCTCTCTCTCTCTCTCTCTCTCTCTCTCTCTCTCTCTCTCTCTCTCTCTCTCTCTCTAACTTTCAAGGTTGAGTTCTAATTTACCATCTCAAAGTTCATCAAAGAATTATAGTGCATGATTTCAGCTAAATTATAACAGACCCGTGCCTGTTTCGTCTCATCACAAAACCCACACCAAGCAAGATAAAGGTTAAAAAAATGTACTCTAGTCTAACGATAGAAGAATGACAATAGTGAGGCACAATGACCATCCCATGGCTATTCTGCTGTA
>JAWDGP010004988.1:0-15000 GCA_033675545.1 Elysia crispata | reverse complement strand
CCAGGTGGTTTTCACATCTAACGACTCGTCTGCGCAAGCCTCTCTCACCCATTCTCATTTTCCACCTTTTTTTTTTTTTTTCGCTTACTATTTAGAAACGCGGTGTGAACATATTGAGTTTTTGTGTTGCTAGCGCTATGCTCGGTAGGAGCTTTCAGTTTTGTCTGCGCTGCTTTATTTCCATATTATACTGGGAAACATTTTTGGTCCATGCTGCATTAGAATAGAAAGAATACTCATTCTCGTGAAAATAAAAAAAGCAATGGATACAGAATCTAGTTGTTCTTTTACTTCACGATGAGTGTTTCCACGAATGACAAAATTCGCGACGCTAATTTTGAAGAACGCAGCAGGAAACCATTTACAAACCCATGTAGACAAATTTGACCTTGTTCCTTGAAAATTATCGGGCTGACGTGAGGAGAACATCAGTTTGCAATTATTGCTCTCGGGGAACCGATCGGCTTTAGAATCTTAACTTAAAAATAGACGAACTTCAATATCCTTTCATTCTGTAATAACAAACTTTGGATTTCCACGAGCACTTTAAGATTCTTAAAGTGCATGAAAACTCAGCTCTCTTTATTGCATCCAACAAAACCCTTTCTCATTTAAAATTGATAGACAGGCTTTAACTTCTAACAATTGTATTAATTTCACTTACTCAAGCACACTCACATAGCTACAAGGATTTAGCTATTTTGGGGTAACTTTATATGAAAACATAAAATCCCGTCAACCCAGAAGTAGTTTGGTGATTTATGTTAAAGTCACGTATTCAGAGAATTACGTATTGAGGTTGTATTATGTAGATAAACTTGCGGGCGGTTCGAAAAATATGCTAGGACACTGCGTCTGCTCTCTAGAAAAAAAAAATTGATCATGCAAACACACATAATCAAGATCTTCGAAATTCAGGAACTTCTTTTCCTTCCCCCTCCCCCAAGCCCCATTTTCCCTTTTTTTTCCCGCATATCCTGGTCTTTTAACATTCCCATAATAGTCGCAGAATCTGATACGATATTCGCAGATCCTGTAATTAACGCAAGTTCTAACGGCACCTCTACGCTCTTTTCTCTCAATCCTCGCTCTACAGCCATGATTCTACGGCCATGGAAAGAAAAATCGTGGGAGTTAACTCGACCTCTGCAGACGTTGAAAATCTGCAAAAAGTATACGCTGCCGCTCTTCAAAGGGATCTAACTCTCAGACAGTTTTGACGATTGCATTGTGGGAATCCTCCCCATCTATTCATCGGCGTGCAGCGCTCCTAGAGAGAATATTGCGGGGACTCCTAGGCGCTGGTCTTTTCATGCTGAACGAAAATGTTGAGAATGTGTTTGCATGTTGCCTTGTGAATAGTATTCCCTTTGCTTTTCTGCCTCACTGTTTGTTCTGCTAAAAATCTTTTGGTTAAGTAGAAAATGATTCCTTTTACAGGCAGCCAACCTTGGCAGCGTACAAGTTCCCTCCCGCTAGCTTCAAAGGTTTCCCCGTTTCCTTTTCTCTTTTTTTCCCCAGCCCTATCTCCCTTCTGGTCCCATCTATTCGGCTAAACCAACTGTTTGTGTAGAGTTATTCACCAGATGTTGTTCAAACGTTAGCTTATTGTCTGTTGGGTGAAAAGGTTTAGGCTTTTCAGGTGTTAAGAATCTCAAGGAGATTCCATAATGTCCTCTGATATCATTCATGTCGCCCATATCTTCCTGTTATGTTTGTTGACTTGTTTCGGTTTTATGTGTAACTCTTTTTTTTTTTTCGTTTTTTGTTATGGTTAGAATAGCATGGTATGTTGCAGCAAGGTCAAGCTGTCCCTAGCAAGAGAGGTAGGGTATAATTGTTTGAGCTGGTGAGCTTTGTTTACTGAGAAAGATCTAGAGATAGAGAGGCAGACAGTGAGAGATAGTGAAGAGAGACAAGAGAGGAAGAGAGAGAGAGAGAGAGAGAGAGAGAGAGAGAGAGAGAGAGATAGAGAGAGAGAGAGAGAGAGAGAAAGAGAGAGAGAGAGAGAGAGAGCGAGAACGGGGGGGGGGGGGGGAAAGAACAGACAGAAAGACTACAAAAGAAGACGCGTAAAAATGACATAGAAATCAAATGTTACAGGCAAAGTCACCGAAGTGAACAAACCTTTGCAAGTTTGAGTTATAGTGATCTGTTTCTTTTAACTTTTGAGCAGAGTTAGGACAGAGCTGTACTTAGAACGCTCTAATAATTTAGTCTACAGCCCTATACAACAAAAATTTCAGTTTCTAATTAATGTCGTAACTCTTTCAAATAGTTAAATGATAAAGCTAACTCTTACACTTACTGCAAAAGTTTGTTCCCTTCAGTGACTTGGCCTGAATGTAATTTATGAAGTCTCCGGAGAGACTGAAAGGTGGGCAGTTTGAGAGACAGGCAGAGAAAAAGAATGTGGAAACAAATACAGAGAAAGGGAGATTAATGGATTGGAACTGATAGACAGCCAGTTAAATATAAAAAGGTTCCAGAGAAAGATTGGTCTTGTCTGAATTAAGGCAAAAGATAAGGAAGATCAAAGTTAGGGAAAGAATAATGATAACCCGAGAAAAACATTCAAAACCTCCGGTTTAAGATCATGACTAGGAGTAAAGAAAAATCAGTTCTCATGTATCTCCTATTTCTTAAACATGAATGAACATTAATTTTGATGGCACCAACATAATATTATTAATCGTGGTCAAAGGTCGCAGAAACTTGGTCTATGTCTAAAGGGTCTTTTGTTCGAATCCTGTTATAGCCATGTGCGACAGTCAATATTATGATTATTAACCAGCAATCCATCACACCGCAGCTCAGAATGTAAAATGAGTGATCGGATATAGTCAGTGCAACACCCTGTCATCGTGCTGTTGTGCATTGCTGTTTGAAACATTTGCTGCTCCTCTATGGGTTAAGAAAGGTATCATCATTCTGTCAGTCTTGGTGCTCTCTCGCAGCATCATTTAAAAACAAGTTGAGCGTTTGGTTCCCATCAATTTTATTTTATGACTATTTCAGCCATTTTTTCGTCATTATGTTTTATCATGATATTCAAAGATTAAGAGATCTTGATAAGAGATGAGTCAAAACCTTCACCAAGAGAGAGTGACAACTCTTGACTCTATTGAAATGCTTCAGTTTGACTCTTGTTGTGGGATTTATCACAGGTGGTCTGAAGGCGAAACCAAGTTAGATACTCAGTTGTTTGTTACTAATGATTTAGTTTTCTAACCATTGGAAATATAATCCGTCCACAAGTTTTTTTCATTTTTTTTCCTTGGGGGGGGGGCGGAAAAAGGATATCATACAAAGGGCAGGACTGAATTGAAAACCAAAAGGCCCATAACTCATCCACAGACGGTGTGGACATCGAACCATAGAAGATTGTCTCTATAGATATGAGAGCGGGCGCTCTACCTGGTCCTCTGCAGGGGTCCCACGACTCTTAAACTGCCTGGAGAAACTCCTACGGATTGGAGGTTCGAATCCCAATCATGTTCCTACTTTTCTAATATACAAATCGACGCTTGACGAAAACGGAAAACCATGTCCATGTTAAAAGTTTACGGGGCCGATCTAATAAAAGAAGAATGAAAATTTTAAGTAGCAAGACTTTCTGAAAAAAGGTCATGATGTTTGGTTAATCTGTTTGCCCAATAACAAATTCAAGCGGGATAATCAACTTTACTGTGAGACTTCAGGCAGGATACTAAACGGCTTGTTCCGTGATCTCCACGTTTTGCTCCGCGACCATGACTGCAACTTCTAGTCGCAGAAAGCATCGTCAAATACTTTCCTTCCTTCTTTATCTTCATTTTTCAATAACTTGATTGCTTTGAGTAAGAGAAAGGGATAATAGGAAGTAATAGCAACAAAAAGTTTCGTTGGGTGATCATGAATATTGCCTTTTTTAAAAGGAAGTGTATGAACTCTGTTTTAAAACCCCGTCTTCCAGATCACAACTGTAGTGGACGGCATAGAAAGAAAATAATTCTTATATAGCACCTCTGAAAGGGGATTTAGTCAGCTCTCTCGTGGTACCGATTAACATCGTTTTGGTACAGTTTTGGTGAATGTTGTTGTTTTCCTTGTTATTGTTGTTGCTGTGCGGCGCCAGATAGAGTAATCTGTAGACCAAATGACTTGAAATAAGGAGGCGTGGGGTTCAACTCCCGACCAGATAGCGTAATCTGTACAGCAGATGACTTGAAATAAGGAGGCGTGGGGTTCAACTCCCGACCAGATAGCGTAATCTGTAGAGCATTTTGCCTTGAAATAAGGAGGCGTGGGGTTCAACTCCCGACCAGATAGCGTAATCTGTAGAGCATTTGACTTGAAATAAGGAGGCGTGGGGTTCAACTCCCAACCAGATAGAGTAATCTGTAGACCAAATGACTTGAAATAAGGAGGCGTGGTGTTCAACTCCCAACCAGATAGAGTAATCTGTAGACCAAATGACTTGAAATAAGGAGACGTGGGGTTCAACTCCCAACCAGATAGAGTAATCTGTAGACCAAATGACTTGAAATAAGGAGGCGTGGGGTTCAACTCCCAACCAGATAGAGTAATCTGTAGACCAAATGACTTGAAATAAGGAGGCGTGGGGTTCAACTCCCAACCAGATAGAGTAATCTGTAGAGCATTTGACTTGAAATAAGGAGGCGTGGTGTTCAACTCCCGACCAGATAGAGTAATCTGTAGACCAAATGACTTGAAATAAGGAGGCGTGGTGTTCAACTCCCAACCAGATAGCGTAATCTGTAGAGCATTTGACTTGAAATAAGGAGGCGTGGGGTTCAACTCCCAACCAGATAGCGTAATCTGTAGACCAAATGACTTGAAATAAGGAGGCGTGGTGTTCAACTCCCGACCAGATAGCGTAATCTGTAGAGCAAATGACTTGAAATAAGGAGGCGTGGGGTTCAACTCCCGACCAGATAGCGTAATCTGTAGAGCAAATGACTTGAAATAAGGAGGCGTGAGGTTCAACTCCCGACCAGATAGCGTAATCTGTAGAGCAAATGACTTGAAATAAGGAGGCGTGAGGTTCAACTCCCGACCAGATAGCGCAATCTGTAGGGCATTTCGCCTTGAAATAAGGAGATGTGGTGTTCAACTCCCGACCAGATAGCGCAATCTGTAGAGCAGTTGATTTAAAATAAGGAGACGTGGGGTTCAACTTCCGGTTGGGTTTATCTGGTAGTGAAGGTGGATCTCGTCTGCCCGCAAAAGCTTTCTACTTGAAATACGCAAAGAATACTGTTGTCTTTTTTGTAATTGTTGTTGCTGGTTGTTGTTGTTGCTGTTTGTTGTTGTTGTTGTTGTTGTTGTTGTTGTTGTTGTTGTTGTTGTTGCTGTTGTTGTTGATGTTGTTGGTCTTGTTGTTGTTGTTGCTGTTGTTGTTGTTGGTCTTGTTGTTGTTGTTGTTGTTGTTGTTGTTGTTGTTGTTGGTCTTGTTGTTGTTGTTGCTGTTATATAGTAGTTATTCTGCCTCTTTATGTATTATCATTATCATTGCCGTGTCTTAGAACTTGAAGTAGAAGACTAAATGATTGTCTTGTAGAGCACGCAAACCTCTTGAATGTCCTGCGGCCCGAATATATCGTGTCTGACAGATTACAGCTACCCCTTCTTTCGCTCATAATCGAAGTAACAGAGTTTTAACCGTTTGGAGATGCAACAAAATACACTTCGAGAAAGGGGAGACAATGTTAACAGAGGACAGCCATGTTAGTCAATACAAACATAAGAAAGAGGAGTTGGGTGGAAGCAATAGCAAAGAAAGAGCCTGTCCTCATCAACCTTTTATTGTCAGGCATCCAAGAGTTTGCTCATGTCATATTTTTTGCTCTTTATTTCTAGAAATGATGACAGGTGGAGCCACTTCAACTGAGGAAACCAGGGGAAGACAACTCTGAACCACAGCAATCCGTTGCTTATGGTTATTGTGGCTTCCGTGACGCTAGATGACATATTATTCTCTTACTCCCTGACTTTTTCACGCTCAAACTCTCTCTCTCTCTCTCTCTCTCTCTCTCTCTCTCTCTCTCTCTCTCTCTCTCTCTCTCTCTCTCTCTCTCTCTCTCTCTCTCTCTCTCTCTCTCTCTCTCTCTCTCTCTCTCTCTCTCTCTCTCTCTCTCTCTCTCTCTCTCTCTCTCTTTTCTTTCTTTTTCCTCCTCTTCCTCTATCTTTTCCTTCCTCTTTCTGTGTCTACTTCCCGTTCGCTCTCTTTTTCATTTTCTTTTTTCCTCGACGTGTGTCGCCCTACAGCAAGTTAGTTAAAGTAATTGGCCATAATTTACTGCCTGTTTCCAAGCGACACCGACCTCTGGGTGTTATTATAAATCTTCTTGACCTGTGTTTCGTCGACAGGAACTTAATATTCCCTGGTCGTCTTGTAAACATGCCCTTAGTGCTGGATCAGATACCCTACCTGACCTTTAGGTTTGATGAGCTGTGGCCTGTGGGCGCTCTTCTCCACACGCTCTTGTTTTACATTCATGTAACATTAGAAGCAATATTAACAAGTTTGGGTATCTGTTTCTGTAGAATAGTGGGGTTGACATTTTCTTTTTTTTTTCCTTTTTTCCTCTCCCTTTTTAAAATATTTATTATTTTGCATGAATCATTAGCTAGACTATAATTCAAGTTTATATCTACAGTTTGATATCCAATATCAAAACCAATAGGGCCTAATTTCTAAAATTAGCATTAATGATATCCGATAATATCGAACAAGAAATTCGATAATGCACTGATCGATAGCAGGGAAATCTCCACTGATTGCATGGTAATATTATTTTTTACTTAACGCTATAAAAGTTTTGCTATGTTTTACATCCAGCATTAGAGATGATAGACCTATCAAAGTTCTATCGAAGGGTGCCAGGACTAGGGCGATTACAAGTTTGTCGATATCCTCAAGATTCGAGAAGATTCGATTTCTCGGCGCTGCCTGTGTCGTGCTGTATTGGGATGAAGTGAACTGATGTTCCTTTCAAAAATCGATCCTAACACCACAAGTAAGTCATAAAACAATTGTGCAAGTCCCTTAATTCAATTTCAAGGCAAACATAATTTTTATTTATGATTTCCACCAAGCTTTCCGGTAAACCCGACAACCAATTTTATTCCCCAAAACGAGGTTACCGGGTACAATACAACCCTTCAGAATCTATTTATAGGCACCGTCAGAATCTATTTATAGGCACCATCAAAATCTATTTAAAAGCTGTTATTTTGCATCCAGCATGCAATTCGGGGCACCAGAAGGGTAATTTTATCTCATGATCTTATAACGACAATATCTTCCATGAATAAGTGGAGATACTTTTACACTGGATTTAGGCTAGTCTTCTGCGAAGATAAGGAACTTAAACAAAAAAGGTAACGCTAGCCTCTTTTTGACCTTCATACGTGACATTACAAGGACTTGATTGCGCATGACCGTAGTAGTTAGATTCCGTTAAAGATTTTCCTGTAGTCGATGAAGAAAAACAATTAAGGAAAAGTATGTTTGGGTTTTTATGGTTCAAATACTCTATTTTACTTTTGTTTTGAGTAATTTATTTAAATAAATAACATTGTTCACAAACCCACTTATAAAAACATTTAAAATTTAAAGAGTGAGAGGAAAAGAGATAAAAGGGAAAGAGGGAGAAGGAGAGGAAGCAAGAGAGAGTGGACGAAAGAGAGAGAGAGAGAGAGAGAGAGAGAGAGAGAGAGACAGACAGACAGACAGACAGACAGACAGACAGACAGACAGACAGACAGACAGACAAACACAGACACAGGCACAGAAAGAGAGAGAAAGAGAGAGGGAGAGAGAGAAAGAGATAGGGAAAGAAAGAGAGAGGGAGAGAGAGAAAAGAGACAGAGAGAGAGAGAGAAGAAAGGGGAGCGGGGAGGGGGGAAGAGAGAATATGAAGTTACAGGGCAATAACAAGACAACCATTCTACAGACATATAAACAGACGGCGCTGACACATTTTGTATTATATAGGAATCCTCAGGGCAGAGAAGCTTATTATTTTTTATCTCTCTGAAAGCTGGAATGGGGAAGAAGTTTAGTCGACGTTGAAGGAAGGGAGGTGGGGATGAGGGGTTACATATCATTTTACACACGACATCAAGTATGTACAAGACGGGTACAGCACCGCAGGGAAACGATACCGGAAGTGCAAAAATAGCTCAGGCAAGACGAAGTCAACAGTTGTACCGTCATGTAAGTCTAGTATGAGCAGCCACGAGAGGGTACTAAACCTAGGAGAGGCACAATGGCTCGGCCGCAGAGCTAGATGGTCAAAGATATGGGAGGTTGGTCCAGGGATGAATAAGAGGATGAAAGATAGAGAGAGTGACACTCATCGGACACACAGATATTCCATTCTGCGTTTCCCTGTCTCTCTGTTTGTCTGTCTATCTTTGACCCTCTTTCTGTCTCTCTGCCTCTCTGTTTCTCTGTCTGCCTGTCTGTCTCCCTCTTTTGCTCTCTATCTCTCCCTGTCTCTCTTTCCATGTTTGTAAATCACTCAGTCTCTCTCTCTCTCTCTCTCTCTCTCTCTCTCTCTCTCTCTCTCTCTCTCTCTCTCTCTCTCTCTCTCTCTCTCACACACACACACACACACACAATTTTTCTGTATCTATCTATCTTTCCATCTCCATTCTTTCTCTCTATGTAAATATATAACCCTCTTTGCCTCTCTATATCTCGCTCTTTCCCTCCCTCTTTTTCTCTTTTATATTTCATAATTGTGAGTTTGCATTTATCACCTTCCATTATCAGCTCACATCCCGACATGCCGTTTAACCTCTCTCTCTCTCTCTCTCTCTCTCTCTCTCTCTCTCTCTCTCTCTCTCTCTCTCTCTCTCTCTCTCTCTCTCTCTCTCTCTCTCTCTCTCTCTCTATCTATCTATCTATCTATCTATCTCTCTCTCTCCAATAAACTATATCCCTTTTCTTTCTTCATCTCCCCATTATCTCACATCAATCCAAATATATGCAACAGAGAAACTATTTTCTACCACATCGGCTCAATGTCTACCTCAACATCAACATCAACATCAACATCAAAATCAACATCAAAACAAACCGCTTACTCACTTTCGTCTCCATTTCACAGTAACCTTCCTTTCCCCGCACTATTCTTCTTTCTTCTTCTTCTTCTTCTTCCCTCTCTCTCTCCCTGTTCCATCTCCTCATCTCCAGCATCGCAGGCGCCGATCAGCCTGTCACTCAACCACGCGTCCACATCCTTTGATCTTCAACGAGCTGAGAAGCTCGCCTTCACCGACAAACAAATAGTTTCTATTATTGCATCAAAAGAACACCAGTTCTCGTGGTTTGTGTTTTTGCTCAACCCTCGCCGTCAGAGTGACAAATTGCCTACCCTGTGAGTGTTTTAGCAGGACTCGTCTGTCTGCCTACATGCCGGATCGGGGCTGCGCTAAACTAGACCAGGGGCTCAGAATTCAGAACTCAACTTAAAGGTCTTGTGGATGGAAAGTTGAGAGAGAGAAAGAGACGGAGAGAGACAGACAGAAAGACTGCGACAGAGACAGAGATAAAGACAGAGACAGAGACGCAGACACAGACACAGAGACAGAGACACAGAGATAGAGACAGAGAAAGAGAGAGAGAGAGAGAGAGAGAGAGAGAGAGAGAGAGAGAGAGAGAGAGAGAGAGAGAGAGAGAGAGAGAGAGAGAGAACGAAAGACAATATGGGAAGAGCACTCAAAAGGAAAAAGTTCAGCATTAAAATGAGAAACTTATCACCGAGGGGAGAGAACAAGAGAGAGAGAGAGAGAGAGAGAGAGAGAGAGAGAGAGAGAGAGAGAGAGAGAGAGAGAGAGAGAGAACGAAAGGCAACATGGGAAGAGCACTAAGAAGGAAAAAGTTCAGTATTAAAATGAGAAACTTATCACCGAGGGGAGAGAACAACAGAGAGAGAGAGAGAGAGAGAGAGACTGAAAGAGAGGGAGAGAGAGAGAAAGAGACTGAAAGATAGAGAGAGAGAAAGACTGAAAGAGACGGAGAGAGAGAGAAAGAGACTGAAAGATAGATAGAGAGAGAGATTGAAAGAGAGAGGGAGAGAGAAAGAAAGAGACTGAAAGAGAGAGAGAGATAGAGAGAGAGAAAGAGAGAGAAATGCGAAAGTAGGGGTGGGCGTTGGGAAGAGTGAGATGCTTTTAAAAGTTTTAAGGAGATAGTAGGAGGGGGGGGGGGGGGGAGGAGGGTCAAAATGGGAAGGAGAGAAAGATTCAATTTTTATTTTTTTAAATTGAGATACGGTGCAGATAGACAGAAATCGTGAAAACAGAGGAATAGATCAGGCCTGTACATGATGAAGATCTTGTATAATAAAAAAACGACGAGACAGCTTAAAACAAAACCGGTGTCTCCGTATCGCGGCTTGTCCTTACCTCCCTTTGATATAATTCCTATCTGATCCAGGCATTGTTTAGCTAATGCTGTATCTTTGTTATTTATCACTTCTCCCTCTGTATACCCAGCATTAGATACATATCTCTCTCTCTCACGGCGAAGGGTGGATCTGTTTATTATCAAATTCACCGAGGCAGGAGAAATAGAGGGTACTGAGACATTGCATCCAGCTTTCGCTTGTTGACATGGTTTTACACGTCTCATAAAAAAAAAAAAAAAAGAAAAAAAACCCAACAACTGCATGTCGGGATAGGAGCGAATCTGTGGCTCATCTCGTCTCAAAAACCTGGAATTCCAGTGGTATGCGCGCATGCGCTGGAGCGCGCGTGTCGATGCCTGTTTACTTCCCTTGGATTTTGTGGACAAACAATAATGTGTACCGATCTCCCTGATCTTAGATTGTGTGTGTATTATTTCTTGTGGCTGTTTTCCCCTTGGTTTCTTGTTTTTCCCTACCTGTATGTCGTGTCATTAAGTCACGGCAGAGCTTTGTCTCTGCTTTGTGTTACGTTCAGCTTTAATATTTTTGTCTCTA
This sequence comes from Elysia crispata, assembly GCA_033675545.1. Lineage (NCBI taxonomy): Eukaryota > Metazoa > Mollusca > Gastropoda > Plakobranchidae > Elysia > Elysia crispata. The sequence goes on along the minus strand of JAWDGP010004988.1, from coordinate 4,021 downwards.
GCGTTATCTCTGTCCTCATCGGTGTTTATGTCTCTCTGTTTGCCTGTCCGCGTGTAGCACTCCCTGTCTCTCTTGCCTTGTCTAAGTGTTTTGTTCTTTCCTTAACTTCATACGTCTAACCTTGCTCTGTTTCTCTTTATATTCCACTGCTTTCTGTCTCTTTAATGAAAAAAAAAAAAAACCACTGAAGTGTGTAAAGTAATTTTAACCAAACGAAACTTTGCAAATCAAACGGATTAAAAAAAAAAAAACCGACACCAGTAAATGATTCATCGTTGACAAGAAAGTTAAGGGAACCCCCGCCCCACACACACACACACACAGATAATAAACAGTTTAATTATTTTATTATCTGATGAAAATTTCGGGTACTCTAGTGCTGACAGGGGAATAACAAAGGGACAGCAGTCGCAAAAAGAGACGTTTTTGAGAGACTTAAATCATTATATAAACTTGATAAAAGTTGGCGTAATCTACATTTAGGGGGAAAATGCGGGAGGTGAAAAGGGGGGGATAATGCAGCCAAAAATAAGTGGCTCGAAGACAAAATGAATTGAATTTTTTTTTTCCCTAACATACCGGTTATTCACAAGGCCTCGAAAAATCACAACTTTACTGGCGCCTGCACTAATTTTATACCACAAGAGAAACAAAACACGACGCCACGTAAGAAAAGAGGTCATGTCCTCCACTTTGAAGTCATCTTTGGTTTCCTTTCTCACTCATCGCCTCTCTCTCTCTCTCTCTCTCTCTCTCTCTCTCTCTCTCTCTCTCTCTCTCTCTCTCTCTCTCTCTCTCTCTCTCTCTCTCTCTCCCTCTCTCTCTCTTTCTTCTTTCCATCTCTCTCTATTCCCCCCTCTCTTTCTCTCTCTTTCCCTCCCTCTCTCTCTGTCTCTCTCTCTCTAACTCTCCCTCCCTCCCTCTCTCCATCTCCACCAGATTCAGGACCCACGGCGAACGGGGAATCCCGCAGCTTATCTATCCGCGATACTGCCTGGTTATGAAGAACCGTTGAATCTCCCCAGCATCAGAGACAAAGCTTTTATCACCATCGTACGAGTGGCTGGTCCAGAGGATTTGTAACGATGATCGTAAACTACAAACTTCGTTCCTTCCAAAAGTCGGTAGAACTCTCGAAGGTGTGTCAGAAGATAGTAAAGACACCGTGCTGGAACAATTAACATGTCTTCGGGTGTGGTTTTCTCAATGGTCTTAAGAGGCCGCAGATTAGTAGCGTTGAAACGCAACAAGAGGTACATCTAGTATCAACTCGCCAACTACGACGAAAGAGATAAACTTGGAGCGAGGAATGTGAATGTTAGGAGTAATAAAAATCAATTCAAAGATGCGCCAAATAAACTGTAGACTAACGGATGGGGCAGTGCGGCTGAAAGCTCAGTAAGCAGAGCTACTCTTTGACATAATACAATGGGGAGGCGTCAGGTTAAATCTGGATGAGAATCCGGTAGAGGAGAACTCCTATTCCAAGCTATCATCGTATCAATCAGTTCCGCCTGACGGGGGCTCCGTAAACAAAACGTGTTGGTCGGTATTGATTATCGATAGTTAACATTCTCTCAGAAATTTAAAATGTTTTTTTTTTTGTAGTTGTTTAGTTTGTTTTTTGGATTAGCACAGAACGCAGTATTAAATTAGTTGTATCCCCCCCCCCCTCCCCCCCCCCCCCCCAAAAAAAAAAATAGAATATAAAATTTTCAAAAATACATCTAATGGTTACAAGATAAAATATGCTTCATTTCAACTGCGGGACAATATTTGAATTGCTGGTATATCCGACTGGAACTAGAATGCAAATCTGTGGATAACGATAATTTTTTTACCGTAAATTTGCAATGCCAATAATTTCGGGTAAAATTTGAAAGAACACAGAAACTACCTTAAAGAAAGGTAAATTACTATAATTATTGAGTCGTACCTATAATTATTCTCTGTCCGCACCAAATCATTAATTCGAATGTCGCTAATTATCTCATGTTCATGTTGAAGATAATTATAAGCGATCTCCGTCTCGCAGCCCACGTCCATGTCTATTTCTATTTCAGATAGGTCGGAGAACTGCTGGACTCGTCCACTGCTCGCTTTTATTGTTAGCTTGAGGAGAAGGAGGAAAGTGGGAACAGAATGATGTCGAGTGGTGGGAACTAGCAGCCTGTGAGTTACTGCCCATCTTCTCCTTCATCACGGAACTGATCTATCTTCAACACGATGTCGATGGAAAAAAACAAAACAAAAAAAAAACAAAAAAACCTGACGAGACGGAGAAGATCGAGAAGGAAGGGATATGTCGAAGAGTGGCCAGAGAGGAGGGATAAAATGGAGGAGGAGATATGGGAGGGAGAAAAATAATACATACAGGACAAGGACGAGGTCGACGGAGAGGAGAGGAGAGGAGAGGACGAAAGAAGAAGAAAGAAGGAGAGAACTAGGAGGATGAGAAGGAGAGAGAGAGAAGGAAGAGGGAATTGTGCGCCCCATGTTTACCCTGGAGAACCGAGCGTGTGTCGAATCATCAACCACATCTCGCTTCTGAGGGTCAGTAAGGGACGGCACAAACACAACCACATCTCGCTTCTGAGGGTCAGTAAGGGACGGCACAAACACAACCACATCTCGCTTCTGAGGGTCAGTAAGGGACGGCACAAACACAACCACATCTCGCTTCTGAGGGTCAGTAAGGGACGGCACAAACACAACCATATCTCGCTTCTGAGGGTCAGCACAAAAACAATCACATCTCGCTTCTGAGGGTCAGTAAGGGACGGCACAAACACAACCACATCTCGCTTCTGAGGGTCAGTAAGGGACGGCACAAACACAACCACATCTCGCTTCTGAGGGTCAGTAAGGGACGGCACAAACACAACCACATCTCGCTTCTGAGGGTCAGTAAGGGACTGAACAAACACAACAACAAAGTCTCAGCTTCTTGTGCTGTTGCTGCTGCCTCTGCTGCTCCTGCTACTATAAATGATGCTGTTGTTAGAACCGATAAAGATGCAGACTTAGCGTCAACGTGAAATTCCATTATTGATGGTATCATCTTCATGATACTTCGGTCCATACTATCATCCTTTTTTTCATTGTTATCATGATAGTTGTAGTGCTATCATCGCCACCGCCATTATCAATCAAGAAATACAAATTTCCATCGTTGTTGTTTATATATATATATATATATATATATATATATATATATATATATATATATATATATATATATATATATATATATATATATTATATTTACTCATTACTAAGAATCAATTCGTCAAAAAATTCAGAGCAACATTAGATAACGAGCGGAATTAGGCAAGTAATATGGTGAAGGAATGGGTGATTATAGCGCGTTATCAATCGCGTTTTAATACAAATTTCCATCGTTGTTGTTTATATATATATATATATATATATTATCATTACTACCATTCTCTGTATATGCACTGCCACAATTATCATTATCCTAATAATTCACTCTAGATTTTTAACGATTGATTAACCCAATATTGCTGTACCACGTAATAAATTAAACGCAATAAGCTATTCTTAAGGTGGTGACATTTTCATAACTTTCAATACAATCATATCCCAACTATCTTAACATTATTGAATTGATCTTAAAATCCAATCACCAAGGCGTGTGTTATTTTGATCGTATGTGCCTTTTATATGTCTTCACTCAGTCAGCTCTAATTTCTGGATCTAGATCAATAAGTCTTTTTTTTTCCTTGAAAACCATATAAATGTATTGAAAGTACGTTACAATTTTATTCTACCCCAACTCATTAAACCTTTCTGATCACTATCAGCATGGTAGGGCGCTTGTTGTGAGACACACAGGGATATCTGAATACAGATTTCAATCATGTGGTTGTCGGCTGATGAGCTTTGGGTCTCATCTTTTCAGCCGTGCCGTGCCTGAAGGGGTATAAAATGGGGTGTTGTGAACGTCTTATAACACCAAACACCAAACACCAAACACCAAACACGTACAGAAGTCTGT
>JAWDGP010004986.1:260000-280056 GCA_033675545.1 Elysia crispata | reverse complement strand
ATGCTCCAGCTAAACTGCTTCAGTTAGCAACTCACTATTCAATCATTGTCTAAACTGAATCAGAAGACTACATGTTTTGGTGCGTGTAGTAAACATGCAATGTCATCAGCAGTGTAATAAATTGTCTTTAAATGCTAAAGCTTATGTGCTTTGGTAAAATCATAAAGCTAAATTGCTCCTCGATGCCTCATATTTTATGCTTCAGAACGAATGAAATCGAAACATGAATAATTCTAAATAATGCAACCTACTTGCCTAAAAGAAACTTTTGAAGAGATTGAATTGCTCTGTTGACAAAGAATAATTATTCTGGTGCAATAGAGCTCATTAAAACTTGTCTCGGAGTAACGAGGCACTTCATCTAGTGACTGAGCATGGCAAAGGCTCCGATTTATGTATTTCGGGAAAACCTTGGTTGATTGAGAAAGGTTTAGAGGCTACAAGATTTTTCTTTAACTTTAAATTCTTTGTTGTAATTTTCAGATATGGAGATTATACGAACAGAGGCAGACCGTCAACAATAACAGTCCTGCCTTAATGCTTTCAATGTTATCACGTCCCAATAATGCTTTTTGTCTGTCCGGGGTTTGATGAATTAATAAATACGTTACATTTGTATTGTGGTAGAAGCATGGATAAAGAACTATGAGTAATTCAGCTGTTCTCTTCAGTATATAATTCTCTTTACTTTATATACTTGCTCGGTTTTATTGTTATTATTATTGTTATTGTCATAAGGAATTGAGCTTTCTGGTCTTTCTCATGGTGGAGCTGCATCAGGAGCTGCAAAGAATCGAGGGACACTTATCTCTTGTAACGAGAATGTTACATGTCGCCGCATAATTAATAGAATCATTTGATGCCAATGAAGAATGTGACCAAGGCCTGTAGACACAGGCCTTGGGCTCATGCATACTTATTTTTCTCAAAACGCAACCCTTGTCGAGCCACAACATTCCTGTCCCATACCTCATCTTCTGGCATCAGAAGATTCCCCCCCCCCCAAAAGTGGGCCCGTCGTTGCCTCAATCAGAAATGCTGCATTTTAACTTATCCGCTAACTCGGATAGCATCTCTGTCCTACGACCACTGACAGGTGTGTTCAAGGTCGGTCAGATTGAAATCAATCATAGTGCAGCAGAAAATATCAAGAAAGTCCTGGCCCACCGACTTGATAAAGAGATGAGAGCAAAGTTGGATGCTGATGTCAGACTTCTCTCCAACTGTGAGCAGATATAAGTACTGGAGTGAAACCCCCAATCTACCAACAAATATCCTCAGCTGTCAAAGGGCATGACAAGGGCCTGCAGAATGTCCAGAAAATTCTTTTGCAAAGCCGTGGGACAAGCCTGGTCGAAAGCAGGTGACAATAGCAGCACTTCTCCTTCTACGCAACAGCTGCTGACAAGGGTCCTCGGCGTAAATGAAAATGCTTCGCACCAGCCAGACGAGCTGGTAGCGCGCCTTTAAACATACCCAGAGAAAAAATTTAGGCCCAGTGAGTTTAAATCAAACGTAATTGAAACTGAGGCTATGAGGAAACACTAGACTTATAGACTTAGAAGAGGAAGTCATCATTGAGATAATTATACGCACTGAAGTTGGAGACTTTATTCATAATGTTTTTCTTTTTTCTAAGGGGGGAGAGCACTTTAGTGCCTGATGATAGGAAGCTTAGGATGAATATTAATGTCAAGTAACCCAACAAATATATTTTATCTCGTCAGTTTAAGATGAAAACTCTTGATACGTGTCCTTCAGTAGATGCGAAACAACTGATGACCAGTTTAGATTTAAAGGATGCTTATTTTACGCTTCCTGTTCATGAATGCAGCACAAAGTTTGAATTTCAGAAAATCAGATACACTTTTCATGCATTACCTCAAAGTTTTAAAGATTCATCAAGGGTCTTCATCAAAATCATGAAACGTGTCTTGGATTATTTTAGGTTACAGGCATACATTTTACGGTTTACATTGATGATATATACCTTCAGGGCGCCTCCTTTGATACATGCAAAGAACGTATAGTACACTAAATCGCTCATCCAATCTTTCGGATTCACATTTCAGACACATCCTCTCTTATTCTAAGCCAAACTTTATTCCACTTGGGATTGTTATTAGACTCTAGAGCCATGATGGTATCATTTTGCAAAGCGAAAAAGAACATACTGGCGAGCCTCACCAATAAGACGCCCATTAAACCATCAACTGGCAAGATTAATTGGCTCACTGACAGCACTTCCTTAGGGCCAGTTATTTCTCAGGGATATGGCAATGACGAAAATACAAGCCTTAAAACATCAGTTTTATAATTTTGATCAATGCATCACACCAGAATGTAAGACTGAAATGTGATGGTGACTCCCTGAGAGAATCAGTTCCACAAAACCAGGGAGCATGCCTAACCCTCATTTTTCTTTTCTTAAATACAGACTTCTACACATTGGAATAAGGGGCACACCTAGGCAATTCAGACACTAGTCAGTAGTTTTGGTTCAACACAAACCATAAATTGCACAGCAATGCTTTGGAAATCAAAGCAGTTCTCATGGGATCGCAAAGCCTTTGCAGCCAGTTTTATAACTGCCACATTCTTGTTCATATCCGTGGCATCCCAATCTTCAGACCATGCTAATCAGCTCAGCTATCATGTCATGTTTAACTTTCCTCTCTGATTCACACCACAAAGCCCATCGAGAGACACCCGATAGCTGATAGACTACACATGATAACTTGTCTCATATCAGGCAGAGATTAGCCAAGGATGGCGAAGAGCAAAAAGTGTTATACCATTACGCCAGCCTGAGGAAAGTCTACACACTAACAATATAAAAGTTAATTCATAACATTTGTCATCTCAGAAAGGACTCAGGATCAGGAGATGCAAAGTTATTGATGTACTTTCTGCAATATATAGTAGATAACAGATACGGCTATAGTGGTACCAGCTCTCCTTAGTCAACAGTGTCCCTCTTCGTTGACATTGAATGAAACAGACAGTAGACAACTACTGAAATTCTTTATGAAAGGTGAGTTTCACCAGCACCCCCCCCCCCCCAATACCTAAAATATAAAAGCATTTTTTGGATGTTTCAGTAATTCTGAATTACATTAAATCCTACTGGGGATGATATCGATTTGCCTTAGCGTAGACACTGTCTCAAACCGACCATGCTTATTGCCCTCACAACTCGGCAACGGGTGCAAACGATCGCATCACTTTACTTAACTTCTTTGTTTGTACTAAGTAAGGAGCATCTCTTGTGCTAGACGATCTTTTAAAAACAACATCACCACAGAGTAGGAACTTTTTACTTGACTCGCACATAAGATTGTCATCAGTCTGATAAATATTTGGTGAGTGTAATCTCTCCGACGTAAGACGGTTAGTCTCGAGACTTTTAGTAAATGTTTCAAAGTCTTCAAACAGCTCCTGGCAGAGGCACGGATTGATACGGTCAAGTACTCCGCACAGTAGCCGGGCTGCTGGGGCCACAAAGGCTGCGGTTAACTCAGATACCGCCTATGTTTTACCTTCGATTCGATGGAAGTCTTCGCAGACTTTTGAACGTTTTTCACCGCAAACCCAGAGAGTTGGAAATAACATAATGACACGACTCAGGTAGCGGACTCAGCTTGTTTTGATGCAATGGTTATGAGCAGTGATAATCTTGAATAAACCATGACATTGTTAGTAGTTGATGTGAATGATGATTATACATTGATTTGAAAGATTAAATCATTGAATCTAAATTTCTAGATCCTTAATTTACTTTGATCCTGATATATCGATCTCATAAATTAGGCTCGTCACATCCAAATACAGTGGGCATCAACACAACTCTCCTCTCTGTACTTTGCCTACTGCCGCCTCACACGCAGAACAGTTATATGCCATAACTAGAAACCTCATATCGATAGGAGACCTCTACGTTTTAGGAGCCGGATGCAATGTCATGCTTTTTCTATTACTGGACTTTAGTCCTGTTGCTAAATTTAGTTATATCAAAAATTATATCTTACGAGTTTATAGTTCTATAGCAGATTCTGCTAATTCCCATACAACGTCATGATGTTTCCACATCAATAAATTCTGGTCCAATATGTCCTGTAATCTACACATTGAGGTCATCTTTTGCTTATGTCAATGTATCTTATGACTTAATACTGCTACAGCCGAATTTTTCTAATTCCCATGCAATGTCATGATGTTTCCACACCAATAAATTCTGGTCCAATATGTCCTGTAAGCTACACATTTAGGCCACCCTTTGCTTATATCAATATATCTTATGGCTTAATACTGCTACAGCCGAATTTTTCTAATTCCCATGCAATGTCATGATGTTTCCACACCAATAAATTCTGGTCCAATATGCCCTGTAAGCTACACATTGAGGCCACCCTTTGCTTATATCAATATATCTTATAACTTAATACTGCTACAGCCGAATTCTACTAATTCCCGTGCAGCGTCATGATGTTTCCAAACCGATGCATTGTGGACCAATATGTCCTGTGAGCTGGACATTTATGTACTACCTCACTAATACCGTCTTATTTTCAATTAATCCAGCATATTCCGGCAAGACTAAATAAATGCTATGTCTTGATGTTTTATAAGAAAGTTAATGTAAACTACGAGTTTGGCATTTATGTCACCTCTCTTTTGTACCTACATATACTATATACTAGGTTAATACATTGGCACACGACATGCTTTTACGGCGTTTTACCCATAATGTTTCAACTGATTGATGGATTACTGGTGGCATGTGTACGTATACATACACACGTGTAAGCTGAAGATTATAAATTTATACCAGTCTACTTGAATATTAATCTGCTTGCAATTTTATGCTTATGAACCATGATGTTCACTATCTGATCTTCAGTATTGAACTTTTCATTTCCTTTTTCGTTCAATATGAACGCATCATTTTCTATCATCGTATCATGATGACTTTGTATTTAAATATATTCTTATATCTTCTGATATAATTATCTGATAAGTTATACTCCAATCTTAACATCTCAACGACATGTGATTCTGGACTCCATTACAACGTAATTATGTGAAACGAATATTTTCACACAATGTGGACAGTAGCACATTGCCCTGATAGTATAAGTTGTGTTAACTATTATGTCTTTGAAGTCTCAAGTGACCTCATGAATATTAAGTGGGTCCGTAGAATGGAAAGATAAACGATACTTACCAAGTTGAAGTTTGCTGTATATTCTACGGACCCATTAATATTCATCGAGGTCAATTGCCCTCCCTTATCTATTTTGATTGCACCCTCCCGTACGTATTTGTCTGTAATGATATGTCAGCATCATAGACCACATTAGAATCATAATAGTTAACAACTTTAAAGTGTGAGCCTCCACGGGCGTGACCAGCCTATCTCAATTGACCTCGATGAATATTAATGGGTCTGTAGAATATACAGCAAACTTTAACTTGGTAAGTATCGTTTACCTTTCCATTATAAAGTAACTATTTTAGTATATTACAGCCCTGTTAACTTAAAACTATTCAACTATCATATTATCAGTCACTTTAAAGCGAAACTTCCTCTCGATCACTTTGTTAGATTTTATTTTTCATATGTATTTGTTTTATTGAAATATATATATTTGTATTTGTTTTAAAAGGACACTGAAATTTTTTTTACAATTCCTCTGACCTTTTTATTTAGTCGTTTGCTTTAAATATTTTTGTTTGTTATTTTCCTTCGATTTAGCTATAGGAACTGTGCGCTATGTGGAGGACCTTCCACGGCGTCAAAGATGATGATTATAATGATGGTGATGATAATAATAATAATAATAATAATAATAATAATAATAATAATAATAATAATAATCATAATAATAATAATAATAATAATAATAATAATAATAATAATAATAATAATAATAATAATAATAATAATAATAATAATAATAATAATAATAATAATAATAATAATAATAATAATAATAACAATAATAATAATAATAATAATAATGATAATAATAATAATAATAATAATAATAATAATAATAATAATAATAATAATAATAATAATAATAATAATAATAATAATAATAATAATAAAAATAATTATAATAGTAGTTGTAGTAATAATAACAACAACAATAACAATAATAATAATAATAAAAATAATAATAATAGTAGTAGTAGTAGTAATAATAACAACGACAATAACAATAATAATAATAATAATAATAATAATAATAATAATAATAATAATAATAATAATAATAATAATAATAATAATAATAATAATAATAATAATAATAATAATAATAATAATGATAATAATAATAATGTAGTTATACTAATGATAATATTAATAATAACAATGATGATGATTATGATGATGATGATGATGATGATGATGAGGATGATGATGATGATGATGATGATGATGATAATGAAGATGATGATGATGATGATGAATAAGATGATGAAAATTTTGGAGATTAAAAATAACAATGACAATATAATTAAATAATCAACAACAAGAACAACGAAGTTAACGACATCTGTAATTTTAGAAGTTTAAGATACAGTGAAGATAAAAGAAAAAAAAATTGAAGAGAGTGAGAAGGAAAGAAACCTTAATTATTGATGTAGTCTGTAGTGACGCTGAAAAGCATTTTCAAAATGTATGTGAATCAATGTGTTTAGAAACTTAAGTATTTTAAATTAGTTTATTTTCAGGAAGATAAAGAAACTTGAACCCCCAGTACGTTTTGATCTTACCCAGATACCGGAGAAATATGGAATAGAAATTAAGAATAAATTTGGAATGCTTATGGCAGTGGAAGAAGAGATGGGTCCAGACGAGCTGGCCACTCATGCACAACAAATACTACTAACAACAGCCAAGAACAGGATACCAAAAAGGAAAGCAAAGAGACAACCATGGATATCAAATACAACACTTGAACTGATAGAGGAACGAAGGAATCTGAAGGCAGGTGGAATAACCCAAGACAAGATACTGTATAAAGAAAAGTCCAGAGAAATAAAGTACAGTCTCAAAAAGGATAAAAAGCAATACATCGAAGATCAGTGCAAAGAAATGGAAGAAATGCATGCCCAGCATAAAGATGCTGTTCAAACATGCACGATTAATGACAACCTTATTGAAACCAGCACCCAAAGCCATCAAAGACAAGACCGGAAAAGTGCTTACGGAAAATATAGAGATTTTAGGTAGATGGAGGGAATACTGCAGTAAAATGTACAAAGCAGAACAGACTCCAGATACAACAATAACAGACATGGAGACTGAGCCAGAGCCATTGATTGAAGTCAGGTGGACACTTAAACAGATTAGCAATGGAAAATCACCAGGAAATGATGAAGTCCCCATAGAGCTGATAAAAGAGGGAGGGAGGAAAGCATCCAGTTATATCACAGGCTGATCTTAAAAATATGGAAAACAGGAAGCTGGCCAAAAGCATGGAAACAATCAATATACATCACACTGCCAAAGAAAGGGGATTTAAAACTATGCAGCAACTACAGAACAATTGTCCTTAGCAAGCAAAATACTGTTAAAAATTATTCAGAAAAAATTAGAGCACAAAATTGAATCGGAAGTCAACATCGTTCAAGCAGGATTTAGACGAAACCGGGGAACTAGGGACCACATTTTTAACTTAGGAAACATATTTGAGAAATGCAGAAAATATAATTAAGACCTTTTCGCATGCTTTATCGATTACTCCAAGGCATTTGACTGTGTGAAACATACCACCATGTGAAAATCAAGAATGGCTTGGGCTTTGCCTCACACCTAGTCAGCTTATTGGAAAATCTATATAAAGATCAAGAGGCAGCTGTAAGGATTGATGGAGAAACATCGGGATGGTTTAGTAGGAAAAGGCTTACGACAGGGGTGTATTCTTTCACTTTACCTCTTCAACGTGTACGCAAAAAACAGAAAAAAAGAATAAACAACTCCATATTGCAAGAACTCAATATTAAAGAGGGGTGGCTCCTCTCCACCTTCATTAAGAGAAAACTAAAGTATTTTTGACATGTGAAGATACATGAAGGGCTCGAGAAAAAGATATTGGAAAGACAAGTGCAAGGAAAAAGAACAAGGGGTCGCCCAAGAAGAAGATGGAGCCAAGACATCACGGAAAGGATGAAGACCACTATCACACGAGCTGGACGCATTGCCCAGGATCGAACGGCGTACAAGGTGGCTGTCATAGACGCGACGTGCTGCAAGGGACTTGCTACCTGACTGATATTTTGATACATTCCCCCACCCCTCTTTCCAATGCTCGCTGTACCTCTTAACTTACTTTCTATAATATACTAGCTTTCTATGAAATCCTATTTTCTTTTTCAGATACACCTGTAGTTGTATGTATTTATGCCTTTTTAGGTTAATGAGCTTTTCAATTTTGAATTTCTTCAAGAGGGAAGAATAAAGTTAATCTTATCTTATCTTTAAGTGATTCTTTGACTGAAACTTTAAAGAACAGTGAATTGTTTTTAAAAGTAGATGAGCGTTGGTTTTACCTGCCATCCTCTGTGTAACGCTGATCTAGTTTCTTCACAGCGCCTGTAGCTCTGCAGAAAATGAACAAAGTCGAAAAAATTCACTCTGATGTTATAGGTTAAATTTTAATTGTTTAAAATATTTTAACTGGTTCAAAATTTACACCGAGGAGTTAGGGCCAAATTTCATGAAGCGATGAAAGAGAGTGCATTCGGTTCAAGGCACGGTCTTTTATATAAGAAAAATAATTATATCGCGTTGCTTTTCTTTTTCTTTAGTCTTTAGGTGAAGCGGGAAAAGACCACCACTCCACTCTGATACAATGGTTTAAGATTGCGTTTTGTGTTTCCCCGACGCTCCCTGTCAGGGGTCAGTAACTCTGCTACCTCTAAATAATTTTTTTCTTGTTTTATCTGTGTTTTAATCTATGGGGACCATGAAGCTAGCTTCTTCGTTCATCTTTATTATGTTGCAAAATCTTTGAAGAAGTGATATAATCAGTATTGTAAAATATTTCTTTTTAGTACCTCAGTCTTTTAAATATAAGATGTAAAGTCCATGCAGTTATGACGAAGGGTATTTAGAAAGTCTTTGGTATGAATAGGAATGAATTGCAAGGTACTGAAAAAAACAATTCAGCCTTTAGATTGCAATATGTCACTTTGTTAGGGTGTTTTTTCCACAGATGTGATGAATTTAAGAGGTTTATAAGATGAGTAGATTAAAATTTAGCTTCCGAAAAAAATTTTTTCTGATCCTTAATCTAAAAAAAAACCACTCAAAGGACGACTTTTCCATGACAACGAGGACACCACTGAAACTATTGAACACTGATTAGAGGCCTATTTTTGGTCGTTTTACTCACAAAGATATTTTTAAAGTCAATGAAATGTTTAACTCTGCATGCTGAATTTATAAGAAATAAAAGTATGTCTGTCAAATTGCAAATTTAGACCAAAGTCTTCTTGACCCCCCTCCCCTAGTGTTTTGTATCATATTGCACTGAAAATAGACGCAGTTGACCATTCTCAAATCAGTTTAGAAACTATGACTTTGACATCCCACAAAGCTTTCTATGACAAAGATCTTTAATTCTTTTTCTTGACTGCTCTAACAAGAAACTTTGCAGTATCTTACAGAGTTTTTCCACAGTTGTTATCAATTTGAGAGATTTATAAAATGAGTAAATTTAATTTGATACTTCCGTGCAGAATTTAAAAGAGATACTGCATTAATGGATATGAGGGAAAAAAGGAACAAACCTTTCCTTTTCGTTGACAGGTATTTGATTGAGTAAATCTGCACCTCCCACAGCACCTAAAAAAATTAATTTTAATAGTTTAATCTTCGCATATTTCAATAAAAGAAACACTAAGGGAAGTGAGATTAGCATTTCTTATTTTCATGTACTCCTTAAAATAGTTCAAAATAGTGCTTTAAAAGTGAATAAAACATACCATAACAAAGTTATGAACAAATAACTTTTTGTGGCATAAATACTTAAAAAGCAGTCTTATATTCAGTCTTAAGTAATGATTGATTTGAACATAGAAAAGTTGTATTGATCTAGATCAAGTAAAACGTATAAAAAAATAGATACACCTGTGTTAGATGAGCTTAAGGTTTGGTGCACCTCGTTTGAAAAGTAAGCAAAAGATTTACAAAAAAAAATTAAATACAATATGAGAGAAATTATTTATTGCTTAGGCGCTGCTTTACAAACTTTTAAAAAAATGAAATATATTTCCCTCATAAAAACCATCATTTTTGCTCCACATACATTTCGGCGGAGTTCAAAAAGCAAAATTGTACCTTCTTCTATTCTTGAAGCTGCTTGGCTGAGCTCACGGTTGGTAACGTCCAGGTCACTTGGCCGTGGATCCCTGCCAGGTTTGCCCTCACTGCATGAGGATACAGATGCATCGCGGTCACACAGATATTTTACAACTGGTAGATGCCCTTTATTGCACGCATGATTCAAAGCTGTCGATCCCCTCTTGTCCTTTGCATCAATGTTTGCCCCATTCTGCAGCAGAACCTCTACCACAGTTATCTTACCACTTATACTGGCTAACATGAGGGCCGTAGTACCGTTCTCATTTGCGTTATCAACTTTGGCACCATGCTCAAGTAAATTCCTGGCAATATTGACATGGCCTTTTTGGCAGGCAAGCAAAAGGGCGGTGTCACCATCTTTATCTCTTACATCTATGTTAGCCTTGTGATTCAGCAACACATCCACAATTTTTTCGTTACCATCATAGCAGGCGAGCATTAGAGCTGTTTGACCATCCTTATTTGGAGAGTTAATGTCCTTGTTCAGTTGTGTGAAAACATTGAGAACTGCAAGATGATCCTTATTGCAGGCTAGCATGAAAGGAGTGAATCCACCTTTATTCATTAGCTCCACCGAAGCACCACGATGTAACAAAATTGATGCGATTTTCTCATATCCTGCTTCGCAAACCAGCATTAGAGAAGTGTCACCATTGTTGTTTTTAGCATCTACATCAGCTTTATTGTCTAGCAACATATTCACTATGCTTTGACATCTTTTAAGACAAGCAGACATAAGAGGTGAAGAGCCATTGTTATCCTTGACGTTAACGCTCGCATTGTGGCGCAACAGAAGTCTTGTCATATCCTCGTTACTTTTTTCACACACCAACCCTAGAGCTGTGGCGCCGTCTCCATTTTGTGTGTCTCTTTTGGCATTATTTTTAAGTAAAACCAAAGCAGCATCAGTTTTCTTATTTATAGAAGCCAGCATAAGAGGTGTAAAACCTTTGTCTTCGATGGCATTAATGTCCGAGCCATGTTGAATAAGAACTGAGATAACATTACAATGACCTTTCTCGCTGGCATACATCAGGGCTGTGAATCCCTTTTTGCTTTTTTCGTCAATACTTGCTCCGTGTTCCATCAACATCTCTACAATATCCTCATGCCCTTCTTTGGCGACTAACATAAGAGCAGTTTTACCTTCACTCTCTTTGATATCAAGGTCTGGCTTGTTCTCTAGCAAAACAGATACCGTGGATTTTTTTTCGTTATTACAGGCTATCAGAAGCGGTGTAAAGCCGTCCTTCTTTGTAGAATTAATGTTCGCCCCATGATCGAGCAGTGTAGAAGCGATTTCACAGTTACCTTGTTTACACGCTGCCATCAAGGCTGTGAACCCGTTATTGCAAACTTCATCCACCTTTGCCCCGTATACAAGCAGTTTCTTTACTATACCTGGATGGCCTTTACGACAAGCTAATAAAAGGGCCGTGTCACCTTCGTGATTTTTTGCTTCCAAATTTTGTTGGTATTGAAGTAAAGTGTTGACTAAATTATTTTTATTGCCAATACAGGCTATCATTAAGGGGGTGATGCCTTTCTCATTAGAAATTTCAACGCTTGCGCCATGCTCAAGTAATATTTCTGCCATGTCCTCATAACTGCCACGTTTTTCTTCATTTTTCTCCTTCTCTTTTAGTAAGTCTTTCACAACCCCCATGCCTTTGATACGCAAGCCAGATAAAGCTTCCACTTTGTCCTCATTGTGTTCACCAGGTGCACGACAAGCCAACATGAGTGCGGTTTCACCCCTAGTGTTTTTGGCATCTACACCTGCATTTGATTGTAACAACATCGATAGAGTGTTCACTCTTTGATTGAAACAGGCTAACAGCAGAGGTGTAAAGCCATCCTGCTTAGTAGCGTTTATATCTGCTCCGTTATCGATGAGAAATCTTGCAAGCTCACTATGATCTGCCTCACAAGCAACCATCAAGGGTGTGAAACCATCATTGTTTGTGGTGTTAATATTTGCACCACATTTCACCAGGGCCTTTGCCATACTGAAAAGACTTTTCTTTGACGCCACCATCAGAGCTGTGTTTCCATTTTTGTCCCTATCCTCTATATTTGCTCCGTTTTCTAACACAGCCTTGACTGCATTCGTTTGGTTATAATTAGCGGCTATAAGCAATGATGTTAAGCCATCTTCTTTTTTGGAGTTGACAATTGCACCATTTTCTACAAGAAATGAAATCATTTTGCAATTACCTTTTTCACAGGCGTGCATAAGAGCTGTGAAACCCTTATGATTTTTAGCATTCACATCAGCACCCTTTGCTACCAACATTTTTGCCACATCAACATAGCCTTTCAGTGTTGCAATCATTAACGCTGTATCTCCATCGGTGTCACTCATTTCTATTTCCGCATCGTGTTTAAACAAAACATCGACTACTGTCGTGTGATTATAAGCGGAAGCTATTAGTAAAGGCGTAAAACCATCTTCCTTCCTAGCGTTGGGATTACTCTCGTGCTCAAGTAAAAGTGCTGCCAAATCGCTGTGGCCTTCCTTACAGGCATGCATTAAAGCTGTGAAACCGTCATTATTTTTTGCACTAACATCTGCCCCGTGCAGCAACAGAACTTTAGCTACACTAAAATATCCTTTCATTGATGCTGTCATTAGTGCTGTGTCGCCATCTGTGTCCTTGATTTCAGTCTTTGCTTTGTGTTTAAGAAGAAGTTCAACTGTATTTCTTTGATTTTTGTAGCAAGCATGCATCAGAGGTGTTTGGTGCTTATCATTTGTGGCATCAACATCTGCTCCCTGCATAACCAACAGTTCTGCTATATTGTACAACCTGTTTTGGCATACTAATAAGAGGATCGAATCGCCGTTATCGTCCTTTTCGTCTATCTTTGCCCCATTCTCGAGTAAAAGCTCAGCAATCGTTAAATACTCACTGACGCAGGCTGTCATGAGAGGAGTATAGCCATCTCCTCTTCTGGTGTTGACATCAGCTTTGTGTTGTATAAGCTCTTTGACTATATCTAGATGCCCTTTTCTGCAAGCATGCATCAGCGCTGTGAAACCGAGCGATCTATGTGCGTTTACATCTGCCCCGTGCAGCAGCAAGACTTCGACGACTTGGGTGTGACCACGGATGCATGCAACGGAAAGAGCTCTCACTCCTTGGCTTGTTTCGCTGTTTACATCATAATGGTCATCGTCTAAAAGCCGTTGAACTGTTTCGACATATCCACCGTGGCAAGCTTTTATCAATGCATTTCCAACATCCAGTCCTGAATCACTAAATTTAGATTCCTCTCCACCCATTATTTCCGATATCGAGACCACCATCAATGAATAAATCTATGTTTAAACGCATTGACCATTATCCCAAATGATTATGTAACGGCTTCATGTCATGTTTTTCAATCTAATTTGATTCCTTAGATTTAAAGTGTTTCCCGCTGTAGTGACAATGGTATCCTGTCGTGTTCCCATTCAGTATCAAAGCTCATACTATTTGTAATGAAACATTAACAGAGATTAAATAGATTATTAGCATTCATTGTTTGACGTCACCTAACTTTCTCATAGAATCTTTTTACTAAGATGGCAGCTGTTAGTCAAGCCACTAGGAAAGCGTAGGTTAAATTGGAACCGTTCAACCACTAGATGATCCTGCTGTCCGTCAAGCCACTAGAAAAGCGTAGGTTAAAGTGGATCCGTTCAACCACTAGATGATCCAGCTGAGGATCGAATCCTCTACTTTCTATTTTGCCCGTCTCACGTTCATCCGATTGAATTATCTGCCGAGATAAGGAATTGAATATTCTGATTAGCGTCTTAATATAATTATCATCACACGTGTGGTTAAAAAGGTCTAGAAACCTTGCAAAACTAGAGCATTTCATACAAAACATATGTAAGTTTACTGTTAAGAAAATCAAGGTATTGAGTGACGACTTCAAAATTAAGAAATAATAGGCTAATAAAAGAAAGAATAAATCATACGTTTAAAAAAAAGTGTTGATGCATGAAACATTTGATAAAGTAATTTAAGTGATAACTCAGGAAGCGTGGACTATCACCTAAAATTTACTTGCTACGCTTCAGGTACTTCACAAATTATTGTAATGGAAGAGGGAAGAAAAAAATTGTAAGGACTTCCTTGTGATATTTAAAAACAAAATGAAGCGAACGCGATTTATCAATGTTTGTCATTTCGCAAAAACTTTTTTTTAGATGTGATGAGGACGGATTCGATTCTTCCAAATCACTGAATATTGTAAACAAAGCTAATCAGTTATCACTGAATATGAAGCTTAAGAAAACCTGGGGGACATAAAACTATTTAAACGTCCAATCTCTTGTACTCTGGCAAGAAAAAAAATGGCGTGAAATATAATTATACAGTTGAATATTAGTTTTTGGAAATCGTCGCTAGACAATGCTGCCAATTTGCGTTTAAAAGAATTTAAAAAGTATTTCGTAAAATTGCAAAGTGAAGCAAAAAAAAAAGCAATGAAAACAAATTTAGAAAAAGCTTGAACTACATTTTATTGCTGTTAAAACAAAAACGTCTTCAGATTAAATGTACCATGTCTTTAAGTTTAATATCAAACCTTTCCATGTCATCTTTAAAATGAACGGCAACTTGAGAAAGTTTTGTCATAGAAACCAGGAACACGTGAACTTTTGGTTTGATTGAAATGCAGATTGAATTATTGATATATTTTTACAATCTACATACAAAAGGTTGTGATTATATAACGTATATGCGTTTTAGAAGTAATAAGGAGAAATGAAAAGCTTGTTATCCTTTTCGCTCTTAAACAAGATGAACATCCCCAGAATAATTATATTAAAACAAAATAAATACAAAGATGAAAGCAAGATAAACCATGGTTATAAAAAAGGGCATAAGAAAGCAATTTACATTACAAAGCACGATGAATTCTTATCGTTACATAATAACAACAACAACAACAATAACAGAAGAAGAAAAAGAAGAAGAAGAAGAGGAAGAAGAAGGAGAAGAAGAAGAAGAAGAAGAAGAAGAAGAAGAAGAAGAAGAAGAAGAAGAAGAAGAAGAAGAAGAAGAAGAAGAAGAAGAAGAAGAAGAAGAAGAAAAGAAGAAGAACAAGAACAAGAACAAGAACAAGAACAAGAACAAGAACAAGAAGAACAAGAACAAGAACAAGAACAAGAACAAGAACAAGAACAAGAACAAGAACAAGAACAAAAACAAGAAGAACAAGAAGAAGAAGAAGAAGGAGAAGAAGAAGAAGAAGAAGAAGAAGAAGAAGAAGAAGAAGAAGAAGAAGAAGAAGAAGAAGAAGAAGAAGAAGAAGAAGAAGAAGAAGAAGAAGAAGAACAAGAACAAGAACAAGAACAAGAACAAGAACAAGAACAAGAACAAGAAGAACAAGAACAAGAACAAGAACAAGAACAAAAACAAGAAGAACAAGAAGAAGAAGAAGAAGAAGAAGAAGAAGAAGAAGAAGAAGGAAAAAAAAAAGAAAAAGAAAAGAATATCATGGTCCGCCTAATACCAGTGATAAAAATGTGTTGAATGCGGCCAGGTGATATTTTTTTCATTCTTTTGATCTCAAAGAACCGATGCCAGTTAGGAAAATACACAGATTTAGTCTTTCTACATATATACACACACACATATATATATATATATATATATATATATATATATATATATATATATATATATACTTTAAAGTTTCATATTTTCGAAACTTTTTTTTCTGTTTGCCAGTCTTTTATAACTACAATATATTACATCGACTTGGAATTTGATTTTGTATTAATTTGTACATAATTTGTTTTATTAGTTTTTATTTCAATGCCCGGTACATAATTCACGCAGATTTATAAATCTGCACAGTGGCGAAGTCACTTGGTGTGAGGCATTTGGTATCTTAATATGAGCAACTGACATAATTTTTCCTAACAACAATGATATAATAAAGACTCGATCTATTAATTTTTAACTGGCGCATTAACAAACAATTTGATTTAGACATCTCGCCCATCTCCGAGAAAAGTCAGTAAGCTTGTCGGAATAGATTTTCTGTTCAGTCTATTTATCTGTCGTCGATGTCGGTGGTGAACTGCTCCAATTGGAAAGAACACAAATAAGGAAGAAACGCCGCTATTTCTACGACACATCGTGGAAATACCTCTTAGTGATACTTTTACTACACTTTATTGCATGTGACACAGAGGTTTTCTGAAAGTGTCAATACACCATCCGGTCTCTTCACTAATTATCTAGCCCTATCTTTCTCCTGAAGGGAGCCCTAATTGATGTCTTAGAAAAAGACTGACATCTCCTCGTAATGGACGAGTTTTATCAGACAATCAATCAAATCAAAACAAAAACAAGTGCAGATCTAAATGTCTCAACTATGAATGAATAAGAACTAAATCTAAACGCCCAGCTACAAGTTAATACATACACTTACGGTAATAAAATAGATTTCTGTGTAATAAGAAAGCAGGGGCTGTACACTCACTCAGAACTTCCTTTTATTTTATTTTTTTTATTTAGCCCTTTTTTCTCTTGCAAATATGACAAAAAGTTAATTCGAGCCAGGGATTTCCTTCATTACGGTTTTGTGAAGGACTAAGACCGAAATTGTCTACCGATGGTATTCTGCAAAGGTAGATCTGCTGGTAATAGAAACACGTGAAAGTACCGATGATAAATATTTTCACGATATGTCGTGAGTATCGCTGAGAGATATTTCCACAACAATTGTTTCACTTCTGCGGAGGTACACTTTTTGATACTAGGAACATGTCCTTAAAATACCAGCAATCTTTCAGTAATTCATTTGATTGTTTCAGACTGTCGGTACATGCATTTTTAAATTTCGATAATTTTAGTTCTTACCTGTTTACCTGATGTATGAGCCCTAGAGAATAACTTGCGACTTTTGTCTCCTACTGCCTGCCGTTTAATCAAATAAGCTCTAAATATCCTTATACCATCGATAACGTGTTTACTGGCATAAGCAATGTCATTCTGAGAAGTAAAGTTTCCCATGAAAAACAGATCTACTCCTGGGTGTGCAACCTTTTTTACCTGCTTGGAGATAACAAAAAATTCCCCATGTTTAATAAGGTGTCTAAACCATTGCACAGGTCTAGATAGTCAAGACTAGGCTTATCTATGTATGTACATTAGTGCTTTTAAACTGTTTGCTTGGATCATGGACTAAAATTAATAGTGATAACAACTTTTTAACAAGATCATAAGAAACTTCAGTAGATAAGAGACACATGACATTAGAGATTAAGCATTAAAGAAACCCACACAAAACCCACAGTTCACTGTCTTAATATCGAGGTCCCGCTGTCGACGTACATGGGAAACACGAAGAGAAAATCATTCGCGTAAGGGCAAAAGCGCGCTGCCCGGGTCAGTGAAATTAAACGAATACCATTATGAAAACTGTAGCTCATCACATTGACAAAGTTGTCATTGAGAACTC
This sequence comes from Elysia crispata, assembly GCA_033675545.1. NCBI lineage: Eukaryota > Metazoa > Mollusca > Gastropoda > Plakobranchidae > Elysia > Elysia crispata. The sequence continues at coordinate 262,208 of JAWDGP010004986.1, read as the reverse complement.
TGCAGAAAGGAGTGGCACTGATGTTTCCAGTGAAATCTGAACTACATTCCAAACTTGTCTTCTCATTTTGTATCCAATCAAACAGTTTATTTTCAATTGAAAATGTTAGTCCCCAAGAAATAAATATCAGTTCTAGAACTAGTATTTCCAAAATATCTGGGGTTTGGTTTTTCTTTTTTGGAAAAAAAAAAGGGGTGGGGGCGCTATGTTTTAAAATATTCCCATCTACGTTAAAAGTCAACGACTCATAAATTCCTTTAGCAAAACATATCAAGTCATTGGGTTGAGCTTCAACGTTTTTGATAACGCCATGATTGCTTTCCTTTTTGTTTCTGATGTGGGAAAGGTTAAAACGTCTGTAACGAAATCCATTCCGAATTTAGAAAAAAAAAAAGCCATATCGATATGGATGCCGAGACGGTTAAAACTCTAGGCTTGATGTAATATTTGACTATGGTGGTGAGGCAGCATTGATCTAGAAGTAAATATAGGTTTTAAATTATGTCGAAACAGTTGGAAATGGACTGATTTTAAAGTCAATTTTATTAGTATTCGTGAGACAATTAGTTGAATTTTCGTCTAGCTATTGATATTTTCAGCGTTATTTAGAAAGTTAAAAGTTTTACAATTTTGTTTACGTCTTAAAGTGGTTTTACGTAGCTGTTAAAACTGGTGGTAACGCAGGAAAACACAGCCATTTACAATCACGTTAGAGTAAATTTTATTTCATTTTTTTTATGGTGAGGCCGTAAAACCAAATTTAGCGGTTAAGAAAGGTTTAAACTTATACTCGAACCTTTGACAACAAAATCTAAGACGGCAGAGTAGAAGATCTTGAAACTATATATATTGTTGTGTTCTGCGCTGAGAGGCTGCATTAACTTCTTGCTCAAAGTTTTTGTGCTGTTTTTCCTATTTTTGGAGTATTTTTCCTTGTGATGTTTATCTGAATTTGTGCATGTAGCTCAATTGTTTTCTCATCTACATTTTGGTGAAATTTGGACTAATTTCCATAAACAGAAAGTGACTTTTTGAATTAAAGGGAAAATGGATCTTGCATTTTTGGCCATAGCCATTGCTTTGAACAATGTTTTGAAATCAACCAATAACAACAAACAGTACCCTCAGGGAACCACCAACCTACATGGCCAAGTGTGTTCACAAGTGTGTTCACATAATTTTTCTACTGGATCCAGCTCAATTTATACAAACAATGTGGGCTATTGTGTCAACAATAGCTGTTTTCAATCTGACAACAATGTGTATCAAAGTCAAAATTACTACAGAAGTAGAACTATAGTTAGATACAAGTATACCAGGGTCCAGTTGTTACACATCAACACAGAGTACACCACTACCACTGTTAGTAACACCCTCATGAAAAGACTAGCGAATTTTAGTATTAGGAAAACACCGTGCCATTGTGAATTGAAAAAGACTAAGACTAAACGTGGAACTAAAGCAGGAAGGAAAAATTAAAAATTAAAATTGTCCTAATTAAAAACCTTATAGTGCATTCTAATCAGAGACCTAAAAACCGTAAGATGCATTCCAATCAGAGGCACCATCAAAAAACTTGATTCCTGTCAAAGTTATAAAAACTTACTCCGTTCCTAACGAGGCACAAGGGTTGAAAGTCATCCATCTTAATGCGCAACCAGTAGGAAATAAGATTACTCTTGTCAATGACTTAATTGTAGAACTAGACGCAGACATTGCATTTATCACAGAAACATGGCTCAAGCCAAAAGGCGACGAAGGAATTGTCAATCAACTCCGTCCTGATGGATACGCAAAGCCTCTGAACTTCGCACGTACTACAGGGCGGCGGGATCTGCGTCATACATCGAGAATCACTTGACGCCAAGTGCACCGTGTTGACCAGCATGACACAATTTGAATGCTGTGAATGTAAACTTTACATCAATGGACGATCAGTTCTTCTCATCTGTGTCTATCGTCCTCCCCCAAGCCCCAAAAACAAGTTCACACCAAAACAATTTCTTGCTGAATTTGAGACTTTCTTGGATGAATTCTCACTAAATGTCCACCTTCCCATTATTATTGGAGATTTCAATCTACACTTTGACAATCAAACTGAGACCTATGTTTGTCAAATGAGAGACATACTACGAACCCACCTCTTAACACAAGTTGTGAACTTACCTACACAAAAGAAAAACCATATTCTTGACTGGGTAGTCACTC